>JARQOD010000002.1:626636078-626831991 GCA_033576555.1 Oophaga sylvatica
CAGGGAACAGGGTTGTTCTCCGCTTCTGTTTTCAATCCCAAACATTCTGTCTTTTCTCCAAGCGGGCCTAGATTCAGGTCTAGCTCCAAGTACTCTTAGACGACAGATATCAGCCTTGTCGGTTCTTTTTCAAAGAAGAATCGCGTCTAATTTGCAGGTTAAGACCTTTATTCAAGGGGTTGTCCATATAGTACCCCCTACAGGGCTCCCTTAGAGGTTTGGGATCTCAATCTGGTCCTAGGAGTCCTGCAGGAATCTCCATTTGAGCCTCTTCAGGAGGTTTCCCTGACATACCTGTCATGGAAAGTGGTGTTTTTGGTAGCCATAACATCCATAAGGCGGGTTTCGGAGCTGGCAGCACTGTCTTGTCGAGCTCTGTATTTACTTTTCCATCATGATAAGGTGGTGCTCAGACCAACACCACCTTTTTTGCCTAAGGTCGTGTCCTCATTCCATATTAATGAGGACATTGTTTTGCCCTCATTTTGCCCAGCTCCGACGCACCGAGTGGAGAAGGCTCTCCATACGCTGGATCTGGTGAGAGCACTCAGGAGATATGTATCTCGGACGGCATCCTTTCGGCAGACGGACACGCTGTTTATCCTTCCCGAGGGTCGCAGGAAGGGACTCGCTGCCTCTAGGTCAACTTTAGCCAGATGGATACGGTTAACCATTCAGGAGGCCTACCGCATCAAGGGCGCTGTGGTTCCCGCAGGAATCAAGGCACACTCCACCAGGGCAGTGGGTGCCTCCTGGCTCTTCGGCATCAGGCTTCGGCGGAACAGGTTTGTAAGGCGGCAACCTGGTCCAGTCTGCATACTTTCTCCAAACATTATAATGTCCATACTCAGGCTTCAGCGGATGCAAGTCTGGGTAGAAGGATTCTTCAGGGCGCGGTAGCGCACCTATAGGCAATGCCTGTCATAAATTACACTGTGGAGTCGGTTTCCCACCCAAGGGACTGCTTTGGGACGTCCCACAGTCTTGTGTCCCCCAATGAGACGAAGGAGAAATATGGATTTTTGTGTTACTCACCGTAAAATCCTTTTCTCCGAGACGCTCATTGGGGGACACAGCACCCTCCCTAATAGCCGGATGGCTTCGTTTTGGAGTTAATTCTATTTCTTGGGTCTATATCAGTAGATTTACTTCTGGATATATTGTACCTGTTTTAACACTGATTTAATCTTTAGCCTCCTACTGCTTTTTGCACTAAACTGGGTTTGCCTGCGGCCAGTGCTGAGGTGTATACGGCGGAGGAGGAGCTAACCTTTTTTTATGTTTACTTAGTGTCAGCCTCCTAGCGGCAGTAGCATACACCCACAGTCTTGTGTCCCCCAATGAGCGTCTCGGAGAAAAGGATTTTACGGTGAGTAACACAAAAATCCATATTTCTCTCCCAAGCAACAAAGTCAATAAAATAAAGTATGAAAATAAATATGAGCGCAAGAAAGCTATAGAAGAAGAGCCTGTAGAAAATCCTGATGACAGTAAGATGCAGCCGAAGAACCAGTCTTATGTGAAGCAGCTGGTATGTGACTCCTGATCCCTCACTTCTCCTCTTTCTCAGACCCTCACTTATTTTATTTTCCAGACGCTTCTTCTCCCTGCCCCTTCTCTTCTCCCTGCCCCTTCTCTTCTCCCTGCCCCTTCTCTTCTCTCTGCCCCTTCTCTTCTCCCTGCCCCTTCCTTCTCTCTTCTCCCTGCCCCTTCTCTCTTCTCACTGCCCCTTCCTTCTCTCTTCTCCCTCTGCCCCTTCCTTCTCTCTTCTCCTTGCCCCTTCCTTCTCTCTTCTCCTGCCCTTTCTCTCTTCTGCCTGCCCCTTCCTTCTCTCTTCTGCCTGCCCCTTCCTTCTCTCTTCTCCCTGCCCCTTCCTTCCTTCATTCTTCTCCTGGCCCCTTCCTTCTTTCTCTCTTCTCCCTGCCCTTTCTTCCTTCTCTCTTCTCCCGGCCTCTTACTTTCTTCTCCCAGCCCCTTCCTTCCTTCTCTCTTTCCCCAGCCCCTTCCTTCCTTCTCTCTTCTCCCAGCCCCTTCCTTCCGTCTCTCTTCTCCCAGCCCCTTCCTTCCGTCTCTCTTCTCCCAGCCCCTTTCTTCCTTCTCTCTTCTCCCGGCCTCTTAATTTCTTCTCCCAGGCCCCTTCCTTCCTTCTCTCTTCTCCCACCCCCTTCCTTCCTTCTCTCTTTCCCAGCCCCTTCCTTCCTTCTCTCTTCTCCCGGCCCCTTCTTTCCTTCTCTTTTCTCCGGCCTCTTACTTCTCCTGGCCCCTTCCTTCTCTCTCTTCCCAGCCCCTTCCTTCTTCTCTTCTCCCAGCCCCTTCCTTCTCTCTTCTCCAGCCCCTTCCTTCCTTCTCTCTTCTCCCAGCCCTTCCTTCCTTCTCTCTTCTCCCAGCCCCTTCCTTCCGTCTCTCTTCTCCCGCCCTTCCTTCCTTCTCTCTTCTCCCAGCCCCTTCCTTCCTTCTCTCTTCTCCAGCCCTTCCTTCCTTCTCTCTTTCCCGCCCCTTCTTCCTTCTCTTTTCTCCCGGCCTCCTTACTTCTCCTGGCCCCTTCCTTCTCTCTTTCCCCAGCCCCTTCCTTCTCTCTTCTCCCAGCCCCTTCTCTTCTCTCTTCTCCCAGCCCCTTCCTTCCTTCTCTCTTCTCCCAGCCCCTTCCTTCCTTCTCTCTTCTCCCAGCCCCTTCCTTCCTTCTCTCTTCTCCCAGCCCCTTCCTTCCTCTCTCTTCTCCCAGCCCCTTCCTTCCTTCTCTTCTCCCAGCCCTTCCTTCCTTCTCTCTTCTCCCGCCCCTTCTCCTTCTCTCTTCTCCCAGCCCCTTCCTTCTCTCTTCTCCAGCCCCTTCCTTCCTTCTCTCTTCTCCCAGCCCTTCCTTCCTTCTCTCTTCTCCAGCCCCTTCCTTCCGTCTCTTCTCTCCCAGCCCTTCCTTCCTTCTCTCTTCTCCCAGCCCCTTCCTTCCTTCTCTCTTCTCCCAGCCCTTCCTTCCTTCTCTCTTCTCTCCCAGCCCCTTCTTCCTTCTCTCTTCTCCCAGCCCTTCTTCTCTTTCTCTCCAGCCCCTTCCTTCCTCTCTCTTCTCCCAGCCCCTTCCTTCCTTCTCTCTTCTCCCAGCCCTTCCTTCCTTCTCTCTTTCTCCAGCCCCTTCTTCCTTCTCTCTTCTCCCGCCCTTCCTTCTCTCTCTTCTCCGGCCCCTTCTTCCTTCTCTTTTCTCCCGGCCTCTTACTTTCTTCTCTGCCCCTTCCTTCCTTCTCTCTTCTCCCAGCCCCTTCCTTCCTTCTCTCTTCTCCAGCCCCTTCTTCCTTCTCTCTTTCCCAGCCCCTTTCTTCCTTCTCTCTTCTCCCGGCCCCTTCCTTCCTTCTCTCTTCTCCCAGCCCCTTCCTTCCTTCTCTCTTCTCCCAGCCCCTTCCTTCCTTCTCTCTTCTCCCGCCCCTTTCCCTTCCTTCTCTCTTCTCCCAGCCCCTTCCTTCCTTCTCTCTCTCCCAGCCCTTCTTCCTTCTCTCTTCTCCCAGCCCTTCCTTCCTTCTCTCTTCTCCCAGCCCCTTCCTTCCTTCTCTCTTCTCCCAGCCCCTTCCTTCCTTCTCTCTTCTCCCAGCCCCTTCCTTCCTTCTCTCTTCTCCCAGCCCCTTCCTTCCTTCTCTCTTCTCCAGCCCTCCTTCCTTCTCTTCCCCAGCCCTCCTTCTTCTCTTCTCCAGCCCTTCCTTCCTTCTCTTCTCCAGCCCTTCCTTGCCTTCCTTCTCTCTTCTTCCCAGCCCTTCCTTCCTTCTCTCTTCTCCCAGCCTTCTCCTTCTCTTCCAGCTTCTTCTTCTCTTTCCAGCCCCTTCCTTCCTCTCTCTTCTCCCAGCCCCTTCCTTTCTCTTCTCCCCCTCCTTCTTCTCTTTCTCCAGCCCCTTCCTTCCTTCTCTCTTCTCCCAGCCCCTTCCTTCTCTCTTCTCCCAGCCCCTTCTTCTTCTCTTCTCCCAGCCCCTTCCTTCCTTCTCTCTTCTCCCAGCCCCTTCCTTCCTTCTCTCTTCTCCCGCCCCTTTCTTCCTTCTCTCTTCTCCCGGCCTCTTATTTCTTCTCCTGGCCCCTTCTTCTTTCTTCCCAGCCTTCTCTCTTCTCTCTCTCCAGCCCCTTCCTTCCTTCTCTCTTCTCCCGGCCTCTTCTTTCCTTCTCTTTCTCCCGGCCCCTTTTCTGCTCCTTCTTCTCTTTCTCCCGCCCTTCTTCTTCTTCTTCTCCAGCCCTTTCCTTCCTTCTCTTTCCCCAGCCCTTCCTTCCTTCTCTCTTCTCCCGGCCCTTCCTTCCTTCTCTCTTCTCCAGCCCTTCCTTCCTTCTTCTTCTCCCAGCCCCTTCCTTCCTTCTCTCTTTCCCAGCCCCTTCCTTCCTCTCTCTTCTCCCAGCCCTTCCTTCCTGCTCTCTTTCCAGCCTTCTTCTTCTTCTTTAGCCCTTCCTTCCTTCTCTCTTCTCCGCCTCTACTTTCTTCTCCTGGCCCTTCCTTCTTCTCTCTTTCCCCAGCCCCTTCCTTCCTTCTCTCTTCTCCCAGCCCCTTCCTTCCTTCTCTCTTCTCCAGCCTCTTCCTTCCTTCTCTCTTCTCCAGCCCTTCTTCCTTCTCTCTTCTCCAGCCCTTCCTTCCTTCTCTTCTCCAGCCCCTTCCTTCGTCTCTCTTCTCCAGCCCTTCCTTCCTTCTCTCTTCTCCAGCCCTCTTCTTCCTCTTTCCCAGCCCTTCTTCCTTCTTCTCTCCCGCCCTTTCTTCCTTCTCTTTCTCCCGCCTCTTAATTTCTTCTCTGGCCCTTCCTTCCTTCTCTTTCCCAGCCCTTCTTCCTCTCTCTTCTCCCAGCCCTTCCTTCCTTCTCTCTTCTCCAGCCCTTCCTTCCTTCTCTCTTCTCCCAGCCCCTTCCTTCCTTCTCTTCTCCCGCCCCTTCTTCCTTCTCTCTTCTCCCGCCTCTTATTCTTCTCCTGGCCCTTCCTTCTTCTCTTCTCCCAGCCCTTCCTTCCTTCTCTCTTCTCCCAGCCCTTCCTTCCTTCTCTTTCTCCCGGCCCTTCTTTCCTTCTCTTTTCTCCGGCCTCTTACTTTCTTCTCCTGGCCCCTTCCTTCTTCTCTCTTCTCCCAGCCCTTCCTTCCTTCTCTCTTCTCCCAGCCCCTTCCTTCCTCTCTCTTCTCCAGCCCCTTCCTTCCTTCTCTCTTCTCCGGCCCTTCTTCTTCTCTCTTCTCCCCGCCCCTTTCTTCCTTCTCTCTTCTCCCGGCCCTCCTTCTTCTCTCTTCTCCCGCCCCTTCCTTCCTTCTCTCTTCTCCCAGCCCCTTCCTTCCTTCTCTCTTCCCCAGCCCCTCCTTCCTTCTCTCTTCTCCCGGCCCTTCCTTCCTTCTCTCTTCTCCCGCCCTTTCCTTCCTTCTCTCTTCTCCCGGCCCTTCCTTCCTTCTCTCTTCTCCCAGCCCTTCCTTCCTTCTCTCTTCTCCCAGCCCTTCTTCCTTCTCTCTTCTCCAGCCCCTTCCTTCCTTCTCTCTTCTCCGCCCCTTCTTCCTTCTCTCTTCTCCGCCCCTTCTCCTTCTCTCTTCTCCAGCCCCTTCCTTCCTTCTCTTCTCCAGCCCTTCCTTCCTCTCTCTTCTCCCAGCCCTTCCTTCCGTCTCTCTTCTCCCAGCCCCTTCCTTCTTCTCTTCTCCAGCCCCTTCCTTCCTTCTCTCTTCTCCCAGCCCTTCCTTCCTTCTCTCTTCTCCCAGCCCCTTCCTTCCTCTCTTCTCCCAGCCCCTTCCTTCTCTCTTCTCCAGCCTTCCTTCTTCTCTCTTCTCCCAGCCCTTCCTTCCTTCTCTCTTCTCCCCGCCTTTCTTCCTTCTCTTTCTCCGGCCTCTTACTTTCTTCTCCTGGCCCCTTCCTTCCTTCTCTCTTCCCCAGCCCTTCCTTCTTCTCTCTTCTCCCAGCCCTTCCTTCCTTCCTCTTCTCCGCCCCTTCTTCCTTCTCTCTTCTCCGCCTCTCTTTCCTGGCCTCTTCTTCTTCTTCCCAGCCCTTCCTTCCTTCTCTCTTCTCCCAGCCCTTCCTTCCTTCTCTCTTCTCCCAGCCCTTCCTTCCTTCTCTCTTCTCCCGGCCCCTTCCTTCCTTCTCTCTTTCCCAGCCCTCTTCCTTCTCTTTCTCCCGGCCCCTTCCTTCCTTCTCTCTTCTCCCAGCCCCTTCCTTCCTTCTCTCTTCTCCCGCCCCTTCCTTCCTTCTCTCTTCTCCGGCCCCTTCCTTCCTTCTCTCTTCTCCCAGCCCTTCCTTCCTTCTCTCTTCTCCCAGCCCTTCCTTCCTTCTCTCTTCTCCCAGCCCCTTCCTTCTCTCTTCTCCAGCCCCTTCCTTCCTTCTCTCTTCTCCCAGCCCTTCCTTCCTTCTCTCTTCTCCAGCCCCTTCCTTCCTTCTCTCTTCTCCCAGCCCCTTCCTTCCTTCTCTCTTCTCCCAGCCCCTTCCTTCCTTCTCTCTTCTCCCAGCCCTTCCTTCCTTCTCTTCTCCCAGCCCCTTCCTTCCTTCTCTCTTCTCCCAGCCCCTTCCTTCCTTCTCTCTTCTCCCAGCCCCTTCCTTCCGTCTCTCTTCTCCCAGCCCCTTCCTTCCGTCTCTCTTCTCCCAGCCCCTTCCTTCCGTCTCTCTTCTCCCAGCCCCTTCCTTCCTTCTCTCTTTCTCCAGCCCCTTCCTTCTCTCTTCTCCCAGCCCCTTCCTTCTCTCTTCTCCCAGCCCCTTCCTTCCTTCTCTCTTCTCCCAGCCCCTTCCTTCCTTCTCTCTTCTCCCCGCCCCTTTCTTCCTTCTCTCTTCTCCCGGCCTCTTACTTTCTTCTCCTGGCCCCTTCCTTCCTTCTCTCTTTCCCCAGCCCCTTCCTTCCTTCTCTCTTCTCCCGCCTCTTCCTTCCTTCTCTCTTCTCCCGGCCCCTTTCTTCCTTCTCTCTTCTCCCGGCCTCTTTCTTCTCCTGGCCCCTTCCTTCCTTCTCTTTCCCCAGCCCCTTCCTTCCTTCTCTCTTCTCCCGGCCCCTTCCTTCCTTCTCTCTTCTCCCAGCCCCTTCCTTCCTTCTCTCTTCTCCCGGCCCCTTCCTTCCTTCTCTCTTCTCCCAGCCCTTTCCTTCCTTCTCTCTTTTCCCAGCCCCTTCCTTCCTTCTCTCTTCTCCCAGCCCCTTCCTTCCTTCTCTCTTCTCCCAGCCCCTTCCTTCCTTCTCTCTTCTCCCAGCCCCTTCCTTCCTTCTCTCTCTTCCCAGCCTCTTCCTTCCTTCTCTCTTCTCCCAGCCCCTTCCTTCCTTCTCTCTTCTCCCAGCCCCTTCCTTCCTTCTCTCTTCTCCCAGCCCCTTCCTTCCTTTTTCTTCTCCCAGCCCCTTCCTTCCTTCTCTCTTCTCCCAGCCCCTTCCTTCCTTCTCTCTTCTCCCAGCCCCTTCCTTCCTTCTCTCTTCTCCCAGCCCCTTCCTTCCTTCTCTTTTCTCCCGGCCCTTTTTTTTATATCTTCTCCATGCCTCTTCTTCCTCCTTTTTCCGCTCTCCTCATTGACAGCTCCCTTTTTCTCTCCGACTGTGAAACTTAATTTCATCTTTACTTTATTTTTTTCTGCCTTCCTCCTTCCAGTGACTAACGGCCGCCGTGTGAAATGGGATCCATTATTGGCGCAAGTATTAAAGAAGGAGGGTCTGATAAAACATGGATGTCCTGGTTGCTTTCCAAGCTTCTGGGAATCAGTATGTGTTTGGAGGATTATAAGTCCTGAGAAGATGGAGGAGCTAGACAAGAATAGCCGCGCACAGTCCAGTAGTAAAATGAAGAGTTTTCTAACCTATTTGTACAAATTAAATGATAGGGTGAAAACCGAATATTTCTTTATTTGCTGAGCTGCAAGATGAACATATAACTGTAAATCTGCACGACTGGCTCTTTATAGTAAATAATAAAGGTATGTTATGTATCTATTTATTATCTAATAACACGACATGTGCAAAACTTATCTACACTGTAACTCATATTTTAAGAATTTGCATATTTTCCTGGTACAGTAGTCAACTGATCTTTCTTCCCACCTTCCCTGTTAACTACATAACTACATATCCTGCTTTGTTGAGATATTGTATCAATTACTATATATATTTTTGATGTGCCAATTGAACAAAAAAAGTTTGTATATAATATATATATATTTTTTCTGTGAAAGATTGCATAAATAAAGTCAATCTTGATATATGGAGCTTATTTACAGTTGCAGAAATTTTTGCAAACGGTCTACTCCTCCCAAAAGATTAAGTTGTTGCAGATTTTTATTGTGTATATTTTTATTTTATGTGTGTGTGTGTGTATATATATATATATATATATATATATATATATATATACATGCATATATTTTTTTGAGATAGTTACACACAAAATAATGGAAGAACCCAACCTAAATTGCTTACATACATACTGCTTGTATGAATATGGAAATCTGTGACTTATAAAAGTGGTATTCTTGTCTTTTTCCCAAGGTTTGGAAGCAGCGGTAGAATTTCGAGATCGTAATAGAGAACGTCTAAAAAACATTAAGCCTGAAAGCGTAATAAGTATATGGAACGAAACCTATGGGAAAAACATAAACTATATGATGGACGTTTCCGCAGACAATCTGTTTGACTTTCTGTCCGCTATGGGTATAGAAGGTTTCCGCTGTTTCGTATGGCTTCTTGAAGATAACAAGCATATTGCATCAGAATGCGACTTGGAGAAAGAATTAGATAAATATTTCCAAGAGATGGGTGAGCAGCAATCCTATTTATTATATTTATTAGAAACCGGTTATCCCATGAAGTATACAATTTTGAGATTCTGAATTTTTTTTTCCTCCTGGGAACATATATAATGGGCAGATGAAATCACCCGATCCTATTGATAAACTGCAGCCAGATGACTCTGAAAAAGGCTTTCTCATGGAGAACACAAGGCGCACAGCCGAGCGTTACTATGTAAGGGGGAGTTGGGAAAGATGGCTGTTGGTAGAATTATCATTCAGCTGACATATTTTACATTTTAAAAATTACAAACAGGAAAATGGTCCGATGCAAAAATGTAGGCACCCTGCGTGCTTGGTACCTAGTAGCACCCCTTTTGAAAGTATCACAGCTAGTAAACGCTTTTTGTAGCCAGATAAGAGTCTTTCAATTCTTGTCTGAGGGATTTTCATCCATTCTTCCTTGGACAATTCCTCCAGTTCTGTGAGATTCCTGGGTCGTCTTGCATGCGCTGCTATTTTGATGTCTAGCCACAGATTTTCAATGATGTACATCAGGGGACTGTGAGGGCCGTTGTAAAACCTTCAGCTTGCACCTTTTGAGGTCGTCTGTTGTGGATTTTGACATTTGTTTAGGATCATTATCCATTTGTAGAAGCCATCATCTTCAGCTTTGTTACAGATGGTGTTATGTTTGCATCAAGAATTTGTTGAAATTTCATTGAATCCATTCTTCCCTCTACCCATGAAATGTTCCCCGTGCCGTTGGCTGCAACACAACCCCAAAGCATGATTGATCCACCCCATGCTTAATGGTTGGTGAGATGATGTTCTCCTGAAATTCTGTGCCTTTTTTTCTCCATACATACCTTTGATCATTGTGGCCAAAAAGTTATTTTTTTAACCTCATCGGTCCACAGGACTTGTTTCCAAAATGCATCAGGCTTGTATAGATGTTCTATTTCATAGTTCTGATGCTGAATTATATGGTGAAGATGCAGGAGAGGTTTTCTCATGATGACTCTTCCATGAAGGTCACATTTGCACAGGTGTCTCTGAACAGTAGAACAATGTACCACAACTCCAGAGAATTCTAAATCTTTCTGAAGGTCTTTTGCAGACAAGTAGGGGTTCAGATTTGCCACTCTAGCAATCCTACGAGCAACTTTTTGCTTGGTCTTCCAGACCTTATCTTGACCTCCACTGTTCCTGATAACTGCCATTTCCTAATTACATTTCGAACTGAGGAAAGGACAACTTCAAAACACTTGGGGGAGCGCCTTATAATTCCAATATACCTGATCGGCTTCAGTGGAGCGGGATCCCAGGGTCGCTGCTGGCGGAGACAAGAGTGGGGCGATGCTGCGGGCCTCAGACTGGGAGGAGAGGGTGTTCGGTGATTCAGGGGGCTCTGCTGACATTTTTTGAAAGCCTGGAGCCCCCGCACTTGCATGGTTTACATTACGGTGGACTCTGGGGAAAAATGGCTGCCAGGGGCAGCATATGCACAGATGGAGATCTCGGCACCAAGATTTCGGGTGACCGCCACCCCCTGGTAAACAATAAGACGGCATGGATTATAAGAAGCAACACCATTTTACTTAGGAAAAAACAACATTTTTTATTTTTTTTCTCTCCAAAATTTGGGGTGCGTCTTATAATCCACAAAATACGGTATATTACATATATTTTTTTTATTATATTTATTATTAAAATGTTAATTGTTTTTTTTTTTTTCATCTAACATACAAAGGAAATGAGGCATCTTTAACTTTAGGCCTTTTAGAGATCATTTCATCGTCAACGTTAACTGTTCACAATAACAGTAATTTTAACTAGGGGTGCCTAAACTTTCACATGCTGTGTCTGGGCTGGAAATGAGTCAAATCACACATACACATATTAAGTATCGAAGCGTTCAGAATCGCCCGATCTATCAATAAAAAAAAAAAGGATTAGCCCGATCGCTAAACGGCGTAGCGTGAAAAAAATCGAAACTCCAGAATTACTTCTTTTTGGTCGCCGCGACATTGCATTAAAATGCAATAACGGGCGACCAAAAGATCGTATCTGCACATAAATGGGATAATTAAAAACGTCAGCTCGGCTCGCAAAATAAGCCCTCGCCCAACCCGGGATCATAAAAAATGGAGACGCTACGGGTATCGGAAAATGTCACCAATTTTATTATTATTTTTTTTTTAGCAAATTTTGGAATCTTTTTTCACCACTTAGACACCAAACATGTCTAGGTTCTTTTTTATCTATGACCTTGTAAATGACCTGGAGAATCGTAATGGCAGGTCAGTTTTAGCATTTAATGAACCTAGCAAAAAAGCCAAACAAAAAACAAGGGTGGGATTGCACTTTTTTCCAATTTCACCGCACTTGGAATTTTTTACCCATTTTCGAGTACACGGCATTCTAAAACCAATGATGTCGTTGAAAGTACAACTCGTCCCACAAAAAATAAGCCCTCACATGGCCATATTGACGGAAAAATAAAAAAAGTTATGGCTCTTGGAAGAAGGGGAGCGAAAAACGGAAACGCAAAACCGAAAAAAAGCTGGGGTCATTGAGGGGTTAAAATTATGCCGGAGCGCCGACAAATTTTTTTTTTTTTTTTTTCATTTTTTTTCTTTAACCGTTGCTGTCTGGTTACAGCCTATGTATGTTCCTGTGTGTATTTGTTTGTGTTTACTTGTCGGTTTAGTAATGAGGGTGTCAGGCTGACACCTTTTCATTACTAAGCCTAGAGCTAAGTGTCAATGACAGCTGCCAACACCAAACCCTAATCCCATTACCCTGATGTCCCTGCATCAGAATGAAAAAGGTGGGGTTGAACCAAGAAATTACATCACAAAACTTACTTTTTAAATATTTTTATTTAGCTCAAATGAGCCTTTATTGCTGTGCAAAAACGCACAATTTTGCCGCAGCGATTTTCCTGCCAAGAGATGCAGAAGCCTTGCAGAAATTTTTGCAAGCAAATACTCAACGTGCACACGTAGCTTTAAGGTTGAAGATGCCTGCTGAGAATACATGCATTCCAGCAGATATTAGCGTGAGTGACGTCGCTGGCCGTCCGCAACTCTTCAAGTGTTATTCCGATTTGTTGTTTCTTCGTAAAGGCCCCGTCTCACATAGCGATACACCAGCGATCCCGACAACTATTAGGATCGCTGGTGTGTCGCTACATGATCGCTGCTGAGCTGCCAAACAGGCAGCGATCAGGACAGCGACACTGCGGGTAACGTCGCTTAGTTACCCGCAGTGTACGTTGGATACCAGTGCCCTGATGCAGGGTGCTGGTATCCAAGGTACACATCGGGTTTCCAGGCACAGCCCCCCACCTGGAAACCCGCTGTGTACCTTGGTTACCAGCGGATCGCTGGTCTCCTGCCTGTCACACGCAGCAATGCGTGCTGGCCAGCGGGAGACCAGCGATCAAAAAAATGTCCAGGACATTCAGCGACGATCAGCGATACCCGGCAGGGGGGCTGATCGTCGCTGAATGTCACACACAGCGATATCGCAGGGGAGATCGCTGCTGCGTCACAAAACTAGTGACTCCGCAGTGTGAGATAGGGGCTTAAAAATCATGGCATGTCCATCACTGTATGCAGTCTCTTAATAATCACCAGGGGTCCGACCAATTGTAAATAGGCCCCACACAGTTTTTTTTTTCCTCTATCAAGAGTCAGCTGCACTGCTGGGTGATTGTGAGCGCTAACGTGCAGACTGTGAAGAGCGTGCAGCGCTGCAGTCCCAATCATTGGGGAGGAGATCCCAGGGGCCGGATCACCACGGTCATGGCTGAAATAAGAATAACCCTAAAAAAAAAGATTAAAAAAAATGAGAGCAAATACTTAGTCTGTCAGGATGTAGATATTCACAGTGATGAGCTGATTGTAAGGTTGCCCCTTTTAATGGAAGCTGCCAACAGGTCCTCCGCTTCGTATAAAACATTGATTATTGAAACCGGTGAGAGGTGCAATGCACAGACTTAAGGACTCCGCTATTGCGCTCATTTACCCTACTGTTACACTGGTGTTGTCTAAATAAGAAATTCCTCTTAAAATGGATATCCAACTCAGACAATACGTTTCCACTTTATATATTTTCAGTAGTTATTTTTTTTACAATCATTTTATCAGTACGGATATCCCGACTAATGTAGATTTGTAACACTTTTCTTACAGATATACCACGGGGTCAAATTCCCAAGCAATCCTTTGATAAATACAATGTAAGTTGGTCACTAGTTCGTTCTTTTGCTTTTGAAGCCCAGTAATTAGTGATGAGCGAGCATGCTTGTTACTCAAGTTTGCATCAGGTGCTGGGTACGTACCCAGTATCGCGTGTGCTCTAGTGAAATGTTTGCGTCCTCACGCCCAAATGTTTTGCATCTGTTACACAGCCACGAAATATGCAGGGATTGCCCGTGTATTTCAGGCAATCCTCGCATGTTTGTAACCGTGCAACAACTGCGAAACATGCAGAGACGTGAACATTTCACTCGAGCACCCGCGATACTGGGTACGTACCAGAGCACTCGATGCAAACTTGTGTAACAAGCATGCTCATCACTACCTGTAATTATTACTGAACGGATCCCTTCATGCCCAGCTTGAAATGCTAGCGATTAGCTGTTCCCTCTGATCTTCTGGTTCACCATGTTTAGCAATGTGCAGATAGTGAGGTATGAGGAGATCCAGTAGAGGGCAGGGGTCTGTGTTGGCAAGAGAAGATCCAGGAGAGGTCAGGATCTGTGATAGCAATAGAAGATCCAGGAGAGGGCACAGTCTGTGTTGGCAAGAAGAGATCCGGGAGAGGGCAGGGTCTGTGATGGCAAGAGGAGATCCAGGAGAGGACAGTGTCTGTGATGGCAAGAGAAGATCCAGGAGAGGGCGGGGTCTGTGATGGCAAGAGAAGATCCAGGAAAGGGCAGGGTCCGTGATGGTAAGAGAAGATCCAGGAGAGGACAGGGTCTGTGATGGCAAGAGAAGATCCAGGAGAGGGCAGGGTCTGTGATGGCAAGAGGAGATCCAGGAGAGGGCAGGGTCTGTGATGGTAAGAGAAGATCTAGGAGTGGGCTGTGTCTGTGATGGTAAGAGGAGATCCAGGAGAGGGCAGGGTCTGTGATGGTAAGAGAAGATCCAGGAGAGGGCAGGGTCTGTGATGGTAAGAGAGGATCTAGGAGTGGGCTGGGTCTGTGATGGTAAGAGAAGATCCAGGAGAGGGCAGGGTCTGTGATGGTAAGAGAAGATCTAGGAGTGGGCTGGGTCTGTGATGGTAAGAGAAGATCTAGGAGTGGGCTGGGTCTGTGATGGTAAGAGGAGATCCAGCAGAGGGCAGAGTCTGTGATGGCAAGAGGAGATCCAGGAGAGGGCAGGGTCTGTGATGGCAAGAGGAGATCCAGGAGAGGGCAGGGTCTGTGATGGTAAGAGAAGATCTAGGAGAGGGCAGGGTCTGTGATGGCAAGAGGAGATCCAGGAGAGGGCGGGGTCTGTGATGGCAAGAGGAGATCCAGGAGAGGGCACGGTCTGTGATGGCAAGAGAAGATCCAGGAGAGGGCATGGTCTGTAATGGCAAGAGAAGATCCAGGAGAGGGCAGGGTCTGTGATGGCAAGAGAAGATCCAGGAGAGGGCAGGGTCTGTGATGGCAAGAGAAGATCCAGGAGAGGGCAGGGTCTGTGATGGTAAGAGAAGGTCCAGGAGAGGGCAGGGTCTGTGATGGCAAGAGAAGATCCAGGAGAGGGCAGGGTCTGTGATGGTAAGAGAAGATCTAGGAGTGGGCTGGGTCTGTGATGGTAAGAGAAGATCTAGGAGTGGGCTGGGTCTGTGATGGTAAGAGGAGATCCAGCAGAGGGCAGGGTCTGTGATTGCAAGAGAAGATAAATTCTGTAGTAGGAAGGAGTTAACTATGTTGAAGACAGGTCTAGAAGGAAGAGTATAGACGATTGACTGTGTGACTTTAGTAAGTCATTAGTAATCTTGGTCAGGGAAGTTTCACTGTAGTGGTGGGGACAGAAGCCAGATTGTAGGTTGTCAAAGAGCGAGTTGGATGAGAGACGGGTGGAAAGTTCAGCCTGGACGGTGCTGCTAAAGGAGTTTGGAGCGCACTGGAGCAGCGATCTGGGTCGATAGCTGGATGTAGAGGTCGGGTCGAGGGATGGTTTCTTCAGGATAGGTGTGATTGTGGCATGTTTAAAGCAGACAACAAAACTGAATAACAGGTTGATCATCTAGAATTCAGAATAGACCCATCTCTGCCGTATAGTTTACAGAAACTTTCACCACTTCTGATATATTGACCGCTCTTCACCACAATCTTTGAATTATGACACAATCCCAGATAAGGTGCGAAATAAAAAGTGCAGTGTGAGTATTCCGTGTATGTGTGTAATGCTCTCATACTACGCCTACATTTCTGCCTCGGCTGTAGGCTCATGTACAAGTCTGAACGAGGGACGTCAAATTGCATTTAATCAAAATCAATGAATATATTTACCAATATATCAGCTTGAGAGAACCTCCCTGAAAGCATACGACCTCTGAGTAATATACTAGTATGATGATGTACTGTCCTCTATATTTAATCTTCCCACGACTGTGGATGGCAAACTTAAAACTCCTTCTCTTTCCGATAGAATATATGGATGAACCTTAAGACTAAACACAAAAAAAAGAAACGGAATCAAGCAGTAAAGGTAAATTTCGCTGTTATTTTCAACCATGACTGCTCAAATATTGCATTGTCATAGCCTTGTTATCTATTACACATGTATTGGTATACTTACTGATCACTGTCGTCATCCATTTCTCTTCTTCACGTCTTGATCACAGTTCTGATTAACTGGCTGCGTGGACCCAGAAGTCCTTTTCTTAAAGGGAATATGTAGAGAGACCCTGATTCCAGCGCTGTATCACTTACTGGGCTGCTTGCTGCAGTTTTGCTAAAATCAGTGTTATCTGCTGCAGATCTAGTAGTTCTCTGAATGCTGAGGCCTGTATAACCCCAGCACTGATTGGCAGCTTCCTGTGTACACTGTGCATAGGCAGAAAGCTGCCGATCAGTGGTGGGGGGATTGGTTATACAGAGCTGACAAATATGGAGGGCTACTAGGCCTCTATTGATAATAACATGCTGATAAAACTATGATGGGAGTCAGACACCAGCCGTGTGCAGAACCCACTAACCCCGGGTTGCCATTAACAATGAATAGAGCGGTGGTGCACGGCCCGGCCTGTGCCCCATTCAGATGTGAATTTTCAGAGTCCTGTTCTAGGGATTGGTATGGCTCTCGGCGGGGAAGGTAACTTCCAAACTTTCTACATACCTAATCTGTTTACCTCTCTTCCGTTTTGCTTTTCAGCCCACGTACAAGTTGTCAGGAGCCGTCAGCACTAGATCACAGGACGAGGATATTTTTACTGAAGAAAACACCTTGTGAGTCTGTCCCCTGTACTGTGTCCAGTCTGTCTGGATTTCCGCATTGTCTGTGTTCAGTACAGTTTGCCACAGCGAACGTAACATTGCGAGCTGGCAATCAAGTATAGCCTCCTGCTTTCGGCACTCAGGGGCTCTCACCTGTTTTTTTTATTTTCTTGAAAGTCGGACTTTCAAATAATTTCTGCCGTTCTCATCTTAAGTTATTGTAAAATCTTACAACTAATATTTGTATTTTTTCTTTTTTTCTTTTTTTTTTTCCCAGAAGCCTTTTGGATCCTAACGAACCGTTTTTGGTTCCAGAGTCCCTACGCGGTGACTTGGACGAGTTTGATGCTCTGTATGAATATGCGTTATTTGACCATGGTGACCAGGAGATGGTAGTTGATTCCACTGAGCCTATCCGGGAAACCCTCTATGAGTAAGTCGTGGCATTTAAATGGTCAGCAAACTTTGCAATATATCTTATCAGAAATATGCTTCTTTCTCCACCTATGAGCCACTTCTCCCGCGCCCTGACCTCATTCACTGACCTGCTCAGTACAGATTTATAATAAATGAGGTAGGAGAGCAAGAATCCCTCATGTTGGTGTCTGCTGTGTATGTTGGACATCATATCCGCTATTAAAAACTAGTGGAAAATGTAGGATAACGGTCATAAAATACATTATTCTTGACCCAATGCTAACATTGACTTTGTTTTAGCCTTCTAGGGAGTATTTAATTAGAAAATTACTACGATGTTCCCAATTCATCAAAGCTTTTACATATTCTTAAAAAGCATTGTAAAGTCTAATAATTTTGGCGCTTACATTGTTTGACTTGGGGTTGTCACACCATTTTCGCCCATCTCCAATAAATTGAGAAGTCTGGCCCTATCCCCCCCCCCCCCCTTTTTTTTCCTATTAAATTTTAATTATTATTTATAATTATATCACCATTTATTCCGTGGCGCTTTACATGTGAAAAGGGGTGTACATAATAAAAACAAAGACAATAATCTTAAACTAAACAAGTCACCAACTGGTAGAAGAGGAGAGAGGACCCAGCCCGTGAGGGCTCCCAGTTTATAAGGGATGTGTGAGGATACAGTAGGTGGTGGGGGTTAATCTGATCACTGTGACTCATAATAGGATAACATTTCCTGTTTTTGGGTTTTCTATTTTCAGTAGTTATCTCCTTATCATCACAGGCAGAATTGCAATTACTGATAACACTTCTATATATACAGATGTCACAGCTCACCTCCTCCTCCTGTACAATGACTGATACTATCTCTATATACAGTATATAGCACAGGATCAACCATTCACAATAGGTAATGTCACAGCTCACCTCCTCCTGTACAATGACTGATAACACATGTATATATAGTAGATAACACAGGATCCACCATTCACAATAGGTGATGTCACAGCTCACCTCCTCCTCCTGTACAATGACTGATAACACATCTATATACAGTAGATAACACAGGATCCACCATTCACAATAGGTGATGTCACAGCTCACCTCCTCCTCCTCCTGTACAATGACTGATAACACCTCTATATACAGTAGATAACACATGATTCACCATTCACAATAGGTGATATCACAGCTCACCTCCTCCTATACAATGACTGACAACCCCTAAAAACAGTAGATAACACAGGATCCACCAATTGCAATAGGGAATGTCACCTCCTCCTCCTGTACAGTGGCTGATAACACCTCTATATACAGTAGATAACACAGGATCCACCATTCACAATAGGTGATATCACAGCTCACCTCCTCCTCCTCCTGTACAGTGACTGATAACACCTCTATATACAGTAGATAACACAGGATCCACCATTCACAATAGGTGATATCACAGCTCACCTCCTCCTCCTGTACAGTGACTGATAACACCTCTATATACAGTAGGTAATACAGGATCCACCATTCACAATAGGTGATATCACAGCTCACCTCCTCCTCCTGTACAGTGACTGATAACACCTCTATATACAGTAGGTAATACAGGATCCACCATTCACAATAGGTGATGTCACAGCTCGCCTCCTCCTCCTGTACAGTGACTGATAACACCTCTATATACAGTAGGTAATACAGGATCCACCATTCACAATAGGTGATGTCACAGCTCACCTCCTCCTCCTGTACAATGACTGATAACACCTCTATATACAGTAGATAACACAAGATCCACCAGTCACAATAGGTGATGTCGCAGCTCACCTCCTCCTCCTATACAATGACTGATGACACCTCTGTATACAGTAGATAACACAGCTCACCTCTTCCTCCTCCTGTACAATGAAAGTCAATGAACAGCACTCCATAGGTTCTGGTATTCTTTGTAGCTGCTGATGGCACTTCATGAAAATGGCCACCCCCATAATAGTTTGCTTGATCTGATCCCCCAACCTTTCCTGTCTTCTTTGAATGGAAACGTGGCCGTTCTCCTTTGTTACCTCTACTCATTTGATTGTCTTTTTCTTGCAGGTACTTCGCTCAGATTTTAGATGAGCACGGTCCTTTGAAACTGGACGATGAACGTTTGATAGGACAATATAAAGATTTCCCGGAAGAAACCCACAGGATGGTGGAAGCGGCCGGCGGTCTTAAAAATTTTCTTTTGCAGTCTTACGAATTTACCATAGTGGAAGACATGATTGCGCTGTCCGCTAACTACGATATTGCGTTCACAGCGTTCCAGGAGAAATATCCGCTAAATCCCACAGCGGAGGAATTCAGGCCTTCCCATTCTAGCCTTGTATATGATAACGTAGACTCTTATTATTCTACTGACCACCTGAATTATATGTCTAGTGACTCCAGTGCCACTGAGTGTAGCGAGCGTCCTGCCCTTTATAAGGACTTGGATCGAAATTATCAGAAATTCGCTGAACCATTTAACAGCGCCCACCTCCGGACGTTATCCGATTCAGCGTTGGACCTGATTGACACTGACTCTTTTGACTACCCTGTGCTAGACGAAGATCTGGATGAAGTATGTAGCTTTTCTAGTAATGGATCTGCATCATCTAGTATAGAAGATGATGTTGATGATGATTGTGATGATGATGCTACAGCTCCTGAGATTAATAGTGATTTAAGCCAAGATAAATCCTATACAGAAGAATCGGACCAAAGCAATCAAATCGTCTCATCCAAGAGTGAAATACAGCCTAAAAATATACAGACCGCTATAGTGTCAGTGCAGGTAAGATGAGGAAACCTTCGCCATTTATATTTATATGGACAAACTTTTCTGTTTTAAAGGAGCAGAACTGTTAGAAGTTAAAGGGTATTCCCAAAATCCTGCAAATGGCTCATTGTACCCCACTACTAAAATTAATAAGCCTTTAAGTATGCTCAGCCATATTGCTGACCGAGACCTGATACGAGCGTGTAATAAATGTGGTGTAAATGGATATAATAATGCAACTAGAAAAAAAATGTTCCAGTACACTTACTGGCAAGATTCTGGTACCAGGCCGTATTGTTTCTTGATACAAGCGCCCAACAGAGATCTGCGTTGGGCTCGGTAAAATCGGGTCCAATGGAGCTGATGGCGAACGATGGAATAAAAGCCAACAACAGTGGTGGTATAACCCACTAAAAATGTCTGGCCTTGAGCATCAATTACTGCTTGGACTTCGTGTCCCACTCTTCTTGAAGGGCAGCCCTCAGGTCATTTAGGTTCTGGGGTACAGCGTTACCATCCTCTACACGGCGACTCAGCTGATCCCATAGGTTTTCTATGGGATTCGGGTCTGGAAAAAGCTCAGGCCGCTCCATTTGAGGTCCCCCCAGTGTACAGCAGCCGTTCCCTAATGATGCGACCTCAATGAGCTGGAGCATCGTCGGCCATGAAGATGAAATTAGGCCAGTGTTGTTCTTGACTGGATTAATGATGTTATGCAAGTAGTATGGGCTTGTCATAAAGTGTAAGGCAGTTCTGTGTGGACTAGACACACCTACCAACGCTGTAACACCACCACCAAAGGCTCTTCTGGTGACAGCAGTGGCTGAAGCATAGCACTCTCCTTGACATCTCCAACATCGTTGGCGGTCATCATTTCTGCTCAACGTGAATTGACTTTCATCAGTGAACAGCACTGAGGCCCACTGGTCGCTCGTCCATCGTAGATGCTCCCTGGCCCATGCAAGACGGTGACTCCTGTGCCTTGTGGTGAGGTCAGGTACCCCTGCAGGTCGTCTAGCACGCAGGCTGATGTAAACTGTTTCGAATGGTCTGATGTGACACTTGGGCGCCTCTCGCCTCCCTTAAAGGTGCCTGGAGTTGTGTGGCATTAATAGTTCACAATGAAACGGTTCTTGGTGTGGGATGTGACCAAAGGACGTCCACTTCTCTGCCTTTCTGTGACTCTTCCAGTCTCTGATGACTCCGTGACACTAAGCTCAGTGGCCACTTCCATCTGAGAAGTTTCTGCTTGAAGCCTCACAATGGCAAGGTCCTGGTGATCAACTGTTAGGTGTCATCTTGGTCTCATAACGTCAAAATGTGACCAGCATGATGTGGAGGACTCTTGTGTACCAATTCTAATTGAACCCCAAAATGTATTGTCCGATTCATGGATGAAACACCTGTTGTGAATTTTTGGCATTAGTCTCCTTGTTAGAGAACAGCAAGTTGTGCAAAAAGTACTGAAACTTTGAACAGTTGGACTTGGGCATCCAAAGGTTTAGAGAAGGTCACATTAAGTTCACCTGAAAAGGTTACAGGGCATTTTGGGTTCATCCAGAAATTTCACCTGAAAGCCAAACATCCTTAACTTTTTATGAGGTGTGTTTTAATTTTATTTACTTTTTTTTCCAGGTGGACGTCGAATATTCTCATCATGAAGTTAACACTGAACCCTTCCAACCCTACGAGACTCAGCAGGTAACTTCCTATTACAGCTCTACCCCGATAACTGGTGGGGTCCGAATGTTCATCATTTCTGAAATATTAAAGGAGTTGTCCACTACTTAGATACTAATGGCCTATCTTTTAGAATAGGTCTCCTGTATCAGGTGGATGGGGGTCCTACACCAGTTACCCCCACCCATCAGCTTTTACCAGCTCCGGCGGTAGCTGAAAGTGAACTACATATGGAAGGTGGAACTGCGCAGCTCCCTACAAAGTGTAGTGGTTGTTCTGGGGTACTACAGCTGAGCGTTAACCCCATCATGACTAGCCACATATATGTAGTTTCCCTGCCTTCGATGCGAGCTCGCATGCTAAATCTTCATCTTTCCCCTTTCTTGATGGCTGATTTAAAACGGGGTCCACTGCTCCTGACTCCCCATTTCAGCATCTGAGTCTACAAATGCTATGTCGAATAATTCTCCTGTGCAGCCATAGTGTTTGTAAAGCGGGAACTCTCCGCTAATGATTAACTGGCTGGTGTAATAAAACGGCAGCACTGCAGGTATTGTAAGAAACCCCAGCCTTTCCTACAGGACTATGACCCAGAAAACGCTGAATATGTGGACACAGAGATGGCTGAACCGGGGAGTAACATCATCGAGGTCCGTCACAAAGGATGCCTTGTTTTTCATTGTAATGATAAAAGTGTGTATTAGTAGAGATTTATATATATATATCTATATATGTATAGATATATATATATATCTAGATATATAATATATATCTCCCTGTGGTTATAGCGCCCCCTGATGGTCTCATGAATTCCTTTCAAAATGTCCACCTCTTGTATCGAGCCGGTGGTCACACCGGTCAATCCCTTTATCTGGAACTTCTTGTACTCTGGTAGTGGAGTGATTTCTGCCAGACGAAAGGATTCAGACATCTTCAGGGAGGGTTTTAGATGGCTTATTATGGCTTACAAGGTAGGATGTATGCAAAAAGAACTCCAAAATTGCTTGTATGTTTACCACCGCCCCTCCCCACAAAAAAAAAAAATGTGATGAAAAAGTCATATGCACCACAATATAGTGACATTGAAAGGAATCTGTCAGAACGCTCCATCTCAAACCCCACCAACTGTTTATATGGTCATATTGCTCTATTGATCAATAAAGGTGTTAACGCCATTATCTCTCAAACTTTTGCTCCCTGACTGAAAAAAAGTAGCTGTATTAAATAATGCACAAGTAAGGCTTAAGTGCTCAGGAAGTGTCAAAGCACTTCCCGAGCCTCTGCCTCCCTGGCTCTAGTTTCCATCCAGTTCCATCTTCCTCTGCGTGACTGACGTTCTCTCATTCTAAAGATTCAGTCTAAGATGGCTGCTGCATTCCCTGCTTCTGGTTTTATACAGGCTAGTCTCTCTTTTGTGGCTGTGCTTTACCTTGTGATGTGATGGCTGCAAGGCATTATGGGAAAACCCAGTTGAGAAAACTCTTTTATCTTACCCTGTTGGGAATGAGTGATGTGAATTGGTACAGTGTGATGCTTTGTTTCTCCAGTGGTGACGCTGCAGGTGGTCACCTAATTCCATGTATTCCAACAGATTACAGTAGATCGTTAATTGACGACCTTTTTACATTTAATGATGAATCCTTTTATTTTAGGGGGATATTTTGCGTATGGAAAAGGAATGTCTAGTACTAACAGACCAGCTGCAAGAAGCAACGGACAAATATGAAAACTTGCAAAGTCGTTACTGTGAAGAAATAGCTATCCTGGAGGAAGAGATAAAGACCACTGTAACAAACAAACAGGTATTGGTTTTCTTTTCTTTTTTTTTATTTTTATTGTAGTGCTATGTATTAGGATTTACTACTCAGGGTTTGAGCCACCAGTAACCTTTGCTCAATATGTGATTTACACGTATGTCCCATATCGGCTTCTGGGGCATGTAGCAATCTCAGCTCCGAATACCCGGTAGACCCAGATATGCCTATAACAGCAGTGACTGGAGCTAGCTCCGATCACTGTTGTTTAACAGAGCAGCGGCTCCCATAATCCCTTTGAACGCTATTCAGGGGCCTCACTGGGTTGTCATGGCAGTGGGGGTCCTGCTGAAGACTCCTGTCGCTGCAATCTTGGTCCTAATATGAAGCTCAGTGTGTGGCTTGATAGGAGTATGTCATTTTGACTATATACTGCAATACTGAAATATTGCAGGAGATAGGAAAAGTCCCTAAGGGGAACAAAAAATATTAAAAAGTGAAAACAAAAAAATGTAAAATATTAAAATTTGAATCCAGACCCAGTTTTCCCCGTTTTTAAAAACAAGGGTACTTGGAATATACACATCTGTAAAAGTCCGATCTATCATAAAGCTGTAGTCTCTGCCCGGCTCCAGCTTCCTATGCGTGAATGACGTTCTTTCATTCTAAAAAATGGCTGCTGCATTCCCTGCTTCAGCTTTTATACAGGCTAGTTCCTCCTGAGTGGCTGTGCTTTACCTTGTGATTGTGATGGCTGCAAGGCATTTTGGGAAAACCCAGTTTAGAAAACTTCTCTTACCTTATTGAGAATGAGTGATATGAAGTGTCCTGAAGTATGTGCGATAAATGCCTTAAAGGGAAAGCAAAAATCTAAGCCCAGAATTTGTAGTTTATCAGTCGGTGCACCTACCAAAAGAAAAAAGTGCAATAAAAAATTATGAAACCACTATATGTATAGTTAAAAATGTTAGCTCACCACACAAATGTCACACCCTCACACCGCTCCAGCCACTGAAAATGTTAAGTTTCGGGTGACACAAACCAAATTTATTTATTTATTTTGTATTCTTCAGATTAAAAAAATATTTTTGGCATTTCTGTAATTACCGTATATACTCGAGTATAAGCCAAGATTTTCAGCCCATTTTTTAGGGCTGAAAGTCCCCCTCTCGGCTTATACTCGAGTCATATACCAGGGGTCGGCGGGGGAGGGGGAACGCAGCTGTGCTATATACTCACCTCCTCCTGGAGCGTCTCTGCAGCCCCTGCTCTTCTCCCATGGTCTCCGGCGCCTGTGTTCAGCCATCAGTGGTACCGCTCATTAAAGTCATGAATATGCACATATTCATGACTTTAATGAGTGGTACCACGTGACCGCTGAAGTTAGGCATAGCGCCGGAGACCGTGGGAGAAGAGCAGGGGCTGTAGAGACCGCAACAGGAAGGGGTGAGTATATTCCATATTCACCTGTCCCCGTTCCACCGCTGCTCGCCGCTGTGTACTCGCGTCCTCTAGCTGTGAATGTTCAGGTCAGAGGGCGTGATGACGTGGTTAGTGCGCGCCGCGTCCTCTGCCTGAGCATTCACAGCTGGAGGACCCGGAAGACAGCGGCGCTCAGCGGTGGAACGGGGACAGGTGAATATCGCAGGTGCCGGGGCCTAAGCCAGCGGTGACACCGGCACCTGTGCCCCATAGCGCGCCGGTGTCCCCGCCTGCTCAGGACACCGGCACCTGGCCCCCAGCGACGAGAGGTGTCTTTTTTTTTTTTTTTTTTAGTTGCAGCGGCAGCATAAGGGACATAATCTATGGAGCATATGGGGCATAATCTGTGGAACAGCATATGGGGCATAATCTATGGAGCAGCATATTGAGCTCCTGATTCAATATGGCTATTCAAAAACATTTAACCTACTTTAATTTTACTGTTATTGGTATCTATTTTTAATTTTGAAATTTACCAGTAGCTGCCTCATTTTCCACCCTAGGCTTATACTCGAGTCGATAAGTTTTCCCATTTTTTTGTGGCAAAATTAGGGGGGTCGGCTTATACTCGAGTATATATGGTATACAGATCTTAGTAATAATGTTCTTTGTGTGATAAAAATGTCCTGACAACGTTTGAAAAGAAAAGTGTGGTGGGGGAGTTGTCTGTGTGACAATGTGTAGGACCACCAAATGAAACAATTGCTGTTGGTTTCAGTCATTCCCCCCACAACACACCAGTTTTCTGCCTCCACTTTGCAGAGACTTGGCTGTGAGGAGATTGACCGAGCATGTGTGACCACCAGCCCTCTGCTTTTTAGATGGACCTGCACACTGAACCCCGGGTAGCGCTGTAGTATGTAGTAAAATGTCCTAGTTCTTCACTGCATTGGTCTTTGCATTGTAATGTATAAGATGAGAAAAAAAAGTTAATGTTCATTTGTAGGTTGATGTGTATTAGAATACATTCACCTTTTGAGGGCTTTTTTTTTGCATTAGTGCTACTAAGTTAACTTGTTTCACCTAGGCAACCCCTTTATAACCTATCCTATGACTTGTCTATCAGAGAAGGGTGGATGCTGTGTCCCCCCAAAGAAGGTTATGAGAAAAGAAGATTTGGGTTCTTGCCTATTTTCTTGGAGCATTCATTGAGGGACACAGGAGACCATGGGTGTATGCTGCTGACACTAGGCAAAAAAAAAGTTAGCTCTTTTTCAGCAGAGTGCACCCATCGAAATAAAGCTAAGCAGCAGAAAGTATTGACCTCAACAAGCGCCATATAAGCATAACAATGGCGGAAACTGTGTCCCCCCAATGAAGGGTCTGAGAGAGATTTCTCCTTCGCCTCATTGGGGGACACACAGACCGTGGGTGTTATGCTGCTGCCACTAGGAGGACACTAAGCAATACAAGCACAAAAGATTAACTCCTCCTCCTGCAGTATACACCCTCTGTTGGCTCAATCCTGAACCAGTTCTTGCTTAGTGTCTGTAGGAGGCACTAGGGTCTGCTCTCAGACCCCACTTTTTTCTGATTTTTTTCTGATTTTTAAACTTTTTATTATTTTTACTTTCTTCACGCACGGATGGGCGACGGGACTTGTACGAAAAGTCACGATCTCCCAAAAACCAACAACAGACGGCATCGTGCGAGTGTCGCCTCCACGTACCCCTCCTGCCACGCTACCATGGGGCGACAGATCCTTCTAACAGGCCGCTCTCCCCATGAGATACCCTTACTTGAGGATGATGATGATTTGCGTGGCACCTTGGATGGTTACCCCCTCCACCTCTCCTGGAAGCGGTGGCGGTCTGGAGGCATGTAAAAGCCCTCTCCACCCCCCTATTGAAAGGGGTTGGTGGATAGAGGATGTACAGCCATAGTCGCTGTAGTGCTGTGGAGTTCTCCCTCCTCCATCTTCAGGCTCTCCCCGCAGTGAGTATACGAGGGGCAAATACCGGTCACCGACCGCTTTTATGCGCACTGCGCCCGCATGGTGTTGCGCCGCCGCAGCACACAATCGCGCCGCTGGCGTTCCGATTGCGCCACGGCCTCAAATTTAGTCCCCGGCTTCGGCCCAGGGTAGGCCGCAACTTTAAAATTTACTCCCCGGCTTCGGGCCGGGATAGGCCTCGAGTGGAGAGGGCGGTCCGTGTGGCTCCGCCCACACCGCACACTATTGGCTGTCACCAGTTAACAGGGGATTTCCCCTGTTTCCTCCCCCTCTCCTCCCACTGCTTCTGGCGCCTCTCGTCTCACACGAGAGGCGCTTCTAAGATCTCGGGCGCCATATTCTCCTGGGACAGCGCTGCATCGCCATCCTCTCACTTCCCTGGTGCACACATAGAGGCCCTGGGTAAGTGCACGCTGTGACTAGGTCTACACAGCGCTTAACCCTTCTTCTGCAGAAGGTTCTCTGGGAGGAAATATGTCACAATCAAAGGGAATTAAAAAGGCTGACGAGCTACTCCGTAGTATATGCCACTTGCACTTCATGCAACGCTCCCCTGCCATCAATGCATAGTTCCCAATTCTGTGCATCATGTGCCCAGGAGCCCATGGCTTCCTCTGCTCAGGAGCCCCCTATTACCGAGCAGGAGTCACTACCTATTCCTGATCCCATTGAGGCAGGTTCTTCAGGGTGGCCCGAATATCTGGCACACTCCATAAACTCTCTGACTAGAGCCTTGGATACCTTTCGTGGATCTGCTCCTAGCCAGAGTGCCCCTTTTCCAGAAAAGGGTCCGTTAGCCTTCAGAGATGTCTCATCTGACAGGGGCCGTCTCACGGCGCCCGCTAAGCGGTCGTCCAAAAAACACCGCCATAATACATCTCCCAATCCATCTAGTGGTTCAGCATCTGCGAGTTCAGGTTCTCGTTCACCTTCTCCCAGAAACATCAGTGACCATGATTCGGAATACGAGTCGGACATTGGTGATGATCCCAACTCGCCGGAATTTCAGGAGTCGTTAGATTCTTTAATTGAGGCAATTAATACAATCCTCAAACTAGAAGAAGAACCTGGGTCTCAGCCGAATCATCCTATCTCCTTCAAAAGGGCAAAACGTGTTCACAAGGTGTTTAGTAACCACCCTGAATTTACTGATATTGTTCAGGGACACAGGGAGCGTCCGGACAGACGTTTTTCAGGACTGAAGTCTCTGAAAGCTCAAATACCCTTTTTCAGCAACCGTGGCGAAAGAGTGGACGGAATCCCCTGTTGTAGATCCTCCAGTATCTCGTCTATCTTCAAAAACCCTACTCTCTGTTTCTGATAGTTATCCATTAGGAACCCTTCAGATAAACAGATTGACAACCTCGCCAAATCAATTTTTGAGGCGGCTGGAGCATCTCTATCTCCCTCCTTTGCAGCCACCTGGGTGGCAAGAGCTATGGTGGCTTGGGTTGAGGGCCTAGTCAAAATGACTAGTGATATCCCTCTTTCCCCCGAGGCACGTAATCTGGCCTATCAGATTACTCGGGCAGGTGACTACATGGTTCATGCGTCTCTGGAAGCAGCTAATTGCGCTGCTATCACGGCCGCCAATGCTATCGCCATTCGGAGGTCCCTTTGGCTCCGTGAGTGGCGTGCAGACGCTGCTTCAAAGAAGACTTTAACTTCATTGCCTTATCATTCAGGGCGTCTTTTTGGAGATCGCCTTGATCAGATTATTTCTGACGCTACTGGTGGCAAAAGCAAATTTCTTCCACAGCGCAGAATCAATAGACCCTTTCGGCCTCAATACCAAGGTCGTTTCCGGCCATTTCGTAGCTCCTTTAATTGGTCCCCTGCTTCGTCCCCTGCTCGAGCATCCTGGTCATCTCGTAGAGATAGGGACTTCCAACCATCGTCCAGATCCTCTCAGCCCTGGAGAAACAGATCTTCTCAGGCAGGAAATAGGAGCTCCTCCTCTCGCAAGTTGTCATCACAATGACTCCTTGCTGGGGATGGGAGACCCAAACAAGGTAGGCGGCCGCCTACTCTTGTTTCACAAAGTCTGGGGGTCAGTAGTTCAAGACCAGTGGGTTCTCGATCTAGTACACTCAGGTTACAAAATCGAATTCTTGTCCCTTCCTCCAAGACGTTTCTTTCAGTCTCGCTTCCCCAAGTCCAAGGATCTTGCAATTCCAATTTTCAGCGGACATCAAAAGTTTCTGCGTTTTGCTGTCGGAGTGGATCATTTTCAGTTTGCCGCTCTGCCCTTCGGTCTCGCAACTGCCCCCAGAGTGTTCACAAAGGTCATGGCGGCTGCCATGTCAATTTTACACTCTCGGAGTGTGGTAGTCCTCCCGTACCTGGACGACCTACTCATAAAAAGTCCGACTTTTTGAGCCTGCGAAGAGAGCGTCGAAATCTCTATCGACACCCTCTCCCGCCTCGGTTGGCTTGTCAATTTAGACAAGTCTCTTTCCATTCCCTCTCAGAAGATTCTTTTTCTGGGAATGATTTTGGATACCTCCCAAGGATTGGTATCTCTCCCTCCAGAGAAGATTATCTCTCTGAAGCGGGGAGTGCTCCTGCTGTCGCTAAACCGCCCTCATTCTCTGAGGAGCGCCATGCAGGTCCTCG
Source organism: Oophaga sylvatica (assembly GCA_033576555.1). Lineage (NCBI taxonomy): Eukaryota > Metazoa > Chordata > Amphibia > Anura > Dendrobatidae > Oophaga > Oophaga sylvatica. The sequence goes on from JARQOD010000002.1 coordinate 626,664,868, forward strand.
GGAAAATGGTAGCTTCCATCGAAGCAGTACCTTTCGCCCAGTTTCATCTCCGCCCTCTTCAACAGGAGTTGATATCAGTCTAGGACAGGAACCCAGCGTCTCTAGGTCGCCGCTTACGTCTGTCTCCCACAGTCAGAAGCTCCTTAAGATGGTGGATGAATGCCTCATCACTGAATCACGGAAAATCTTTCCGGACTGTCCATTGGCTGGTGGTGACCACCGATGCCAGTCTCCTCGGATGGGGAGCTGTGTTTCTTCATCACACGACTCAGGGCCGCTGGTCTCTACCAGAGTCCCGTCTCCCAATCAGCATCTTATTTGCCAGCGATGGGGCATGCCCGACGTAGACCTCATGGCATCCAGACTGAATGCCAAGGTTCAGACCTTCATAAGTCGCTCTCGCGATCCACTAGCCGTCGGCTCGGATGCGCTAGTCCTCCCTTGGAGTCAATTTCGCCTTCCTTACATTTTTCCTCCTCTTCCGTTAATCCCCAGGGTGATTCGGAAGATCAAGGCAGAAGGCGTTCCTCTCATTCTGGTCGCTCCGGAATGGCCTCGCCGTCCGTGGTATGCGGAACTAGTGCGTCTGCTTGCAGACGTTCCCTGGAGATTGCCAGATCGGCCGGACCTCCTCTCACAGGGTCCGATTTACCATCACAATTCAAAAGCGCTGAATTTGACGGTATGGCCTTTGAAGCCTGGATCTTAACTCAGGCTGGGTTTTCTCACAAAGTCATCTCTACAATGGTCAATGCCAGGAAGCCGGCTTCCCTCCGCATTTATCATCGTGTCTGGAAGACATTCTTTTCCTGGTGTGAGAACAAAGGTCGTTCCCCTTTGGTTTTCTCTATCCCTTCCATTCTGGAATTTCTTCAAGCAGGAATGGATTCGGGGTTAGCCCTTTCTTCCCTCAAGGGCCAGATTTCTGCCTTGTCCGTCCTTTTCCAAAGACGGATCGCATCTAAGTCTTAGGTCAAGACTTTTATTCAGGGAGTGTCTCATCTTGTTCCACCTTACAAGAGGCCTTTGGAGCCTTGGGATCTTAATTTGGTCCTCAGTGCCTTACAGGACTCCCCCTTCGAACCTTTGCCGGAAGTGTCTTTATCGCTTCTTTCCTGGAAGGTGGTCTTCCTAGTGGCGATTACCTCTATCAGACGAGTATTGGAATTGGCAGCCTTATCTTGTAAACCTCCTTTCCTCATTTTTCACCAGGACAAGGTAGGACCTTAGGACTTTCTCCGTCTTTCACGCCAAAAGTCGTTTCGGCTTTTCATATCAATGAGGAGATAGTTTTGCCTTCATTCTGTCCGGCGCCAATTCACCGTACTGAAAAAGCCCTTCACACTTTAGACTTGGTGAGGGCTCTCCGAAGGTACATTTCGAGAACGGCACCTTTCCGGAAATCGGACGCTCTGTTTGTGCTTCCGGAAGGACGCAGACAGGGTCTTCCTGCTTCCAAGGCCACGTTAGCCAGATGGATTCGCTCGGCGATCCAAGAGGCGTACCGTGTTAAAGGTCAGCCTATCCCGGCTGGGATTAAGGCACACTCCACTCGTTCTGTGGGGGCCTCCTGGGCCATTCGGCACCAGGCTTCGGCACAGCAAGTGTGCAAGGCTGCGACTTGGTCCAGTCTTCATACTTTTGTCAAGCATTACCAAATTCATACTCAAGTTTCTTCAGATGCGGCTCTTGGCAGACAGATTCTGCAATCAGCTGTTGCGCATCTGTAAGTTGTCTGTTGACTGGTTAAGCGTTATATGCATGACGTTCACGAGGCTTCATCTGTTGATGAGTTCCCACCCAGGGACTGCTTTGGGACGTCCCACGGTCTGTGTGTCCCCCAATGAGGCGAAGGAGAAAAGGAGATTTTTGTGTACTCACCGTAAAATCCTTTTCTCTGAGACGCTCATTGGGGGACACAGCTCCCACCCTGGTTTAACTTGGAGCCTCGTTGTTCATTTGAATTGTTGGCATATTGCACTCTGTTATGAGCTCCTACTGCTTTGGCACCGAACTGGTTCAGGATTGAGCCAACAGAGGGTGTTTACTGCAGGAGGAGGAGTTAATCTTTTGTGCTTGTATTGCTTAGTGTCCTCCTAGTGGCAGCAGCATAACACCCACGGTCTGTGTGTCCCCCAATGAGCGTCTCGGAGAAAAGGATTTTACGGTGAGTACACAAAAATCTCCTTTTTACGCTACGTACCAGGAGTTCTCTTTTTTCTATCGCTTCATTGGGGGACAGAGGAGACCATAGGACTTCCTAAAGCAGTCCCAAGGGTGGGAAGTAGAAAGAAACGGAAGAATGCCCAGAGCAGGACTAGGCTCGAGAGACTGCCGCTAGCAGATCCTTCCTATCTAAGCTCGCGTCAGTCGGGGCATAGGTATGTACTCTGTAGAACTCTGAGAAGGGGTATACTGAAGACCATGGAGCAGCCTTGCAGAGCTGCGACACAGAATCCTGATGGAACGGCCCAGGAGGCCCCAACTGCACTAGTGGAGTGAGCTTTGACACCAGGCGGAGCAGATCCATCGGGCGATTGTGGCCTTGGAGGTCAGAAGACCTCTGCGGTGACGCTCTGGAATTACGATTGAGTCGGAACATCTGAATGGTGCGGTTCTGGAGAGAGAGAAAGTGATGCAAAACCCTGATCAGGTTCAGATTGTGGAGGGATTATTCCCAAGGATGAGTTAAAGAATGAAGAAAGGGAGGACAATGTCGTCATTAAGGCCGAAGGGGGAAGCCACATTTGGGAAGGCACTGAACGTAGCACCACCTTGTCAGAGTGAAGGACCAGCCTAACAGAAGAGCTGCAAGCTCTGAGATGCACTTGATGGTGGTGATGGCCACAACGAAGGTAAACTTCCAGGAAAGCAGGGGGAGAGAAACGTCCTGAATGGCCTCAAAGGGTGAACCTGAAGAGCGTTTAGGACCAGGTTGAGGGCCCAACGGGCCAGAGGAGGACAGTAGTGAGGAGCAGAATGAGAAATTCATTCTGAGAAACGCCCAGTAAGAAGATCCTGACTTATTTGTTTCAAAACATCCATTAAGTCTTAAATGGGAGAAACATGTGGTTTAATTGATCCTGATCATTGGAACATAATAATGTCCTCAGTCCCACAGCTGTCCACTAGCGAAGTCCAGAGATTTTCACATTTATACCTGTCACACCGGGCATATAGAACTCTGAAATTTCCTAAATTTCTCCATAAAATAGGAGTGAAAGCAGACGATGTATTCCCAAGATGTGGGATGAGTCCTGATGATATTTTACACATGTTCTGGGTTTGTAGTTCTCTTGAAATTTTTTGGAAAGGCAGTTGGTTAATTAAATGGTGTAGATGGAGTAATTGAAAACAAAAATTAAAGATCGGCTATTAAAATGGCACTTTACCAGATAAGAACTATTATAGCAGCACACTGGTTAAGTAATTCACCTCCAAAATGTAGAGAATTTAGTGGGAAGATACGTTTATTAATTTGGTTAGTGGAAGGTTTTGTCGATTTTTGTCATTACTAGGTTCTTTATCTGGGTAAATTTCTCACTTTTAAATAGGGTATATGTTGGAATATTACATTAAATATATAACAACCTAGGTTACACAGGAGTAATATGGGTCTATGGGAAATAGATGTGAGCACATCACGAAATGATAGAGTACAGCAATCTGCTCATACATTTCTATGTACATTTTCATTGTCTTTGTGTTGATAATGTGATCAATAATATGTGTAATTAACTTTGAAAAATACTAGACACAGTAATTTTTGTACCAATAATTATTAAACTATATCAGCAGTATGTAGAACGAACAAAGGGTAAGACAAGGGAAGGAGGGTTTTTATGGGAATTTGTGTTAATGTTTGTTTATATTGTATTCAGAAAAATTCAATAAAAATCTTATCGGATTAAGAAGGTCCTGACTTGAAAGTGTGAAGCTAGGTTCCTCTGGAAAGGACAGTAGGGACGGAAGAGAAAAGAACATGGGAGCTGCATGCTCTGCTTAACACCAGTGAAAAAAAGGCCTTCTAAGTTCGGTCGTAGATGTGGGAGGAAGAAGGCTTCCTCTCTCTGATCATGGACTGGATGCGCATGGGATGACTCGTTCGTAGATCCTGCCATTGCACAAGGTAGATAGCCCTCAGTTCCAGGATGTTTTTGGGTAGGGAAGATTCCCAAGATTTCCAGCAGCCGTGGATTGTGAACTGGTGAAATACTGCTCCCCAGCCTGCGTCCGTCATCACCATCTGCCAGTGTAATGGGATAAAAGACCTCCCATGGCTAACGAGGAGAGATAAATGCCACCATGCCAGCGACTTTCTTACATGTGGAGGGAGAAGGATGCGGCTGTATAGAGGCGGTCTCCTTGCCCCAGCAAGATAGAAAAGCGAGCTGTATGAAACTGCTCTACGGGAACCTCCTCCACCATGGCTACCATCTTGCCCAGCACACTTGTGTCTGAAGTGGATGGGGAGATGGGCATTTGACAGTTCGATTACAGAGAAAAAGGGAGGAGACCTTTTTGTCTGGATAAAAGTCTCTGGCTCTTGTGGTATCGAAAAGCATGCCTAGGAATACTAGGCTTTGGGCTGAGATTAGAAACTACTTTATGTTGATGAGCCACACCAAGCGAGACAGCATGTTGAAAGTCAAGTGGAGACTCTCGCAGCAATCCCAGTAGGATGAGGCTTTGATCAGAAGGTCAACCAGGTAGGGGATGACCAGAATTCGCCATGGACGAAGGAGGGGTATGACTGCCACCATGACCTTCATGAACACCCTGGGGGAAGAGGCAAGCCCGAAAGGGAGCACTGTGATTTGAAAGGGAGAATCCTTGACAGTGAAGCCAAGGAACCTCTGATGATATTCGCAGATTGGGATATGAAGGCAAGTGTCTTGAATATCCACGTAACAGAGAAACTGCGCTGTTTCCATAGAGGCAATCGCCGAACATAGGCACTCTATCCTGAAGTGGCAAAGTCACACTTGCTTGTTCAGGAGCTTGAGGGACAAAACCATCCTTTTTTTGGGACCACAAAGATTTGAGTAGAAACCAGAAAATCACTCCTGAGGAGCAACGAGAATTATGACGCCGGATTGAAGTAGGGAGGTGAATGCTTGAAAGAACATGAGAACCAGCGAGGGATACCTTGGGAAGCCAGGACTAAATAAAAATAAATAAATACATGGTAGCGGAGAGCCACACATCCCTGAATAGAAGGAGACAGTCGCCCACAGGTGGGAACGACCAGTAATTTAAAAGAAAATAAGAAAATCTGTTTGACATGGTTCGGGAGGGCTTGTTTTGAGAGCTACGTGGTTGCCAGGTGTGACGTCCGCCCACTGCAGGTCTGAACTGCAGGTAAGACAGCACTCCGAGACCCTTTACCCCTATACAGGGATCTGGAATTACAGCGAAGCCCAGGGGGTAGCTGCCTATGAGAGCAGTGGACCGGAGTAGGAAGGACGCTTGGAAGGGAATTAAAAGCGAGACCAAATGCGTAGTCAGAAGTTCAAGGGTCAAAACCAGGAGGGAAGCAAAGGTACAAAATCGGCAGGCAGTAGAAGGGTCAGAAATTCAGGCTAATGTTAAAGTCAAAACCAGGCGGGCAGCAGAGGTACTAAATCGGCAGGCAGCAGAGGTACTAAATCGGCAGGCAGTAGAACAGTCAGAAATCCAGGCAAAGGTCAGAAATACAATAGCAAAACAAACTAGCACACTGGGGAAACCAAGACTATATCTGGCGGCTGGCAAGCCAGGCTCCAAGGCATTTGAAGGGCATGGCTTCCTCTCACAGGCTCACAGTCTGATGACCTCATCTGGACCGCCCCCAGAACCAGGCCAGATGGTGATGCATGACTGACACCAAACACTTCACCTCTGACAGAAGAGCGAAGCCTACGCCCCCCATTACCCACAGACGAAACATGGCGATGTGCAGCGACAGAGGCCGGCGTCAAAGGAGCGGAACCATATGAGGATACCGCTCTCCTATCACCGGCACCACCAGCCGAAGGAGTCCGGCGCCTCCCAGCGGCCGAGGCAGGAACACCAGCCACTGAATCCAACGGCGACGTGACACCAGGAATGAGATGGCTTGAAGAAGGATGTGCAGGGGAGCAGTTCCAGCGGTTGTATATCCCAAAGGATAAAAGGAGCAACAATGCAGAGTGGGTTTACTGGCGGGTGAACACTTGGGTCTTTGCTAGGGAGAGAGATACAATTCCCTCCAGATGCAATAGAGATGATCTGATCCAATCTGGTTCCGAACAGGTGAAGACCCTGAAAGGGGAGACTGGTGAGTGATTTTTGTAAACAGCGTCTACATTCCAAGCCTTAAGCCAAAGAACTTGTCGAATAGCCATAATGTTGCTGGAAGCAATTGCTGAGCACTCTGTGAGGAGATATTTACCTGTGTGGGCAATTTGATCAGCTAGTTCATCGGGTGGGGTTCCTGTAAGGATGCCTTGATGAAGGAGATTGACCCAGGCGGAAACCGATTTGGACAGCCAGGTGAAGGCGGGACAGAGAGAGGACCCGGTGCCTCAAAGGTGGACTTAGACATTGAATTGCTGACCATCGGAAGCATTCTTAAGAGAACTGCTGTCCGAAAGAGGGCGAATCATGTTGAAGGACAGCCGGGAAACCGGAGAGTGCACAATCGGAGACTCACCCCAAACTTTGAGCAGGCTGGGTGGTGTGGGGGAGTTACAGAATATCCATACGTCTCTGTGAGGTAGGGACAGCCACCATCTTGGATAGGGCCTATACCAGCCTCCATTTTGTCTGTTCACAGAGCCACAGGCTGCTAACTGCATCTGGCCCCAGGGCCTGCTGGCATATTCAATACGACAGGGTTTGATGTCCACTGTGAATAAAAAGGGCTTTTAGTATGCTAAGTAATTTAGGCCCATGTTTGAATGGCAAGGTCTTTAGTATGGTAACGAGTTAAGACCCCAAAACAGAGCCAAGCCAGCATGGTGAATAGTAAGGTTTGTTAGCATGGTAATGAGATGCCTGGGGCTTCAATTAGACTATACCTTTCAGCTAGACACTGAAAACACATCTATTGTATATCCCAGACACGAAGGCTCCGTTCTAGGATTATGAATTATGAGCACATCTTTGTAGGTACATTCTCATAAAAATATCTGTGTGACCCTGCGGACCTCGGGCATTTGATGGTGCAACTCCCGAGTCGGTGATGGCTTGGGGGCTGAGATATAGAGATTGGCCATCCACAATGACCCAATTGGGCCAGGTTTGATATCCATACGACAGGCAAAACGTACTGCATCCGCTGGTACCTCTCGTGTCCTGATCCGATCGTCCTGGAGAAAGTTAACCCCTTTATTAGGTATTGGGAATAAATTCTGCAGGGGGCTAAGGGTGGAGATTGTCAGCCCACCCTCGGACACCGAGGGGAGGGGCCTAGCAGGTTTAAGAACTGTGAGCTATGGGCAGACTGGTTCCATTCTCACAGCAGCAAGAAGCAACAAGGGACAGATCTGCCAAGGGAGCAGCGGCACACGTTTTGGGGGACTGTCCAGCAACTAAGACTTTCACCTGTGGATCGTAGAGCTCCCTGCCTCCACATGTCCCTACAACCTGGTAATATTGACCTCTAGCTAATACCTCTAAGCCTTGTACCATTATTGTTGTATTTTACTCTGACTGCAAATCCATTGTAATTCCATTGTATAGCTTACTGTATATTTCTGTAATTATCTAGTGCGCCCTTAAGGCAATTAAACCATAAAATTAATCTTGGGCTGATGCTTTTACTCTGATCACGAATCTTAGAATACCCAGTGGGTAACAGGACACCCTCCCCGGCGGCCATTTGCTCTAGGTGAAGTTCCCTTACTGACCTGAGAGACAAAGGGGGCGCCGGAGAGCTGTGCCTGTGGAGTTACGTCACATTGGTGACGTGGAAGGACGGGGCCGTCCTTCACAGTTTCCTTCTCTGGAAATGTTTGTTCAGGTGCTCCCACCAGTTGGAAAATATCTCCTCAAACTCCTTATGGTTTGAAAACACCGTCAGTTCCATAGTAGGGCAGTCCTGTTCCTTGATGTTGACGGTCTGATTGATGGCAAGAATCAGACTGTCCATGTCCCGCAGCTTGGACTGTGTGCCAGCCAGATCCCTGGGTTGAATGGGGGCTGAGATAGGAAGCGTGGAAAATAGAGGCTATTCTAGAGGATGTGGATGATGAAAGAAATCCAGAGGAGGAGGAATGGGACCGCTTCCTTGATCTCATGTGCAGTCTGCCATGGCAGAGTGAACGAGGGGTTGAGCTCGATCCGTCCCGTGGAACGATAGGGGCACTGGCATTTGCTGCTGTATTAGGCAAACATTTGATGACCGAAACCAGCGTCTGAGAAAGCCTGGTCAGGGCGGCTACAGATTTGGATAGCGAGACGTCCCACTGGAGGAAGGCGGTGCACTCTCTTCCTGGTCAGTGGTGGTGGCGGGGCTCCTGAGCAACTTGCATCATGGGAGGGCTGCAGAGGGGCAAGTCCTTTCCAGAGGGCAGTTTTTTTTTACAGGAAGAAGAGGTTAAGAATGATAGCTGGGGTGGCAAGATAGGAGCGAGTCTTCCTAAAGCTGTACATTAGGCTGGTCGTCCTAAGGATTCTTCATTACAGAAGCGCAGCCTGGTATCATGTTATCATCCAAATTGGTCAACAAAGGTCAAACGTCACAGAGATTGGCTGGGAGGTGACACAACGCAGCGGGGTGGTGCGAAAAGATCCACTTTCCTGTCATGAAGATCTTTCCGAGGCTTGATCCATGTTCGGCTTGGTCTACGCTCCGTGCACATGTCAGGCTTTGGGGGGAGGAGAGCAGGAGAAAAGGCAAGGACCGTCCGCACCAGTGCCAGAGGAAGAAAAGGTCCGTTCGTCAAGACAAGATAGAATATAGAAAGATTCATGGCAGAACTGTGCTCTGTCCCCTCTTTGTCTTTTTGACTCGGGGAAAACAGAGCTGCCTATTTCCATCTGTTACTTGATCTGCGGAAACCAGACTACGTTAGAAAAAAAAAATTTAAGAAAAAAAAAAGACCATTTGGCAGAAACCAGCGTGGAGCTGTAGACCCCGTATGTCCCCTAAACTGAATAGCTTGTTTGCCAGTAGACGGGTGTAGCCTGCTGCGGAGGAAACTTTATTTTTTTTCTTTTCTTGGGTTGTAATTCGCTTCTTTTAGGAAACGCCCAAGAAATCGAAATTTTATTTTATTTTATTTTTTTTTCTTGTTATGGGGGTTACCAAAATGTTATGCCTTAATTGTATTAACCAATATGATAAAGGTAAAAGGTCATTTAGACCGGCTAGTGAGCACCATAACTGCAAAATCCCAAAACAATTGTCTACCACCACCCCCCCAATAAAAAAAAAATAAAACAAATATCACAAGTTCATTTAGTTCTAAAAAATGCTTTTTAATAAGAATACACCCGATCCTGCTTAAAACAAGCCGCCATATGGCCGTACCGGAGTTTAGATGTTTTCTATGATATGCGGCTGATGTTTGAGGGTTCATATTAGTGTTTCCAGGGGCCACATCGGTATTCTCACCACATCTATGGATACATGGTGGATGTTATTTTTTGTATATTTCCTTGTCTCTCTGTTTTTGTATATAGCCCCTACAATAAGGATGTCTGTGATTCCTTCCCTCTGCAGGTTTTCAAAGAAAGAACTGGCTTACTTGCAGCAGGCGTATGATAACGAGATGAAAAAATGGCAGCAGGAAAAGAAAGAAAATCAGGAAAAGCTGAAGACGCTGAAGAATAACGTAAAAACAGTGACCGACGCTAATGACAAGTGAGTGTTTCCCTGCAGAGGCCCCGTAGTAATATCTGGTGGTCCGCCTTGGGATGTTACGGGTGGTCTATAAGCAGTGGTGATGTTGGAGGGACTTATTTTTCTCGGGCGTGTGGTCATTTTCCACGGCTGCTTTTTTTTTTTTCTATGGTGTGACTTGTGCAAGTTTTCATATTTCACTACATTTTTTATATTTTTTTATTCCTAGATTCTGTGCTTTTATTTTCTTCATCTTGTTTTCCTTCTAATCAAAGAAATTAAATAAGTACACCTCAAACGCACACCTGAAGACAAATTGTTATAAAATACACAAAAAAAATACTACGGACGCACACACCGCCCCAGTGAAAAATAAAATAAAATGGTCCACTCTTCCCAAAAATTAAATTCAGCCGAGGAGGGATACGCCGTCCTTGCCTCCGACAGTGATAGAGCTGATGCCACATTCCTCTCTTTTTTTTTTTTTTTTCCTTCTCTCTTCCAGTGACCATTAACTCCCACGTAGAGTGGCAAGGACTGGACCTAAGGCAGTGTCCACAGTTAGTGACCCCCTGTTGTCACCACAATCCTCGATGTTGAGCCTCAGATCCCTGATTTCACAGGCAGATCAGGTTGATTCCGCCGGCCTCACAGAAATTGACTATTCCAAAGTCTTTTGTAAATCACCTGGTGACTCAAACTACTTTATTCGCCCAACAACTTCTTCAGCAAAATCCCATCTCATTATTTGCTAATTGAACCCCCGTAGATTCAGTAGAATTGATGTTTTGGGGCCTTGTGCTTCACATGGAGTTCGTGAAGAAGTCAGAACTTCGGCAATATTTGAGTTCTGATATTTTATAGAACACTCCAATTTTCCTCTAGGCTATGACCCGGACACGCTTTGTGTCCATTCTCAAGTTTTTTTGTATTCTGTAGATGATACGCAATGTCCACCTCGAGATCACCCCATCTTTAATAACTATTCAAACTTAAGCCGGTCATTGACCACTAAAACAAATTTGCCTAGGCCAGTGTTTCTCAACTCCAGTCCTCAGGACCCACCAACAGGTCATGTTTTCAGGATTTCCTTAGTATTGCAAAGGTGATGGAATGAATGCTTGAGCAGGTGATAAAATTATCACCTGTGCAATACTAAGGAAATCCTGAAAACATGACCTGTTGGTGGGTCCTGAGGACTGGAGTTGAGAAACACTGGCCTAGGCTGTCCATAGGGGCATCTATGTACATTGTCTTGCGAAAGTATTCTCTGCTGCCCCACATCTCGCCTTGGCATTTTTCGTGTTTTGCCACCTCACTACTTGGAATTTCACTGTGTTTTTTTTGGAGGATTTGCATCATTTCATGTAAAGAACATGCATACTACTATGAACATTTGGTTTCCTTTTTATTGTGAAGCAAACAACAAATAGGAAAATATAGCTGAAAACTTATGTGCATAACTATTCACCCCCTAGCTGCAAGTCACTTTGGATAAGTCTATAAGCTTTCCACATCTTACCATTGGGATTTTTGCCCATTCCTTAAGGCAAAAATGCTCCAGATCCTTCAAGTTAGATGGTTTCCTCTGGTGAACTGCAATCTTCAAGTCTGACCACAGATTCTCAGTTGGATTAAGGTCTGGGCTGTGACTAGTCTACTATATGTTTTCTCTTAAACCACTTGAGTGTTGCTTTAGCAGTATGCTTTGCTCATTGTCTTGTTGGAAGGTGAACCTTCGTCCTAGTCTCAAATCACTGACAGGCTCAAACGGGTTTTGCTCAACCATATCCCTGTATTTTGCACCATCCATCTTCCCCTTGACTTGGACAATTTTCCTGTCTCTGCTGCCCAAAAAACATCCCTACAGCATGATGCTACCACCACCGTGTTTCACTGTGGGGATGGTGTTCCTGGGGTGAGGAGCTGTGTTGGTTTGGCACCAGACAAAGCTTTTACCTCAGTGGCCAAAAAGTTCAATTTTGTTCTCATCTGACCACAGCACCTTCCTCCATACATTTGAGGAGTCTACCACATGTTTTTTGGCAAACTTAAATTGACTCTTACAATTTTTGTGTGTAAGTAAAGGCTTTTTTCTGCACATTCTTCCATAAAGGCCACCTCTATGGAGTATACGGCTTATTGTGGTCGCATGGACAGATACCTCAGTCTCTGCTTGGGAACTCAGCAGCTCCTTCAGGGTTACCAGTGGTCTCTGCGCTGCCTCCTGATTAATACCCTTCTTGCCCGGGCTGAGAGATTTGGTGGGCGGCCATCTCTTGGCAGGTTTGTTGTGGTACCGTGTTCTTTCCATTTGATGATGATGGTGCGTCGGGAGATTATCTGAGATTGGGATATTTTATTATAACCCAACCCTGACTTGCTCTTCTCAACAACCTTGTCCCTGACTTGTTTGGAGACCTCCCTGGTCTTCATGGTCTTTGGTTAGTGCTGCCTCTTGTTAATGGTGTTGCAGCCTCTGTGGCCTTTCAGAAAAGGTAAAGTGTATATACTGACAGACATGTGACACTTAGATCACACACAGGTGACTACAAAAATATTTAAACACAGGTTGTAATGTTACAAAATAAGTAAAAAGTCAAGGGGGTGAATACTTTCACAAGCCACTGTAGATGATGCCCTTATTCATTCCAAGAAGAGGCTTAAATTCTGCCAATACTTGCCCAGCATAAGGACAAAGTACAGAATTAAAATGTTTAAACTGGTAAATGATGGGGCACCGAGGTGACGAGGCATCTATGGGGTGGGCAAAAGCCACAACAAAGTGTTTCCACAAACCCCCTTGTATTACTCATTTTATCTTTGATTTACCCGGTTATCACACCCTGATGTACTCCGCACAATTTAATTATGTCCATATTTTAATTCAACGTTTGTGTAATGGGATCACACTTTTTATGCTGTTCTGGCACCTAAAAATTTTTGCAAATGCAACATGGGGCCTGCAAAAACCATTCCAGCAAAATTTGTACTCTAAAATGGTTCTCCTTCCCGTCTAACTCCATGTGGGGTATTGTCATCTTCAGGTGAAAATGGGCCCTAAAATTTGTAACACACTTTCTCCTGTTATCAATCTTCCTGAATATTGCTTTGCGTACCTTTTTGACGGGTGTAGTTTTTAAAATGGGGTCTTGTTATTGGGATTTCTGAAGTATAATACCCCTCAGAGTCACATCAAAGAAGAAAGTGGTCCCTTACAAAACAAAACTGTAAAGTTTGGTGACCAAATAAAAATTGCCTCTTAATTTTTAACCCTTCTAGAGTCCTAACAAATAAGATGATGCTGAAGGAAAGTAGACGCATGGCAAATGCTGTTTATTAACTCGTTTGTGCGGTACGGCTGGGTTTAAGGGCATAAAAATGAAAAGTTCGAAAATGTGCAATTTTTTTTTTCCCAAAATTTTGATAACTGCAAATCATACCACCCTACATTTGCCATTCGCGTAAATTTTAATGTGTCACGAAAATAGTCTCAGAATCCATCATTATTACTACATTTCCATCAGATTTGCAAAATGGGAAGGTGAAAACTGGGCTTTAACATGTGATGGTTTCTCTTGGTGCCACAGGACCCTCATGCCCCCTGATGTCTGTGTGAGCAGGTTCTGATAAATTTGGCAACTTGGCACCTTTTTATTTTTGCTGGCAATGTTACTCTTATACAAATGTGAGCAGAACTTCAGCCACAGGCCATTTCTTCACGGATGAGGGCAGGTTCACACTGAGCCCATGTTACAGAGTCTGGAGACGCCGTGGAGAACGTTCTGCTGCCTGTAACATCTTCCAGCATGACCGGTTTGGCAGTGGGTCAGTAACGGTGTGGGGTGGCATTTCTTTGGAGGGCTGCACAACCCTCCATGTTTTAGCCAGAGGTACGATGACTGCCAATAGGTACCGAGATGAGATCCTCAGACCCACTGTGAGACCATGTGCACTAGATCTTGAGTTCCTTCTGATGCCTGACAATGCTAGGCCTCATGTGGCTAAAGTGTCAGCAGTTCCTGCATGATGAACCCATTGATAATATGGACTGTCCTGCCCGTTCCCCAGACCTGAATCCAAATAAGCACATCTGGGACATTATATTTTATTCCATCCACCAACGCCACATTTCACCGCAGACTGTCCAGTAGTTGACTGATGCTTTAATCCAGATCTGGGAGAACATCCTCTGCCATATCAGGAGCATGCCCAGGTATTATAGGAGGTCCTACAGGCACATGGAGGCCACACACACTACTGATCATCATTTCCACTGAAGTTGGATCATCCTCTAATCTGATTTTCCACTTTGATTTTGAGTATTATTCCAAATCCAGACCTCCATGGGATATTAATTTTGATTTACATTGATCATTTTTATGTTTTATTGTTCTCAACGCATTCCACTATGTAATGAATAAAGATTTGCAACTGGAATATTTCATCCAGTGATATTTAGGATGTGGGATTATAGTGTTCCCTTTATTTCAGCTGCAGATGGAAGGAAGAGAGGCACAGTATTCATTACTGATGGGTAGGCGGAGCCCCAGATAGGATTGACACCTCAGATTAAAAGCGTGTTGATCCGGCCCCTCCATCTCGGGCTCCTCCTACTCAGCTCTTCAGTCGAAGATTTGAGGTCTCAAAGGATAGTCGCTGCTGATGCAGCTCCTCAGAAGATTTTATTATTTTATATCGGACAGGAGACTTGGATCACCAAATGTGGTCTAGAGGTCTCAGGGGTCTCAGCGCTGCTGTACCCCAACCTCTCCCTTGGCGGATCTGTAATTATATGATGGTCCCTGCAGAATCTTGCCGGCCCTGGGGGATGAGGATGGCTTCCCTGGCGGGGGCGCAAACCGCACACTGGGGTCACTGCGTTCCCCGCCCTGGGGGGAAGCATGGGCACAAGCGCCACAAATCCTGAGGGGTCCCTGTGGCGCTCTGCTGGTGAGTACTCCACATTTTTATAATAGTGTGTGAGTGCTTTAGCGACGGCTGCGGCAGTCGCTATTACATGTATCGCTGTTACAGTATATGTCAGTGTGATTTCAGCACTGCAGGACAGCGCTGTTACAGTGTATTTCAGTGTGATTTCAGCGCTGCGGGGCAGCGCTGTTACAGTATACATGGCGGTGAGGGAGAGAGGAGTTCGCGCCTTTTTTATTTGAATTTTGAGCGCGCGCTTTACTGCAGTCTCCATTTCCGGCTTCTCTCAGGAGCACATTGGAGGCACAGCGCGGCGGCCATTACTGCATGATGAGTCGCTTCTACAGTCAGCGCTATGGCAGGGAGCTGAAAGCTTCCTCGGGTCGCTCTCCTCCCCTCCAGGCAATTACACCGCGACCAGCTGGGTAAGTCGCTTCTGCAGTTAGAAGCAGAAGCTTAACCCCCTCACCTCCACAGCGCAGGGCGCATTTCTGAGCGCTATCCTGCGGTTGTACCGCATATATCTGGGACTCGTACACCTCTACCTAACAGAGGTTGTAGGGAGGCTGCGGCATTAACCCCTTGGAGACGGTTAACCTTTAACTGACAGCTGGGGTAGCTCCTGCTTTAAGAGCCTTAACCCTCCAGCGTTCGTTTTCTTGTTTGCCTATTATGGGAAACCACACTTTTCAGCTGCAGATGGAAGGAAGAGAGCCACAGTATTCATTACTGATGGGTAGGCGGAGCCCCAGATCAGGATGTCACCTCAGATCAAAAGAGTGCTGACTGGCTGGCCCCTCCAGCTCGGGCTCCTCCTACTCAGCTCCAGTCTAAGATTTGAGGTCCAGAGGATGGTCGCTGCTAATGCAGCTCCTCAGAAGATTTTATTATTTTATATTCGGACAGGAGACTTGGATCACTAGTTGGTCTAGAGGTCTCAGGGGTACCAGCGCTGCTGTACCCCAACCTCTCCCTTGGCGGATCTGTATTTACTCAAAGTCCCTGCAGAATCCTTGCCGGCCCTGGGGGATGAGGGGAGCTTCCCTGGCGGGGACGCAAACCACACGTGCGGTCACTGCGTTCTTCGCCCTGGGGGGAAGCATGGGCACAGCGCCAGAAACCCTGAGGGTCCCTGTGGCGCCTTGGCTGGTGAGTACTCCACACAAATTTTTGATATAATTATGTGTGAGTGCTTTAGCGCCTGAATGAGCAGCGCTATTACTTGAATGTCAGTATGCTTCAGCGCTGCTGTGACAGCGTTACTACATGTATGTCAGTATGCTTCAGCGCTGCTGTGACAGCGCTATTACTTGAATGTCAGTATGCTTCAGCGCTGCTGTGACAGCGCTGTTACATTGTAGATGTGGTGATCTTTTGTCCGCAGGCAGATACCTGCAGGACAGAGAGGGAGCAGGAGCGGGGGAGTTCGCGCTCAATATTTGAGCTGGCGGGGGGGCGTGGCCTAACTATTCCCGGTCTTCTGAGCAGGAAGACGCGCGCTCTGGCGTTTCTCCTGCGACTCCCTCACTGTGGCGGCCATTACACAGGCTCCTGGGCTCCTCAGACCGCTCCTCTCCTCATAAGACACCACGGCCAGCTGGGTGAGTGCTGATTCCTCACCCCGCAGCGCAGCGATCGCTATCCTGCAGCTGCAGTCTCATCAGAGACATAAAAATTGGCTGGGGCTCACAAATATATATATTGTGGTGAGTTTGCAATATTAACCCCTCTGAGGGTTATTTCTACCAGCTAAATTTTTTGACTGAATACCGCTGGGGTAACCCTGCTTGGTGGAGCGTTAACCCTTCAGCGTTTAAAAAAAAAAAAAAAAAAAAACGCATAGTTTTTGCTGGTATTACCGCTTTGACCTGCTCATACAGGTGAGACATGTCTGAACAGAGTTCAGATGCCGCGGATCACGTCCCAGTGCCATTGCGGCAATCAGATACGCAGGCCTCCACGGCGTCTAGCGCTGCGGTCGACAGCGGTGGAAAATTGGACGATATTGCTCGATCGATCAACAACTTGTCTGACCTTTTAGGTCAATATGTGTCTGCTAATTCCTCTCAGAGGAAGCGACGCAGGCCGTTACCGGCCTCTACACGGAGCGAGTCAGATGTATCTGATATTGGGCAGAGTTCCCCTTTAAATTCGGATGGAGAAATATCCGATTCAGATGCGGACGAGCCGCAGGGGCGTTCCTCTATGGCGAAGCGTACGGAGGCATTGATTGAAGCCATGAGAGATAGATATATTACAGTTACCGGAGGAGGTAACTAGTCGTCCTGGTAAATCAGCACGCATGTTCCAGGAGTCCCGTGCTTCGCGTACAACATTGCCAGCTCTGGATGAGCTTAATGGTGTAATAGAGGAGGAACGTCTATGTCCAGATAAGCGTTTTCATGGAACGCATTTCTTTGATACACTTTATCCTTGCTCTGCGGAGTTAAAGGCTAATTGGACTTCTGCTCCTGAAGTGGATGTGTCTTTATCTCAGCTTAGTAAATCCTCACTACTCCCTATTAAGGGAAAAGCGAGCTTACAGGAGCCTTTGGATAGAAAGGCAGAATTGGCGGCAAAAGCAAGCTATGAGGCTGCGGGTCATGGATTTCGAGCAGTGCTAGGATCCATGTGTGCTGCTAGAGCTTCTCTAAGCTGGTTGGCACGTCTGAAGACGGAGTTGCAAAATGAATCTCCGTTATCTGAGATACGGGAAACTTGTGAATGGTTAGAAACTGCAGTCTGTTATATCTTTGATGCCGGTCTGGATACGGCATCTCTGCTGGCCAAAGCGCAAGCTTCAGCGGTCACAGTCAGAAGAGCTTTATGGCTCAGACAGTGGGCCGGGGACGCAGTTTCCAAACAAGGGTTGTTGGCCTTACCTTACAAGGGTGGCCATCTTTTTGGATCCGACCTCACAGAGCTGATTTCCAAGGCTAAGGCGAAGGAATCAGCATTACCACAGCGTAGGGCCATGGCCTCGGTGTCCAGTAAGCCTGGTGTCTATAGTGGTCGGCGGTCCTTTCGGGGCCGAGGACGATCTAGTCACTCCTCGTGGGGATCGGGTCGTCCTTCCTTCTCAGGAAAGAAATCCTCTCAGAAAACTCGTACTCCCTGGAAGCAGAGTTTTCGCCAGGACAAGCGGGAACTTGACAAGAAGCCCGCAAAGTCGGATTGACGCCAGGGGTCCACTCGAGGATTCTCGAGTGGGGGGGTCGCCTGCTTCTTTTCAAGGAGACTTGGATGGCTCGCGTTCCAGATTCCTGGGTAACGCGGATAGTGTCGGCAGGCTATTTCATAGAGTTTGCTTCTCGACCCCCAGATGTTTTTTGTCAATCTCACGTTCCGTCGGAACCCGAGCTTGTTGTCGCTCTACAGCGAGAGGTCGAATCTCTGCTACAAAAGGGTGTAGTGATACCGGTTCCGTCAGAGGACCGAGGGAAAGGTTTTTATTCCAACCTTTTTATAGTTCCCAAAAAGGAGAACAAATTTCGCCCGATTCTGGATCTCAAGCGATTAAACCGGCATGTCCATGCCCGGAAATTTCGCATGGAGTCGCTTCGTTCCGTTGTGGCAGCTCTGTCACAGAACGATTTTCTGGTGTCAATCGACATTCGCGACGCCTATTTGCATATTCCCATCGGAAAGGCTCATCAGCGCTTTCTTCGATTTGCCATAGGTCAGAATCATTACCAGTTCGTGGCTCTGCCGTTCGGCTTAGCCTCAGCGCCAAGGGTCTTTACAAAAATTCTGGCGCCCCTCATGGCAATCCTTCGAAGACAGGGGATTACGATTCTCCCTTATCTGGACGATCTTTTGATCATGGCTTCCTCGGAGGAGGAGGCGTTGACGGCTCGGGATTTGTCTCTTCAGTTTCTGAAGGACTTCGGTTGGCTGGTCAATTGGGAGAAGTCGTCCCTGGAACCATCGAGGACAATCCTCTTTTTGGGAATGCATCTCGACACGTTTCGGTCGGTAGTTTCCCTACCACCAGACAAACAGTCATGTCTTCTTCGACATGTACAGATTATGAAATCCTCAACGGCAATGTCCCTACGGAAGTGTATGCGTCTTCTGGGACTGATGGTGGCGTCCATGGAGGCAATTCCTTTTGCCCAGTTCCATTCCAGGACTCTCCAAAGGTTCATCTTGAGTCGATGGAACCAGTCGCAATCGCTGGATTGCAGTGTCACCATTTCTCGCGCGGTGCGGGATTCTCTAGAATGGTGGTTACGTCCAGGGGCATTCTCCCTGGGGAAGTCTTTCCTCCCTCCGAAGTGGTCAGTCATAACCACCGATGCCAGCCTGACGGGCTGGGGGGGTGTTTGGAACAATCTCTGGATTCAGGGGGTATGGTCATCGGAAGAGTCTTTTCTTCCGATCAACATCCTGGAATTGAGGGCGATTTTCCTTTGCCTCCAACATTGGACGGTCCCTTTGAGCGGTCTGCCAGTCCGAGTGCAGACAGACAATGCGACGGCTGTCGCGTATATCAATCACCAAGGTGGGACAAGGAGTTCCAGACTCATGGTAGAGGTGTCCCGAATTCTGATTTGGGCAGAGGCCAGTGTACCAGCCATTTCGGCGATTCACATTCCAGGGGTTCAGAATATTACAGCGGACTTTCTCAGTCGCAGAAGGATGGATCCCGGGGAATGGAGCCTTCACCCGGAAGTTTTTGCACTACTGTGCTCTCGCTGGGGAACCCCCCAAGTGGATTTGATGGCATCCAGGTCCAATGCCAAGTTACCGACATTCATGTCCAGGTACAAGGACCCGAAGGCGGTGGCGGTGGATGCTCTAGTGGCTCAGTGGGATCAGTTCGAGCTGATCTATGTATTCCCGCCGATATCCTTACTTCCTCTAGTACTGCGTCGGATCAGACTAGAGAGAATTCCAGCTATTTTGATAGCTCCAGACTGGCCAAGAAGGGTGTGGTTCTCGACAATAATGTCGCTGTTGGCGGCACCTCCTTTTCCACTCCCTCTTCAACCGGACTTGTTGACTCAGGGGCCCGTTTGTCATCCGGACTTGATGTCCCTGCGTTTGACGGCGTGGCTCTTGAGACCGAAATCTTGACCCGTAGAGGTTTCTCAGCCGAGGTCATTGCTACCCTTCGTGCTGCAAGATGTCCGGCTACTACTAGGATTTACCACAAAATTTGGGAAACCTTCTTTTCGTGGTGTTTGGGGTCCTCTCGGAACCCGAGAAAATTTTCCATTCCCAACCTGTTGGCTTTTCTGCAGCATGGGCTAGACAAGGGTTTGGCAGTCAGCACTCTGAAAGGTCAGATTTCTGCTCTGTCCTTATTGTTTCGGAGAACCATTGCTTCTAATAGAGACGTGCTCTCCTTTTTCCGAGGTATATCTCGTAAGTTTCCGCCGCGGAAGGCACCCGTGTCTCCTTGGCGGCTCAACCTTGTTTTGGAGGCTCTTCAGCATAAACCTTTTGAGCCTATGGTTTCTGCTAGCCTTTCTTTACTTTCTTGGAAGGTGGCTTTCCTTGTTGCAGTCACTTCCTTGAGGAGAGTTTCTGAGTTGGCAGCTCTTTCTTGTTTGCCTCCTTTTCTGGAGTTTTTTCCGGATCGTGTAGTGCTTCGCACTCGGGGTGATTTTTTGCCTAAAGTGGTGTCACAATTTCATGTTAACCAGGATATTGTGTTGCCTTCACTCTGTCCGGATCCGAAGAATGCGAAAGAGCGAGATTTACACACATTGGATTTAGTGCGGGCCTTGAAGTTTTATCTATCTATTACTCAAGGTTTTCGTAAGACGGACTCCCTGTTTGTGGTTCCAGCAGGTCGTCGGCGTGGTCAACGAGCTTCCAAGGATTCTATAGCTCGTTGGATCCGGTCAGCTATTTTGGAGGCTTACCGCCTTCGGGGTGAATCTTGCCCGATTAAGATTCGAGCCCATTCCACGAGAGCTGTGGCCTCATCGTGGGCTTTTCATCAAGGTGCCTCGGCAGTGCAGCTCTGCCGAGCGGCAACTTGGCGCTCTGTCCACACGTTTACAAGGTTTTATAAAGTGGACGTCAGTGCTTCCGCTGATGCAGCCCTCGGACGTAGGGTCCTGCAGGCAGCTGTAGTTTAAAGTTCTGGATGAACTTGTGTTTAGCGCTGGTTGCGCTTTGTTGTTAAGGTTGTTGGGTTTCTGCCTTTTGTTGGTTTTTCCCACCCTTATTTTTGAACTGCTTTGGGACGTCCCATCAGTAATGAATACTGTGGCTCTCTTCCTTCCATCTGCAGCTGAAACACGGATTTTGGTAAAAACTTACCTGTAAAATCCTTTTCAGCGAAGGAAGGAAGAGAGACACAGCACCCTCCCAAGGCAGAAGTGTGTTGATGTTTTCAGATGCAGCGCGACCCTTATCTGATAGCGATTATCTGGGCTGAGGTCAGCGCGCTAAGGCTCTGTTCCAGCATCGCCAGCTCATCGCAGTAGTCAGGTTCCGTGAGTAGTACCTGGAACTCTGTGGTTTTTGGCTTTCTTTGCATGCATAACCTGTATCCTTGTGTTTTTTCTCTGAAGTTCCTTCAGAAGGGGTTATGTTGCTCCGCTGGTGATCTTGGCTCTTTTCCTAAAAGCTTTGGTACGACTGGAGCTGAGTAGGAGGAGCCCGCGCTGGAGGGGCCAGCCAGTCAGCACTCTTTTGATCTGAGGTAACATCCTGATCTGGGGCTCCGCCTACCCATCAGTAATGAATACTGTGTCTCTCTTCCTTCCTTCGCTGAAAAGGATTTTACAGGTAAGTTTTTACCAAAATCCGTGTTTTCTAGTTACTGACACCTGCCATATACTGTCTGAAGGCATGTCAAAGGCGTCCAAATGCATTGTGACTGAAGCCTGCGTAACGTATTGTGCCAGCGTCGGCGCTTCAGATGCTCTTTATCTAGCACCTGCGCTACAGCGCATTTAGCCTGTGATTTCTATGGGTCTTTGGCGCTTGATCAACTATGAATCCGACGCCTGCAACTATTTGCTGTGTCCTGCGCTACGAATGGCGCCTGCGCTACGAATACGCTGTGTCTTACGCCTGCGCTATGGATGCGCTGTGTCCTGCGCCTACGCTACGGATGCGCTTGTGTTTTGCGCTTGCGCTGTAGATGCGCTGTGTCTGGCGCCTGTGCTTGTGTCCGGCACCAGGTGGTTTCTGGCCGCCGCCAGCGCAACTTATAGGCTGGCGCTGTCTGATTTACATGACAGGTTAACCTGTAAGAACAGACAAACTGGTAAGTCGGCCCGGATGTTCCAGGAATCGCATAGGTCGCGATCGGCATTGCCACCTATGGGTGAGCTTAATGGAGCAGTGGGGATCTGAGAACTGTATCCGGGTTCGACGGATTTGATTGATAATTGGATTCCTTCTCCTGAAGTGGATTTACCCCAGCTTGGTACAGCCTCATTACTTCCTGTTAAAGGGAAGGGGAGTTTTTGCATGATCCGCTGGACAGAAAAACGGAGATGGCGACAAAATCCATCTATGAGGCCGCGGGTCATGGACTCAGAGCAGTGCTAGGACCATGTGTGCTAGTAAAGCTTTCCTGAGCTGGTTGGACCGTTTCTACGGACGGCGTGGCAGGATGGATCCCCACTATCCGAGGTAGATGGGCTCTTCAAGTTATTGAAGGATGCAGCCCAATACGGCGGTCACAGTCAGAAGAGCACTGTGGCTTAGACAGTGGACCAGAGACGCGACAAAGTTTGCTATCTTTAGCTTACAAGGGTGGTCAGACATTTGGATCTGTCCTCGCAGAGCTGATTACCAAGGCAAAGGCGAAAGAAGCGGATTTAGCTTCTGTGTTTGGCAGGCCTAGTACCAGCAGTGGTCGGCGGTCTTTTTCGGTCCAGGGGACGATTCGGTCATCGGGTCGTCCCTCTTTTTCGTACACTCCCTGGAAGCAAAGTTTCCGTCAAGACAAGCGGGAAGCTGACAAGAAGCCCGCCAAGGCTGACTGACGCCAGGGATCTACTCGAGGACTCTCGAGTGGGGGGTCGCCTGCTCCAATTCAAAGCGACTTGGATTTCCCGCGTTCCGAACTTCTGGGTAACGTGGATCGTGTCGGCAGGCTATTTCATAGAGTTTTCTTCTCGACCCCCGGACAGGTCTCGCATTCCATCAGAGCTCGAGTTTTTTGTCGCTCTGCGGCGAGAGGTCGAATTCCTTCTGCAGAAGGGTGTGGTAATACCGGTTCCGCCAGAGGACCGGGAAAAAGGGTTTTATTCCTATCTTTTGTGGTCCCCAAAAAGGAGGACAAGTTTTGCCCTATTCTGGATCTCAAAAGATTGAATCGGCATGTCCACACCCGAAAATTCCGCATGGAGTCGCTTTGCTCCGTTGTGGCAGCCCTATCGCAGAACGACTTTTTCGGTGTCGATCGACATTCGTGATGTTCCCGTCGGAAGGGCTCATCGGCGCTTTCTTCGTTTGGCCATAAGGTCAGGATCAATACCAGTTCGTGGCTCTGCCTTTCGGCTTAGCCTCAGCGCCCAGAGTCTTTACAAAAATTCTGGCGCCCCTCATGGCAATTCTTCGAAGACAGGGGATTACGATTCTTCCTTATCTGGACGATCTTTTGATCGTGGCTTCCTCGGAGGAGGAGGCAGTGACGGCTCGCGATTTGTCTCTTCAGTTTCTGAAGGACTTCGGTTGGCTGGTCAATTGGGAGAAGTCGTTTCTGGAACCGTCGCGGGCGATCCTCTTTTTTGGGGATGCATTTCGACACGGTACGGGCGGTAGTTTCCCTACCTCTGGACAAACAGTCATGTCTTCTTCGACATGTACAGATCATGAAATCCTCGACAGCGATGTCTCTTCGGGAGTGTATGCGTCTTCTGGGATTAATGGTGGCATCCATGGAGGCAATTCCGTTTGCCCAGTTTCATTCCAGGGCTCTCCAAAGGTTCATACTGAGTCGTTGGAATCGGTCGCAATCACTGGATTGCAGTGTCACCTTTTCTCGCGGGGTGCGAGAATCCCTAGGATGGTGGTTACGTCCAGGAGCATTATCCCTGGGGAAGTCCTTCCTTCCTCCGAAGTGGTCAGTCATAACCACCGATGCCAGCCTGACGGGCTGGGGGGGGGGTGTTTGGAACGATCTCTGGATTCAGGGGGTGTGGTCATCGGAAGAGTCTGTTCTACCGATCAACATCCTGGAATTGAGGGCGATTTTTTCTTTGCCTCCAACACTGGACGGTCCCTTTGAGCGGTCGGCCAGTCCGAGTGCAGACAGACAATGCGACGGCGGTCGCGTATATCAATCACCAAGGCGGGACAAGGAGCTCCAGGCTCATGGTGGAGGTGTCCCGGATCCTGATGTGGGCCGAGGCCAGAGTACCAGCCATTTCGGCGATCCACATTCCAGGGTTCAGAATGTTACGGCGGACCTTCTCAGTCGCGAGAGGATGGATCCCGGAGAATGGAGTCTTCATCCGGAAGTTTTTTGCACTACTGTGCTCCCAGTGGGGAACTCCCCAAGTGGATTTGATGGCATCCAGGTCCAATGCCAAGCTACTGACGTTCATGTCCAGGTACAAGGACCCGAAGGCTGTGGCGGTGGATGCTCTAGTGGCTCAGTGGGACCAGTTCGAGCTAGTCTACGTGTTCCCGCCAATATCCCTACTTCCTCTGGTGCTGCGTCGGATCAGACTAGAGAGAATCTCAGCTATCTTGATAGCTCCAGATTGGCCAAGAAGGACGTGGTTCTCGACACTAATGTCGCTATTAGCGGCACCTCCGTTTCCACTTCCTCTTCGACCGGACCTGTTGTCTCAGGGGCCAGTTTGTCATCCGGACTTGGAGTCTCTGCGTTTGACGGCGTGGCTCTCGAGACCGAAATATTGACCCGTAGAGGTTTCTCAGCCAAAGTCATTGCTACTCTGCGAGCGGCTAGGAGTCCGGCTACTACTAAGATTTACCACAGGACTTGGGAAGCCTTCTTTTTGTGGTGTTCGAGTTCTTCAAAGGACCCGAGAAAATTTTCTATTCCCAATTTGTTAGCTTTTTTACAACACGGGTTGGATAAAGGTTTGGCAGTTAGCACCCTGAGGGGTCAGATTTCTGCTCTGTCCTTACTTTTTCGGAGGGCTATCGCCTCGCGTAGAGACGTACGTTCCTTTTTTCGTGGAATAACCCGTCAGTTTCCGCCGCGGATAACACCTGTATCTCCTTGGCGGCTCAACCTTGTTTTGGAGGCTCTTCAGCATAAGCCTTTTGAGCCTATGGACTCTGCTAGTCTTTCTTTAATTTCTTGGAAGGTGGCCTTCCTAGTGGCAGTCACCTCTTTGAGAAGGGTTTCTGAGTTGGCAGCTCTTTCATGCTCACCTCCTTTTCTGGAGTTTTTTCCGGATCGTGTAGTACTTCGTACACGGGGTGATTTTTTTTACCTAAGGTGGTGTCACAATTTCATGTTAACCAGGATATTGTGTTGCCTTCACTCTGTCCGGAACCAAAGAATGCGAAAGAGCGGGCCTTGCGCACATTGGATTTAGTGCGGGCTTTGAAGTTTTACTTGTCTATTACTCAAGTTTTTCGCAAGTCTGACTCCCTGTTTGTGATTCCAGCAGGTCGTCGGCGTGGTCACCGAGCTTCCAAGGACTCTATAGCTCGTTGGATTCGGTCAGCCATTTTGGAAGCTTACCGTCTTCGGGGTGAATCTTGCCCAGTTAAGATTCGAGCTCATTCCACGAGAGCTGTGGCTTCATCGTGGGCTTTCCATCAAGGGGCCTCGGCAGCTCAACTCTGCCGGGCGGCGACTTGGCGCTCCGTCCACACTTTTATAAGGTGGACGTCAGTGCTTCTGCTGATGCAGCCCTGGGGCGTAGGGTTCTGCATGCAGCTGTAGTTTAAAGTTCTCAGTGAACTTATGTTGAGCGCTTGTTGCGCTTTTATTTAGGTTGTTGGGTTTTCTGCCTTTTGTTGTATTTTCCCACCCTTATTTTTGAACTGCTTTGGGACGTCCCATCAGTAATGAATTCTGTGGCTCTCTTCCTTCCATCTGCAGCTGAAAGACGGATTTTGGTAAGAACTTACCTGTAAAATCCTTTTCAGCGAAGGAAGGAAGAGAGACACAGCACCCTCCCATGGCAGAAGTGTGTTGGTATTTTCAGATGCGGCGTGACCCTCCTCTGATTGCGATTATCTGGGCTGAGGTTAACGCGCTAAGGCTCTGTTCCAGCATCGCCAGCTTATCGCAGTAGTCAGGTCGTTCGTGAGTAGTACCTGAAACTCTGTGGTTTTCTTCATATTGCACGCATAACCTGTCTCTTTATCCTTCAGAAGGGGTTATGTTGCTCTGCTGATGATCTTTACTCTTCCTTTAAGCTTGGGTACGACTGAAGAGCTGAGTAGGAGGAGCCCGAGCTGGAGGGGCCGGATCAACACGCTTTTAATCTGAGGTGTCAATCCTATCTGGGGCTCCGCCTACCCATCAGTAATGAATACTGTGTCTCTCTTCCTTCCTTCGCTGAAAAGGATTTTACAGGTAAGTTCTTACCAAAATCCGTCTTTTTTGAGCTGTGTCTTTGTCCTAGAATTTAAATTTTTGGCTTTTATTTCTGTAATTCTTACAGATATGCCAGAGGCATAGAAGAGAAGAAGAAACAGTATGAAGTCTACATAGAGGAGTTTGCAAATATTCAGTAAGTGTAGGCTGCTGCTGTACATTAAATGCTGCCCCCTAGTGGAAAGACAAATGTTTTCGAATTAAAGGGTTAGTCCCAGGATAATGCATCCTCTATATCCTTGATCTCTGCTCCTTCATTCTTTGTTTACGGGGTTGGTTGCTGACCTCAGGCTTTTCCGTCAGTCCTATAAACAATGAATGGAGCGGAGATTGAGCCTGCACGCCTCTTCTCCAAACAATTCCCTGTTTTTTTGGGATTGCAGGGGGTCTGACCTCTGAGTCATCCCTCCACACTAAGGGGGATTTGGGAGAGAGCGGTCAGCCAAGGTGTATCCGCACCAGATGCCACGATCTCCTATGAAGTTTGAGGTTTAGTTACTATATAATGAAAGCGGTGACGTTGGGCGGCACGAGGTGGTTTTCCGTATGGACCATTATGATGATTGTTGTTTTTTTTTTTTGTATATTCGATCCCTGGACGGGTCTACACACAAAAAAAGATGGCAACGGCCGTGGTTAATGCAATTTTATTTTTTTTTCTTCTTACAGTTGCACTAAATTTGAAAATGAAAGGATGAAGCTGGAGAAACATACTGACAAGCGAGACTTGGACAGAGTGGAAGCCATGCAAAGAGTTGCGGTGGCCGAGGTAAGGGTCATTGTGTACAGAGCGCAGCCCCATTATTCTCCGGACAAGGGGAGGTCCCAGAGGTCGGACCCCTAGTCACTATGACAACTTTGTAATGAGAGTACCACTTTTATCCACGGTTTCTATGTATCATATATGTCAAAGAGTATATGAAAAGGGAACCGGTCCGGTCCATTATGGCGCCGTAAGGGAGTGACTGAGACGCTCAGTTAAGGTTGCGCTGCGTGACTTGTTGGCATATGGCCAACGAGGAGTCCGCTGTGCAAGAAAGTTATTTTTTGTGCCGCGGCTCCGCGCGCCTTTCACATGGTCAATCAGCGTTGGGAAGAGCATGAATTTCCTCGGACTCCTCCAGTATAGCAGGATTCACATTAAAAAAAAAAAATTCTGTACAAGCCTTTTCTTAGTCCCGGATACAATGTACAATCTTTCCTTTGTAGGTGATTGTCATGGAAAACCGAAAACAAGCCATGTTATTAAAACTGCAAATGAGAGCCTCTAACACAGAACAGAACATCAAAATGCTAAGAGCAAGGGCCCAAAGGTACAAAATATTTAGTTGTTTTTGGGTTTTTTTGCAAAAAAAAGTAACTGTTTTTGTGCTGCAAGAAAATGATGGCGACATGTGAGCGCACCCTGAAGAGTCGCAGTCGTCAGTAGACGCTCGTTGACTTTACTGCTATTATTATGAAGTAATATTTCTGCACTTTTCCTCTTCACAGTAGTCCTGAAATTTTAGAACAGATTAATTCTTTGGAGTCGCTTCTGGTGAAACTGAAAAAAGAAATGGTCTCATTGGTGGTTAGTTATTCATTATTATAAGGGATTGTGCGGGATTAGAAATACGGATTTTTGTGTTACTCACCGTAAAATCCTTTTCTCCGAGACGCTCATTGGGGACACAGGACTGTGGGTGTATGCTACTGCCGCTAGGAGGCTGACACTAAGTAAACATAAAAAAAGGTTAGGCAAACCCAGTTTAGTGCAAAAAGCAGTAGGAGGCTAAAAAATAAATCAGAGTTAACACAGATACAGTATATTCAGAAGAAAAAACTGCTGAAACAGAGAATAGAGTTAACTCAAAACAAAGCCAGCCGGCTCTTAGGGAGGGTGCTGTGTCCCCCAATGAGCGTCTCGGAGAAAAGGATTTTACGGTGAGTAACACAAAAATCCGTATTTCTCCTTCGTCTCATTGGGGGACACAGGACTGTGGGACGTCCCAAAGCAGTTCCTTCGGGTGGGAAACCGACTCCACAGTGTAATTTATAATCAAGCATTGCTTATAGGTGCGCAACCGCGCCCTGAAGAATCCTTCTACCCAGACTGGCATCCGCAGAAGCCTGGGTATGGACATTATAATGCTTGGAAAAGGTATGCAGACTGGACCAGGTTGCTGCCTTACAAACCTGTTCCACCGAAGCCTGATGCCGAAGGGCCCAAGAGGCACCCACCGCTCTGGTGGAGTGAGCCTTGATCCCTGCGGGAACCACCGCGCCTCTGATGCGGTAAGCCTCCTGAATGGCTAACCGAATCCACCTAGCCAAGGTTGACCTAGAGGCAGCAAGTCCCTTCCTGCGACCCTCAGGGAGGACAAACAGCGTGTCCGTCTGTCGAAAGGACGCCGTCCGAGATACATATCTCCTGAGTGCTCTCACCAGATCTAGCGTATGGAGAGCCTTCTCAACCCGGTGCGTAGGAGCTGGGCAAAAAGAAGGTAGAACAATGTCCTCATTGATATGAAATGAGGACACGACCTTAGGCAAAAAAGGTGGTGTTGGCCTAAGCACTACCTTATCCTGATGGAAAAGTAAGTACGGAGCTCGACAAGACAGTGCTGCCAGCTCCGAAACCCGCCTTATGGATGTTATGGCTACCAAAAACACCACTTTCCAGGAAAGGAATGTCAGAGAAACCTCCTGCAAAGGTTCAAAAGGAGATTCCTGCAGGACTCCCAGGACTAGATTGAGGTCCCAAACCTCTAAGGAAGACTTGTAGGGAGGAACTATATGGACAACACCCTGAATAAAGGTCCTAACCTGAAAATTAGACGCAATTTTTTGCTGAAAAAGAACCGACAAGGCTGATATCTGTCGTCTAAGAGTACTAGGCGCTAGACCTGAAGAAATGATAGAATGTTTGGAATTGAAAACAGAAGCGGGGAACAACCATGTTCCCTGCACCAAGCAAAAAAGACTTTACCGTGGTAGATGCGAGCCGAGACGGGCTTTCTGGCGCTAGCCATCATCGCGGCGACCTTTTTAGAGAATCCAGCCCTGGTCAGGATCCAAGATTCAACGGCCAGGCCGTCAAACACAGGGCCGCTGAGTTCTGGTGGTAAACTGGGCCCTGGGAGAGAAGGTCCGCGCGCTCTGGCAGTCGCCAGGGTGCGTCGGCGAACAATTGTACCAGCTCCGCGTACCATGAGCGACGCGGCCAATCCGGAGCGATTAATATCGCTGGGACCCCTTCTAACCTGATCTTTCTGATCACCCTTGGGAGCAGAGCTATTGGTGGAAACAAGTATGGAAGATGAAACTGATTCCACGGTAGAACCAGGGCGTCTACTGCAATTGCCTGCGGATCCCGGTACCGGGAGACGAAGTTGGGCACTTTGGCATTTATCTTGGAAGCCATCATGTCCACATCTGGGGATCCCCAGCGTCTGCATATCTGTTGAAAAATCTCGGGATGTTGTGACCATTCCCCTGACGCTATGCCGTGACGACTGAGAAAATCCTCTGCCCAGTTTTCCTCGCCCGGAATGTGGACCGCTGAAATCACCGAGTGATTTACCTCTGCCCAGGTCAGAATCTGTTTTACCTCGTGCATGGCCGCCCTGCTGCGGGTACCTCCCTGATGGTTTATGTATGCCACCGCCGTGGCATTGTCCGATTGTATTCGGACTGGGCGGCCCGCCAGATGCTGGTGAAACTGCCTCAGAGCCAGCCGAATAGCTCGGATCTCTAAAATATTGATCGGGAGGGTTGATTCCTGCGGAGACCAAGTTCCCTGGGCTGTGTGGTGACGAAACACTGCTCCCCATCCGAGCAGGCTGGCGTCCGTTGTGACTACCAACCAGAAATTTGGAGGAAACAAACGACCTTGTTGAAGAGTGGAGCTCTTCGTCCACCACGTAAGAGTCTGTCTGACCTGCAGGGACAGACGGCACCGAAGATTGAGGGAGTAAGGGCTCCCATCCCATACTGCCAAGAGTGCATGCTGAAGGGGGCGAAGATGAAACTGGGCAAATGGAATAGCCTCGATTGCTGCCACCATCCTTCCTAGGACCTTCATACAAAACCGGATGGTGTGAGGAATCGGTTGGCGAAGGATCCGTACCTCTTGACGGAGAACTAAGGCCTTGTCTTGAGGAAGAATTATCAACCCCTGAGCGTTGTCGAAATTCATCCCTAAAAAGGTGATCTTCCGAGATGGCACGGGAGATGATTTCTTCATATTCACCAGCCACCCCAGGCGAGCAAGGGTGTCTAAAGTAATGCTGACACTTTCTTCGCAGGTTTGAAAAGACGGACCCTTGATGAGGAGGTCGTCTAAGTAAGGCAGGATGACTATCCCCCTGGAGTGCAGAATGGACACAACAGCAGCCATGACTTTTGTGAACACCCTGGGGGCTGTGGCTAGCCCGAATGGCAAGGCTGCGAACTGAAGATGAAGTTTGCCGATGGCAAACCGAAGAAACCTCTGATGGGGAGGAAATATGGGGATGTGAAGATAGGCATCCTGGATGTCTATTGATGCTAGAAATTCCCCTTTATCCATGGCTGCAATGACCGAACGGAGAGACTCCATTCGGAAACGTCGAATTCTGACAAACCGGTTCAGTCGCTTTAGATCCAGAATGGGCCTTACGGTACCGTCCTTCTTGGGTACAATGAACAGGTTGGAATAAAACCCCTGACCTTTTTCGACCTCCGGAACAGGTACGACAACCCCGCTGTGCCGAAGAGACTCGACCGCCTTGAATAAGGCGCGAACCCGAGACTCCTCCTTGGGAAGGCGCGAGGTGAAAAAAAAACGATTTGAGGGAAGGCTGGTAAATTCTGTTTTGTACCCCCGAGGAGACTAACTCCCTGACCCACTCGTCGTGAGTAATCGATAGCCAAATGGGGCGAAACCAGAGTAAGCGGTCGCCTACTCTGGATAAATTGACCGGATTCTGCCTCCAGTCATTTGTCCGAATATCTTTGGGGTTTGGACCCTCTAGATCTTGGTTGTTGAGATCGCCCTCTTCCCAGAGGGTTGGTCCTGTAGGAGACTTGACGATCTCTGGCCTGATTAGGCCGACCTGAACCGCTGGAGGTGGCTGGCGCGGCCCAACCTGGGTTACGAAAGGCCCTAAAGCGAGGCTGAAGCTGTCGACGAAAAGGCTGTCTAATCTTTTGCTGAGGAAGGAAACTGCTCTTCCCTCCCGTCGCATCAGATATGAGCTGATCCAGCCTTTCGCCAAATAATCGACCACTCTGATATGGTAAGGATGTAAGCGATTTCTTTGAGATTGAATCCGCTCGCCAGGTTCTCAGCCACAAGGATCTTCTGATGGCAATTGCATTAGCAGCAGCTAGAGCTGCGCAATTTGCCGCATCCATGGACGCATTAATTAAGAAGTCTCCTGCAAGCGCTATCTGATTAGAGATCTCGGTTACCTCAGACGGTACCTCTATACCATGAAGAGCTCTATTTAGAGACTGACCAGGATATCATGGCCTTAGCAACCCAAGTCGCTGCAAAAGAAGGAGAGAGAGCAGAACCTGATGCTTCAAACACAGAGCGGGCCAAACTCTCAATCAGACGATTCGTTGGCTCCTTGATCGAGGAACCGTTGGGAAGGGAAAGGAGCGTCCTAGACGCTAAACGCGACACAGGAGGATCAACCGCAGGAGATTCCGCCCACTTCTTAAGAAGCTCAGGAGCAAAAGGATATCTAGTATTGAGAGCCTTTTGTCCTGCGAAGCGCTTGTCCGGTTTCTCCCGGTGGCGCTGCACTAGTTCCTCAAACTCAGGATGAGCACCAAAAACCTTATGAGCTTGCCTGGCTCGTTTGAAGGACACCTTATGACCAGAGGTCAAGGTGGACTCATCGTCTACCCCCAAGGTTTGATTGACAGCTTCAATCAAACTGTCAATTGTGTCCTGACAATTCGGTGCCTCTAAATTAAGTGACTCTTCTGAATCGGAATCCGAATACTGATCACTTGCCAGAGGTGAGGGAGAGCGGGAGACGGAACTGAAAGATGCCGAGGCCCCGGACGGCATAGGCGATGCAGTGTGGGTTCGCTTCCCCTGCGTCTGCCTGGTGAGAGCGCGGCCCCTGCAGGCCGGAGGTTCTTGAGACGTAGCCAAGACGGGTGAACCACTGTCCCTGCTCCTATCGGGAGCTTGAAGGGACTCGATTGCTCTTGTTAATGACGCCACGGATTGAGTCAGGGACAGAGCCCATTCAGGGGGACCTGACGCACTGGGTTCAGCAATAGGAGAGGGTTCCTGAGCCCGTTCGGAGTCACAGGCTTCGCAGACCCGAGTAATCTGGGCGTGCGGAAAAGGGGACCTACAGGCAATGCATGCGGTATATAGCACCGTATGAGTTTTAGTTCTTCTGGACATACTGAGTCTATCACAGAGTCCGCAATGAACTGGATGTGCGACGGTCAGTGGAACGGAGTGCAGAGGGGCGCAAAAATGCGTAGTGAAGAGGAACAACCAGGCTGGAGGTAGTAGCACTTACCCCAGTCCTGTATCCCCTGCGTCCTTAAACCGCGTAGCAGTGGCGTAGACAAAGAAACTCCCGAGCTCCAAATTTTTCAAAAAAGAGCGCTCCCCTGTTAGGAAGGCGAGCTCATGTAGCCGAGCCTCAGGGGAGGGTCGAGAGGCGCGGCCTAGAAATCAGAGCCACTTCCGGCCGCGGCCTAGTCTCCAGCAAAAGCCGGGGACTAAATTTGCAGCCGCGGCCTAGCGCCGGCCGAAGCCGCGGCCTAAATTTCCGGCGGTGGCCGCCCGACGGAGGGCGGGCCCGCCGGAAGGTGACGCTGCCGAGGGCGGATCCCTGCGACCGCGGCCTACCTTCCGGCCGACGCCGGACGCTATATTACGGGCCGCGGCCTAGTCCCCGGGCAAAGCCGGGGACTAAATTTTTGCCCGAGGCTTAAACACCGCCGAGGCCAGGGGCTGAATTTCGGCGGCGGCCGCCCAGACGGGGGCGGGCACCGGAAGCTGACGCCCCCTGGGGGGGGGAACTCGAGCCGGGGATGCCTGTACCTGGCTGGAAGCGCAGTCTGATCACAGACGCCTGTGGCGAAACTTGTGGTGCTCCGGCCGCTCTCCGGACCATGCGTGCGGCGTTACTCGCCGGATTCTCCACCGGCTCCAGTATTTTCTTGGCCCACTCCAGTCCTCAGCGTTGCAAAAAGGTGAGGAAAAGTCTGCATGCCAATCCTCACTTAGAAATGCATAAAAAAACCGCTGGATGCATTTAGAGGGGGGCTTCGTAGAAAAAAGGTGGGACGGTGCAGGAACCCTAACTCCATCACCCCTTCAGGGGATGAGGAGAGGGACCGTCCGCCTCCTTGCAGCACCGCAGTCTAGCATTGGTGGCGCAGTGGGGGCCGCACGGACTAACTCCTGCCTCTGTACAACCTAGGGTTTCAATACCTTAGGGTGGTCAGGGCTGAGTCCGGCATTCGTGTCCCACGTCGCGGGAAAGGATACGTGGAGGCTTCACTCCACGTGCTCGCCCGTTGATGGTTTGGGGAGATCGGACCCCTTCAAAAGGGTCCGTCGCCCCTATCTCATCTTCGTGGGAAAAAAAAATGGTCTGGAAAAAGAACCAGACGTGTGCCTCCATCAGACACTAAGCAAGAACTGGGTTTGCCTGCGGCCAGTGCTGAGGTGTATACGGCGGAGGAGGAGCTAACCTTTTTTTATGTTTACTTAGTGTCAGCCTCCTAGCGGCAGTAGCATACACCCACAGTCCTGTGTCCCCCAATGAGACGAAGGAGAAAAAAATAAGCTCTTTATTGTAGAGACGGCCGCTACTGTCCAGAAACAGCTCCCCGCTATGTCTCTTGAATATCTTCCATCTCTACTTTTCACATTCTTGGATTGGGATTGTGGTATAAAGCGACTTTATAATTTGTATTAATTTCTATTGTAGTCTCACGTTGATGAAAAAATTGTGGATCTGAAAAAAACTGTAGATTTGATGGCTGCTGCAGCCAATGCGTGTGGTGCCGTAAACGTGCCGACGAGCGCCGTAAGTATACGTACACAGCGTGAGCTGTAACCTATGACGAGATCGGAGATTTGCCCAGAACGTGGCGTGTGCGGTAGATGTGTAGACCCGGCCGATGGTATATGACGGATATTTTTGTAGAGATGCGTTTTCACACTTCTGATATTTCACGGTCATGGCTCTCCTGACCCAAGCACAATAGCCTGATATATGCCCGTCGGGTCAGGTGAGGAGGCTTGTGGCCACAGTCCGTACTCCTACTGGAAATATCGGATGTATGAAATTGTCTTTTTTCCATTT
This sequence comes from Oophaga sylvatica, assembly GCA_033576555.1. Lineage (NCBI taxonomy): Eukaryota > Metazoa > Chordata > Amphibia > Anura > Dendrobatidae > Oophaga > Oophaga sylvatica. The sequence continues at coordinate 626,699,426 of JARQOD010000002.1, forward strand.
ATTTCACTTTATGGTTTTCTTATTTTAGGTGTTTGCAGAGACTTCCATTAGTTCCCATCCTGTGTCCAGCCACCCCCGTCCACCACCCATGAGACCAGAAAATCCAGTTCCTGTCAAATCCTCTGTAAAGAAAACCGCTCCCAATAAAAAAGCTCAACAGAAAGTCACCAATAAGCCTAAAACGTATCCTGCATCTAATAGCCAAAAACCCAAGACCCCAACTCCTTCTCCAGCCAAGGCTCCCGGGGCGACTGTCCCTGACAGAAGGGGGAACGAGCAACCGGAAACCAAACCGTCTCCATCTGCAAAACCCACAGTGTTTGATAGGATCATTAAGGATCTCCATGACATATTTCCGCATTATAAAAGGTAATGTGTCCGTGGCGATGTTCTCCGTGGCGATGTTCTCCGCAGCGCTTCTTTTGCTGAGGCTTTGCGCATATTTTCTTGTACTTACCGCCCTTTTCTCATTTAAAAATAGCAAAAGAAGGCAGAGATACTCACCTGCCCAGGCCTCCAAACAAATGCACTATCAGGATGCAGTGGACCCACATAGTTAAGATGACGGCAACACAGGTGCAAGAATACCGATGAGGCAACCGCTCACAACCTACCAATGCATGGAGGGGGCGGCTGCTTGGTATATTGATGCACAAAAAAGACTTGTATGCAGCGCCGTTCACATTATGGCAATGCACAGCATCCAGTTAAACAGCCTAGTATTCACACCCTTCTAAAATTTTCTCATTTAGAATTGTATTCTTTCGCTGCTTTCCTGTTGACTCTCAGGCTTCGCGCCATGGCATCTTCTTACTGCTTCTGTGTGACTGAGTGCCGATGGCACATTGTGGTAGACGTAGAGCTCCTAACTAATCTGCCGTAATGTCAGTGCAGTCCTCGAGAAGGGATTTTCCAACATTTATGAAACAATTTACAATTGTATAAAATAACAAAACAAGTGATGTCAGCGCCTTCTGCCCGTATGCCAACACTACACTGGTTGTCAGCCGTTGTCTGTTCACCCCTCTCCAGCGATGTCATGTCCTCTCCACTGTAACAAATCACTGTCCTCAGCCAACACATCGTCCATCAGCATTACAAACAGTGATTGGCTACAGCGGTCACGTATTGTCACCCCATGTCATTACTGTAACCTTGTGAATGGGAACCAGGGAAGCGTTGGGCGTCTTCCTGACCTGTGCCGGACTGCGCTTGTTCTGTAAAGAGCTGGGGGTGGATGTCTTCTACAGCCGACACCTGGCTTTAACGGCAGCGATCGGAGCGAGCTCCAGTCATTGCTGTTTAATCACTTATTTGTCGCTGTCCATCTTTGTGAGCACCACTATCATGGAGTTGTGTCTCCCTGCGATTCCAGTGCTTTAATACCGAGTCCCTGTGATTTAGCTGGTTGAAGGGTGTACAGACACAAAAGCATTGTACAAAACTTCAGTCGTGACATTTTCCTGGGATTTACCGCGCTTTCTTACCCCGATCATACCGAGCTTTACTTCTATCCCCCATGTCGCCATCTTAGGTGAAACTAATCGTGACTCTTGTCTTTCTGCAGCGCTGAACTCGCCAACTTCATCAAGAATTTCCGTGTTAGAAATAGCGGGACTCTCTCCGGCTTGTCGCACGAGGAAATCATTTCTAGGGTGACGGACCACATACTGGACTGCCAGTCCAAGAGCCCGCCACCTCCAGCCACACAGGTAGGAAGACGTCTGTCCGAGGCATTAGTCAAGACTTTTTATGTAATTTTTCTTTTTACGGTGACTGATCTATAATTTATTTTCTTACAGATGGCGCCAGGACCGAACGTGTCTAATTCTTCATCCGGCATCGCCCAGCCAAAGCAGCCGTGGAGGGTGGTCACCGCAGGAGCCAGAAACAAATGGCAGAACTCTGATGATTTAGAGGTGGGTTATTATCAGACCGATACAATATGGGGTCTCTAACCGAGGACTGTGTGTGGTATATTCAGATACCGGCACGAGGAGATGAGAAGTGCGGGGGAGAGTGGATCGCTTCTCTCCCGATTATACACTGCTGACCGAATCACCTGGAGCCCCCTGAATGCGGATGGATCTAATGCATACGGTTATCTCTTACAGTCTTTTGGTGAAGACCCCTGTATAATCTGCCACGATGAGTTAAAACAGTTCCCGGTGCACAAGCTGGACTGCGGTCACTACTTCCACAAGCACGTGAGTATGGGATGAGACTAATCTGCAGACAATATGGCCAGGAGAAGAAAAAAAAAACTTTTATTACGCCGCCGCTCTTATCCATGGGGTGTGATGGTCACGGCAGCTCTGCCCCATTCTTCTGATTAACCCTGAGCCATAGGAACGACCTGTGGATAAGAAAGGCGCCAACTCCGGAAATAGGAAACCATGCGCTGATGTTACGTATACAAAAGTGCAAAAATCACTGCAAATGTACCAACGATATCCGACGGAGAGCCGCAGAGTACACCTAGTGATAATCGCCCCTCAGTGACGTGCCATAGTCAGAAGTGCTCGTGCCTTGTACATGTAAGGGGATAGGGCATTGCTACATGGCATCACTACTGTGATTCCTCCTGTGGCCGGCGCACCTCCTCCTTTCTGCTGCTGTTCTTGTGTTGCCTCGTGGTTATTTAGAGCTTGTTCTGCATCTCATTGCATTATGGTCGTGTTTCTGCAGTGTATCAAGACCTGGCTCCACACGCAGAGCACTTGTCCCACCTGCCGTGAACACGCTCTCCTACCAGAAGACTTCCCGGCCCTCACAGGAAGGATGAGAAACGCGTAGCCCCGCCATCCCGTCCAGCGTACGACGACTGCCGCAGCAGAAACGAAGGACGACATCCACAAATGCGTCGTAAAGACATATTTGCAGTGTGACACATTGGATCCGTGTGCAGGGTTTCATGAGAGTCGTACCTGTAGGGCTGGAAACACACAGGCAGTTTCTGGGCCATTTCTAGTTTAGCGTCAGATGAGCATTATATTTTCTATTCTAATCTTCCTCTGACTTTGAGTTAAAAAACAAAAACTAATAGAAAAAGTAAATATATATTTATATTACACATTGCAGCCGAGATGCTGTTTTGGCCTCTTGCATCTTGTCTTTTGCCTTCCTGTCGGCTTTGTTGTTTTTGTCCCATTTGGACCCCTGCATCCGCACAAATTCTCACTGATGCAATGTTGCTTTTCTCCTAAAGTGGGCAGAAATATGCAAGGGGTTGTGCATGGGCTCTTATTGGCGGGAGGGATCACACAGGCTGCGGGCCGTGGGACTGATCGATCCGTGACTACAAACACTGGCCGGAGGGTTCTCTCTCCCTCTACATAAATCAGCTAAACATTACAGAACCTGCCATTAGAAAATCTCACTGATTAATTCACTAGTAACTCGTTCTTTAGTCTAAGTACACTGATACATAGAGGCTGTAGAAAACTTTTTTGTTTTTTTTTTTAAACCCTATTACAAAAATTATTTTAATCCTCCCAATAGGAAAAACAAAAAAAAATGCCCTGAAACCGGTCACCTCAGAAAATGCTATCTACCTGCAGATATAGCGTTCATCTGTGCAGTAAATAGCATTATGAGGTCGTCCGGAGTGCAGCTCCCCTAAGAGAATTAACCCCTCCCTGGAGCCGCCAACTTCCAGAAGGAAGAGAGATGGTTTACCGATCCTTCTTTCAGATGCGCTGGTAACTCATTCTGCAGCCTGCTATGTACTCTAATACATAAAGGCTGTAGAAACCGTTCCATTTTTTTATCCAATTACAAAAAAAAATAACACGAAGGTGTCCACATCAGTTATGTGGTTGTCTCTTATCCTATAACCTTGGCCATATGTTGATTTTATTAGGAGTGGTGTCTTACACTACACTATTGTTTTATTAGTCAACCTGTAGAGGCAGGTCACACACTGAGCATTTTGCAAATAATAAGTGTTTCCTTTATTGTACCCCTGTATTTTTTTTTTTTCCCTCTAATGCTCAGTTTTTGGGTTTTTTCTTCCTGTTTGCACCTTGTTAAAGGGACTGGTAGATCCCATTTTACTTATGGTGGTGCCCTTTGTTTCTTTTACTCTTGTTATAGGGAGAATACAAGGTAAAAGCTTTGTAGAGCATGAGACTGCACCCGTGTATATCATTGTTTTTGTATAAATCCTAATCTTAGTATTTTATAAAATATTCTAAAAAAAAAAAAAAACAAACAAAACAAAAACATAACCCCTCCCCAAATTATTCAGTTTATATATTCAGAAATAACTATTCAGTTAGTTATACATATATATTTTACTTTTTTAAAAATTACTGAAGTTTTCCCGCACTCTATATTCCCAACCTCTAAAGCTGCCTCCATATCTGCACCCCCCAAGACTCCTAGGGGCGACACTCCCTAGTGCTGGGTGCCGGAATGATTGGAAAATAAACGTTTGGCCACCCAGCAGCCCAAACAAGGTATACGGTGTATACAGTAACCTCAATAAAAACATTGCAAGTTCAAGTGCAACATGTAATCCCAAAGGCAAACCCCCCCCCCCTGGGCTGCCCCCTATGGGTGGAGGGTCAGGAATTCATTCCCAGCTCCAGACATGGCGCTCGGAATAAATCCCTGGATTTTTCAGTGAGGCGTCCGGGTCCAGATTAATAATGAGCCCACATTACACCGATAAGGAGGCGTTATATTACGGCTACACACTATGCGGCTTTCTCTATATTCACTTGTTTTGCTTTATATTAAAAAAAATAATAATTTTGTTTTGGCTTTAAAATAAAGTTCTTTCTTTTCCCTTAATTTTATGGTTATTGTAATTATTTTCTGTTTAGATGTATATGGTGATAAAAAGTGTGTCGTACTAAAACTAATCCCAAACTGTTCTTCAGCTATATCAATAGTAAAAGAATCACAAGTGAAAGTGTAGGCCCCTTAAAAAATTGTCAGGAAAGAATGGTTGTAGATGACGAGGAAAAAGCTAATATACTAAACACCTTTTTCTCCACAGTGGAAAATAAAATGCCGAGAGACAAAGAAAACCCTATATTAAGGGTCACCAATCTAACCCAAGAAGAGGTGCGAAGCGGCTAAATAAGATTAAAATGGATAAATCTCCAGGTCCAGATGGCATACACCCACGAGTACTAAGAGAACTAAGTAATGTAATAGACAAACCATTATTTCTTATATTTAGGGACTCTGTAGTGATGGGATCTGTTCCACAAGAATGGCGCATAGCAAATGTGGTACTAGGGTTTCTGAGGGATGTTATTCTGGATTATCTCAATGAGAATAACCGTGTAACTCCATATCAGCATGGGTCGCTCCTGTCAAACCAATCTAATCAGTTTTCATGAAGAGGTAAGGTATAGACAGGACCAAGGTGAGTCATTGGTCGTTGTATATCTTGATTTTTCCAAAATGTGTGTAAATGGGTAAGTAACTGGCTTAGTAATTGAAAGCAGAGGGTGGTTATAAATGGTATCTTCTTTAACTGGGTCGCTGTGACCAGTGGGGACCGCAAGGGTCGGTGTTGGGACCTTTTCTCTTCAACATATTTAATAACGATCTGGTAGAAGATTTACACAGTAAAATATCGATATTTTCAGATGATACAAAACTGTGTAAAGCAGTCAATATAAGAGAAGATAGTATTCTGCTACAGATGGATCTGGATAAGTTGGAAACTTGGGCTGAAAGGAGGCAGATGGGGTTTAACAATGATAAATGTAAGGTTATACACCTTGGGAAGAAGGAATCAATATCACCATTACACACTGAACGGGAAACCACTGGGTAAATCTGACATGGAGAAGGACTTGCGGATCCTAGTTAATGATAAACTTACCTGGAGCAGCCAGTGCCAGGCAGCGGCTGCCAAGGCAAACAGGATCATGGGGTGCATTAAAAGACGTCTGGATACACATGATGAGAGCATTATACTGCCTCTGTACAAATCCCTGGTTAGACCGCACATGGAGGACTGTGTACAGTTTTGGGCACCGGTGCTCAGGAAGGATATAAAGGAACTAGAACGAGTACAAAGGAGGACAACAAAATTAATAAAGGGGATGGGGGAACTATAATACCCAGATTAGCAAAATTCGGATTATTTAGTCTAGAAAAAAGACGACTGAGGGGCGATCTAATAACCATGTATAAGTATATAAGGGGACAATACAAATATCTCTCCGAGGATCTGTTTATACCAAGGAAAGTGACGGTCACAAGGGGGCATTCTCTGCGTCTGGAGGAGAGAAGGTTTTTCCACCAACATAGAAGAGGATTCTTTACTGTTAGGGAAGTGAGAATCTGGAATTCTTTGCCTTGAAGGTGGTGATGGCGAACTCAGTTGAGGGGTTCAAGAGAGGCCTGGATGTCTTCCTGGAGCGTAACAATATTGTATCTTACAGTTATTAGGTTCTTTAGAAGGACGTAGATCTGGGGATTTATTCTGACGGAATATAGGCTGAACTGGATGGACAAATGGCTTTTTTCGGCCTTGCTAACTATGTTACTATGTGCTAGTGCTTAAAGAGTTATTCTCTGGTAACTTCAGGAGCGCTACCAGGCTATACACCTCCTGCAGGTACTCCAGGAGAAGAGAGAAGAATAACTGCATCCTGGGAAAAAGAAACTTGAGTTTGGGTCCAAAAACAAAGTAAGTATCAGAGAAATAATGGGGAAGAAAAAGTGGAAATGATCAAAAAAAAAAAGTTGCAGAAGTGACGCTGAACTGGATTACCCTTTTAAACTAAAAACCTGGCTTGTCTCTGCTTCTGATGGACATGTGTAGCATCTAGCTAGGAGCTTTATCTCTAATTCCCACTGATGACGGTCCAGTATGGCCTGTATCACCCAATGAGCGAGAAATAATAATTGGGACTGTGCCGTGCAATCTAGAGTATATGGATGACAGGCCAAAGCCATCAGTGGTCCAACAGTTGTGGCCATAGAGGGTTCGACAGGGCCCGAGGGAGTGAGGGGACTGCATGCACCAGCACTATTTTCAACAGGGTGCATTAAAGTGAAGGGAGATGGAGATTTATGCTAGAATACTGGCATAAATTGCAAATCAAAGATTAGGTTAGCAAGAGTGATGTGACCTACGGCGTGGCTTAACCAAGTGGCACCGTAAAATCATTCTCGGACCCTTCATTGAGGGACACAGGAAACCATGGGTGTATGCTGCTGCCACTAGGCAGAAAAAAAGCGAACTCCTCACTGAAGCAACCGTGTAGAACTTGGAGAAGGAATGGACCGAAGACCAGGATGCAGCTTAGCAGGCCGAGGGCGAACAGCTCATGAAGCTCCCACTGCCATGTGGGGAGAGCAATGACTTGCAAACTCTGCATTCAGCCACAGAACTCTCTGCAGACAGTGAAGCATGGTGGAAGCATCATGATATTGGCAGGTTTCTCTTATGGTGTCGGACCTATTTACCGCACAACAGGGATCATGGACCAGTTGGCATATATTAAAATATTGAAGAGGTCATGTTGCCTTACACTGAAGAGGATATGCCCTTGAAATGGGTGTTTCAACAAGACAACGACCCTAAACACACCAGTAAACGAGCAAAAGCTTGGTTCCAAACAAAATTGAGGTTATGGAGTGGTCAGTCCAATCTCTGGACCTTAATCCAATAGAACACTTAGGGGTGTGACGAACGAGAGCCGGAGGGATACAGATATCCCACTGCCGTCACCAATCTGTGACGGAGCTTACGCAGACACCGCTCTGGCGCCCATCTTACCTTCAAGTCAGTCAGGGAACTGCACCTAGCATAAGTAGTCGCCAGAGAGTCTGCCCTATTGCGTACTGGTTATCGAGGCGCTCGGCAGTGAGGGCGATATATAAATCACCAGTCCCAGGCCAGGAATATATATAAACCTCTGGTCCATCAATGCCAGGATCCCCCAATAACACCATCACGGTATGCTGCCATCAGTTCTTTGTTAGATATAAGCCCGGTCCGTTAAGCTTATATTTGGGTCAAAAACCAACCCCAGGTAGCGTATAAGTACTAACCAGACTCAGGGATGTGGGAATTAAGGATTCGAGGTAAAAGCAGCCTGAAATTGATATTTTAATTGCTGAAAGGCGCACTAGATAATACAAATATATACAGAGTAATATACAGATATGGTATTTAGAAGTACAGATAAATGTAGGGTACAGGTATGGGATTGCAGTTAGCTGTGTGTCATGTTACCGCTTATTCTAGCATGTGGATCCAGGGAAGCATTCAAAACCATAAGTACTTTCTTAGTTTCTGATCCATTTCCACGCATGACATGACGCGGCTTCTGTGACAGAACAATAACACCGGCTAAAGGTGTGTAGCTAGTTTTTAACCTAACTCGCCCCCTTCCATATTTGCCACCACTCCTCTGGGCTGAACTGAAATCTCCCCTGACCACCTAGTGGAAATAATTCCCAATATCTAGGATGGGTCATAACTTCCAAATGGGACGACTGACGTCTCAACGGATTCATTTGGGCTTGACCAATATGAAGAATCCAAACTGGGGTCGAATAAGTGGTTCTGGAGAGCCAGTCTTGATAGCTCAGTATCTGGACAGCTAGAGAACGATGAGACACAGGTGTGTGTGGAGGGCACCCAGGATTCTGGTGGAATATTGGACTTAACCCTGAGCTGGACGGTACTCTTATAATTCATCTCTATGTGTCGGTGCCTTTCTGTCTAGGGCCTCCACCGTTAGCTGGCAGCCCTGCACAAAAGACAGCAGGGGGTCCAGCTCTTTTCTTCCTCGCTTTAATTAATGCGGGGTTTCTAATTCTCTTGCCACATGGCAAGTTTCTGTTCTTTTGAGAATTTGTGTATATGGGTAGGGGTCACAGTTCCAGGAGCAGAGGGAGAGCTCTGAATAATATATTGGGGCCTGAAATTATCAAAATGGTGTATTTGTATTTTTTAGAACGGCCCAATGTTCATTTTTTGTTATGTTCTGTAAAATAGTTAATAATTCTATACATTTCTCTTCATGTTTGCTGGAAATAAAAACTAGTATAAAGATTTTGTGATTAACTCATAGAATTTTACACAATAGTATTCAAAAACATTTCTATATAGCAAATTTGTTTACTGGACTTTTTTTTTCTTTCATCTTATTATTCAGTTGTTTAATTTGTAGCAATTTTCAGACAACGCCCCAAGAATCGCTGCATCTTTTCCATTGAAATCAATAGGAAGCGCATTAAGTGTATACGATGTTCCTCATGTGGATTTTAACAGCTGAATCTGCACATTTTTACAGTTAAAAAAAAATCACTAAGTTCCGAGATCCAGCAACAGGTCATGTTTTCAGGATTTCCCAGGTGATAATTCCATTATATGTGCCGTACTAAGGAAATCCTGAAGACGTGATCTGTCGGTGGCTCTGGAGGACTGGAGTTGGGGGGGAACACTATCTTAGGGTATGTACTTACATCTTTAGGATGATGGGTTTGTGGCGCTGCGCGGACTGGTTTTCCTGCCTGAAGCATACATTGTGCACCTACCCTTTTTCTAGAGATCCAATCTCCAGTTTTTCTGCTACAGATCCTCACCCCTCCTGGTTACCTGAAGCCACCACTAGTGGGCACTCATCCCATAGCTTTGTTGCTTGGCTGCACTATGACGCTCTTAGCACACCTTTTGGCTGATGAGACGACGCTACTGTGGACACAGTGGCGGTTCTCAACAAAGATCATGGACCACCGGATACAAGGGGGGGGGGAAGGAGTAATGAATCTTTGAAAGTTCATGAAAATTTTGGGTTCTGTATTTAAATTACAAAAAAAACAAAAATCCTGCAGACTGCGAACAGAATCCAACTTTAAATATCACAGAAATAAATAATACGCAACTCTGTCAGTTAAATATCCCCTTGTTATACCTGCGGGAGAAAACGAGAATATGGGGAGCGCTCCCTCTGGCAGCAGCTGGGAGAATCAACGTCGCTATGATGATAGAAGTCATTACATTCCGATGTGTTTTAGAATCTTCAGCCTCCATATTCCCACAGGTCTGTGCCGTGATCGACTCCCATCTAGCATCCTTCTTATGGGGGGTCAAACAGGCGGACCACTCTTCAGAGGCCCGAGGATGAGGCAGGGGCGGCACTCCCAGACTTCTACATTGGCGTATAACATCCGATGCCAATGACCTTCAGCTCCTTCTCTGCTGCGACCGTGAGCCGAGTGTCAGTGCTCTGAGCGCCGATCCTCTTGCATGAAAGTATCGCAGCGGAGGAGACTGAGAAAGTAATTTCTCCATCTCCTCCATTGACTGTCGCTGTGTATATATCGGACTGCATTCGGATGACATCCGAGTGTAGTTCGATGTTTCGCACGCACCCATAGACTCATATGGGTGAAAGTGAGCCGAGGCTCGTGTGCACCCGCAGCATGAGCCTTCAAGAAATAATCGCCCCCTAGAATAACACTGGACGAGCGCTATGCAATGTTTTATCCATAGCACATGGCCATGTTATACGGCAGTGTGAGCGAGGTCTAATACTGCTGACCTGGCCAACTTCCCTTCTCCACCACCGGATAGCAGATAATCATTTTCTGATTTCTGAACACTATCTTTCGCACTGTTTGAGTCTTCGGAGGGTCTTGGAGACACCAGAGAAGCACTCGTGCTCCGTCTCACCAGGTCAGAGTTGCCGTTCCAGGGTGGAGAGCCACCAAAAAGATTTTTCTATTTGAGCATTTATGGCATAATGGCACTTTCACATTTCGATCAGGCTCTCATTCAGTGGTTCCCGTCTGAACCCCCCGCAAAACAGGATTCGGCCGTATGTGCCAACGGGGCCATAGATCAGATCGGTCGGGCATCATTTTAGGGAGTATACGCTCAGAGGTGGACACGTAGTCGTACATTCCTGAAAATGATGCACATCAGAGTGCACGTGTGCTCTGTGGTCACCATTATGATCTATGGACCCGCTGGTGTAAATGCCCAAATCCCGTTTTGTGGGGGGTTCGGATGTAAGCCCCAATGAAGAGGTGCCTGGACGTAATATGAAAGCCCCCTAACAGTGCTCTTCCTTGCTACATTCCCAAGGTGCTCAGCTGTGGTCAAACTTAGGAGTCAAGACCCTTATTCTGTATAATCGTCAATAAAACAAGTTTAAAAAAACACAAAAAAAAAAACCAGGAGCGCAAAATACACAAGTTTTACTGTAGAAATGTCTGTAAACTGCATCACAATGTGAACTGTGTTAATGGGAGGGTGGCGAGGTCTACGCTGGGTATAGACGCTGGTGACAGCCTGTGATTTCTCTGCTGGCCGCAGTTAGGACTTGGATCATCATTTGCAGGGTTTTTTTATGTTGCGGTATTTGTTGATGTTGATGTTTTTCCATCCAATTCTTCAGAATGGAGCACGCGGTTCCTGGATTTTATGCAAAATCAAAATATTCACTATTTTTATCTAACTTTTTTGCAACTTTTTAGTGCAAACAGCCAGAGTTACACTAAAATGTTACACTTCAGCTGTACGTAAAGTCACTCCAGGCGGGAGGCCTAGACTATATTTGCATAACTTTGCGCCTCTTTAAAAAGTCGTTATCAGCTGAATGTCTGAAAACCCCAAACCTTAAAGAAAACACTAAATGAAAAACAGCCACAGAAAAAGCAATAATAAATTGGACCCCAAGTGTCGGTGTGTTATAGTCTATACAGCTTGAGAGGGAAGTTCTCTGTGATCAGATGATCGTCCTGAAGAACCACCACAATGTTGACTTCAAACTCTGCGGAGACACAAGACATTGATCACCATCGCGTCAGTACAGATACTGCGGGATCAGCCGTATGTCGGAAGCAAAGAGAAAAGACGGATTTTGGTAAGAACTTACCTGTAAAATCCTTTTCAGCGAAGGAAGAAGGAGACACCGTATTCATTACTGATGGGTAGGCGGAGCCCAGATAGGATTGACACCTCAGATTAAAAAGAGTGTTGACCGGCCCCTCCAGCTCGGGCTCCTCCTACTCAGCTTTCTTCAGTCGTACCCAAGCTTAAGGAAGAGCAAGATCACCAGCGGAGCAACATAACCCCTTCTGAAGGACTTCAGAGAAAAACACAATAGTACAGGTTATGCATACATTTAGCAAAAAAATCACACAGTTCCAGGTACTACTCACTGGACCTGACCACTGCGATGAGCTGGTAATGCTGGAACAGAGCCGTAGCGCGTCGACCTCAGCCCAGATAAACGCTATCAGAGAAGGGTCACGCCGCATCTGTAAATACAACAACACACTTCTGCCATGGGAGGGAGCTGTGTCTCTCTTCCTTCCTTCGCTGAAAAGGATTTTACAGGTAAGTTCTTACCAAAATCAGTCTTTCAGCTGCAGAGGGAAGGAAGAGAGCCACAGTATTCATTACTGATGGGATGTCCCAAAGCAGTTCAAAAATAAGGGTGGGAAAAAACCAACAAAAGGCAGAAACCCAACAACCTAGATAAAAGCGCAACAGGCGCCAAATACAAGTTAACTAGAACTTTAAACTACCGCTGCCTGCAGGACCCTACGTCCTAAGGCCGCATCAGCGGAAGCACTAACGTCCACCTTATAAAAACTTTGTAAATGGGTGGACAGAACGCCAGGTCGCCGCTCGGCAGAGCTGAGCTGCCGAAGCCTTGATAAAAGGCCCACGATGAAGCCACAGCCCTCGTGGAGTGAGCTCGAACCTTAATCGGGCAAGGTTCGCCTTTAAGTCGGTAAGCTTCCAAAATGGCCGACCGAATCCAACGAGCTATAGAGTCCTTGGAAGCTCGTTGACCACGCCTGCGACCTGCAGGAATTACAAACAGAAAATCTGACTTCCGAAAAACTTGAGTCATAGGCAAATAGAACTTCAAGGCCCGCACCAAATCCAATGTGTGCAAGGCCTGTTCCTTTGCCTTCCTCGGGCCCGGGCAACACAATATCCTGGTTAACATGAAAATGCGACACCACCTTAGGTAGAAAGTCGCCCCGTGTGTGAAGCACTACTCGATCAGAGTAAAACTCCAGGAAAGGAGGTGAGCAGGAAAGAGCCGCCAACTCAAAAACTCTTCTCAAAGAAAGACAACCTTCCAAGAAAGTAGAGAAAGGCTAGCAGAAATCATAGCTTCAAAAGGCACATGTTGAAGAGCCTCCAAGACAAGGTTGAGCCGCCATGGAGACACAGGCGCCTTCCGCGGCGGAAACTGACGGGTTACTCCGCGAAAAAAAGTAAAGCACGTCTCTACGGAAGGCGATAGCCCTCCGAAACAGTAAGGACAGAGTAGAAACCTGACCTTTCAGGGTGCTCACTGCCAAACCTTTGTCCAGCCCATACTGTAGACAAATTGGGAATGGAAAAAACCCTTGGGTTCCTTGAAGAACCCGAACACCACGAAAAGAAGACTTCCCAAGTCTTGTGATAAATCTTAGTAGTAGCCGAACTACTGGCAGCTCGCAGAGTGGCAATGATTTTGCTGAAAAACCTCTAAGGGTCAATATCTCGGTCTCAAGAGCCACGCCGTCAAACGCAGAGACTTCAAGTCCGGATGACGAGCTGGTCCCTGGGTTAACAGGTCCGGGCGAAGAGGAAGTGGGAATGGCGGCGCCGCCAAAAGCGACACTAGTGTCGAAAACCACGTCCTCCTTGGCCAATCTGGGGCTATCAAAATAGCCGGAATTCTCTCCATTCGACGTAGCACCAGAGGGAGTAAGGATATCGGCGGAAACACATAGACTAGCTCGAAATGGTCCCACGGATCCACCAGAGCGTCTACCGCCACAGCCTTCGAGTCCTTGTACCTGGACATGAAGGTCGGTAGTTTAGTATTGAACCTGGACGCCATCAAGTCCACTTGATGAGTTCCCAACGAGAGCACAGCAGTGCAAAAAATTTTCGGATGAAAACTCCATTCTCCGGGATCCATCTTCTCGCGACTGAGGAAGTCCGCCGTGGTATTCTGGACTCCTGGGATGTGAATCGCAGAGATGGCTGGAACCCTGGTCTCGGCCCATATCAGGATCCGAGACACCTCCATCAAGAGCCTGGAACTCCTCGTCCCACCTTGGTGGTTGATATACGCGACCGCCGTCGCGTTGTCTGTCTGCACTCGGACTGACAGACCGCTCAAAGAGACCGTCCAGTGTTGGAGGCAAAGAAAAAATTGCCCTCAATTCCAGGATGTTGATCGGTAGAACCGACTCTTCCGATGACCATACTCCCTGGATCCAAAGATCGTTCCAGACACCCCCCCCAGCCCGTCAGGCTGGCGTCGGTGGTTATGACCGACCACTTCGGAGGTAGGAAAGACTTTCCCAGGGATAACGCTCCTGGACGTAACCACCATCCTAGGGATTCTCGCACCCTGTGAGAGATGGTGACGCTGCAATCCAGTGAAACTTGCGATCGATCCCAACGACTCAGAATGAGCTTTTGGAGAGCTCTGGAATGAAATTGGGCAAACGGAAGTGCCTCCATGGTCAAAACCAGAAGGCGCATACCTTCCGAAGGGACATTGCTGTCGCAGACTTTATAATCTGTACATGTCGGAAAAGACATGCCTGCTTATCTGGAGGTAGGGACACCACCGCCCGTACCGTGTCAAAATGCATCCCCAAAAACAGGATTGACTGCGACGATTCCAGAGACGACTTCCCCCAATTGACCAGTCACCCGAAATCCTCAGGAGCTGAAGGGATAGATTGCGAGCCGTCACTGCCTCCTCCTTTGAGGACGCCACAATCGAAAGGTCGTCCAGGTAGGGACGAATCGTAAGTCCCCGTCTTCTTTGAAGACTTGCCATGAGATTTAGACGCCAGAATCGTTGTAGAAATTCTGGGCGTTAAGACCAAGCCGAATGGCCGAGCCACAACCTGGTAATGGTTGATCTATGGCAAAAACGAAGGAAGCGCTGGTGAGCTCTTCCGACGGAAACATGTAAATAAGCGTCGCGAATGTCGATTGAACAAAAAGTCGTTCTGCGACAGGCTACCATAACGGAGCGAAGCGACTCCATGCGGAATTTTCGGGTGTGGACAAGCCGATTCAATCTTTCCAGAATAGGGCGAAATTTGTCCTCCTTTTTGGGGACTACCAAGAGGTTGAATAAAAAATCCTCTTCCCCGGTCCTCTGCGGAACCGGTATCACCACACCCTTCTGCAGAAGGGAATCGACCTCTCGCAGTAGAGAGGTAAATAGTTCGGCTGTCCGGGGGTCGAGAAAGAAACTCTATGAAGTAGCCTGCCAACACAACCTGTGTCACCCAGGCGTCCGACACACGGGAAACCCAAGTCGGTTTGAATTGGAAGTAAACGACCCTCCACTCGAGAGCGCTCGAGTGAGATTCAGATGTCAGTCCGCCTTAGCGGATTTTCTGCCAACTTCTGTCTTAACAGAAGTTCTGTTTCCAGGGTATGCGGAATTTCTGAGAATTCCCCTTTTTTTTTTTTTTTTTAAAAAAAAAAGAGAGAGACGACCCAAACCCCCAGAGGGTTGGCCGGATCATCCCTTGAACCGAAAGGACCGCCGATAACTATCGGCACTAGTCCTGCCAGACGCAGAAGTCACAGCTCTGCGCTGCGGTAAAGCTGTTTCTTTTGCCTTTACCTTGGCAATCAGCTCCGTGAGGTCAGATTCAAATAGCTGACCACTTTGTAAGCTAAAGATAGCAAACCCTGTTGGAAAACCGCGTTCCACCGTCCAAGTCACAGTGCTCTTCTGACTGTGACTGCCGAGGATTGCGCCCTGGATAGCAGTGACGCATTATCCTTCAACTTGAAAATCCCATCTACCTCGATAGAGGGGATCCATCTTGCCACGCCGTCCTTAGACGGTCCAACCGGCTCAGGGGAACTTAACAAGTACACCTAGATCCTTAATACCAAATCTATGATCCACGGTCTCGCAGATGAATATTGTTGCCATCTCCGTTTCTCTGTCCAGCGTGTCCTGCAGACTCGCCTTCCCTTTACCAGGAAGATTTGCTAAGCTGGGATAAAGGGACATTCACTTCAGGAGAAGAAGTCCAATTTACAAACAACTCCGTAGAAAAAAACGGATACAGTTTGTAAAGTGTCGCGACCCATGCGACTCCTGAAACATCCGGGCCGACTTACCAGGACGTCTGGTTACCTCCTCCGGTAACTGTAACGCCCTCATGGTTCCAATTAGAAATTTTAGTATGGCCCATGAGAGAGGCAGAGTGTCCCTGCCGATCCTCCTTATCCGAATCGGACTTCTTCGCTAAGCGAGAAGGAAGGCACCGATTTGTGTCGCTTCCTTGAGAGTATCTAGCTGACACTCCATAACCTAAAAGGTCAGACAGGCCATCAATAGAAACTAGTGAAGGTCTCCATTTTGACACCACTGGAACCTCCAACCGCCGTGCATGAGTCGAGGTCTGCGCGTCAGATACGCGAGGCTGAACCGTAGCGGATCTGGGAGACGGTCTCTGACATGCCCTTGCAAAGTATATGGCAGGTTAAACCTGTCAGTAACCAGGACAGTGTTTCTTAAAGAAAACACAAACGCTGAAGGGTTAAAGCTCTAAAAGAGAGAGCTACCCCAGCTGTCCCCCATTAAGAGTTAACCGCCTAAGAAGGGGTTAAAGTAGCCGACTCCCCACAACCTTGATAATGAAAAGGGTGTGCGAATCTCAAGCGCCTCTTATAAGGTCGCAGCTGCAGGGCAGCTATGCCACACTAAACAGAGCAAGTTCCACAAGATCGCTAAAAAATTGCGCTGTTTTGTATAACGCAATGACCACCAAAGTTGTCAAGGAGATCGCTAATCGCTTATGCGATGCTAATGAGACTGTCCAGATTGGCAGCTACTAGCGACATTAAAAAATGATCACACAAACGATCGCATAGTATGCGTCGTTATTGGGATCGTTAGCGGGAACGCTACTGGCAGTATTAATGTCGCAGACTCCCCACAACCTTTTTATTATTATTGAAAGTGTGCGAGCCCCCTTATGCGACAACAGCTGCAGGACCGCGCAGATCTGTCACTCAGTAGTGCCCCAGACGGCGCCTGCGCTGTGGGGGTGAAGGGGTTAAGCTTCTGCCCGGCGGGTAGAAGCGACTCACCCAGCTGGTCACGGTCCTTGCCGGAGTGGAGGGGAGCGATCCGGAGAGCTTTCAGCCTGCTTCTGATCAGCAATGGCCGCCGCGCTCTGTCTCCGATGTGCTCCATGTAAAGGAGCCGGAAATGGAGACTGACGAAAAGCGCGCGCGCTCAGAGCGCGCAAAATTTAAAAATAAAAAGAGCGCGTACTCCTCTCCTTTCCCCCGTCCTGCAGGCATCCTCCTGCGGACATAGAAAAACTAGTCACCGGCATGTATACTGTACAGCGGCTGCCGCAGCAGCCGCTAGATCACTCACACACACTTTAATAAAAATGTGAGTACTCACCAGCCGAAACGCCACAGGGACCCCCAGGGGTTTCTGGCGCTATGCCCATGCTTCCCCCCCCCCCCCCCGGGCGGGAAACGCAGTGACCCCTGTGCGCGGTTTGCGTCCCCGCCAGGGAAGCCATTCCTCATCCCCCAGGGCCGGCAGGTTCTGCAGGGACCACCATCAGGGTAATTGCAGATTGCCAAGGGAGAGGTGGGGGTCCAGCAGCGCTGAGACCCCTGAGACCTCTAGACCACATTTGGTGATCCAAGTCTCTTGTCCGAATTAAAATAATAAAGTTTTCTGAGGAGCTGCTTCCAGCAGCGACCATCCTCTGGGACCTCAAATTTAAGACTGAAGAAAGCTGAGTAGGAGGAGCCCGAGCTGGAGGGGCCGGTCAACACTTTTTAATCTGAGGTGTCAATCCTATCTGGGCTCCGCCTACCCACTAGTAATGAATACTGTGGCTCTCTTCCTTCCCTCTGCAGCTGAAACCTACCTATTTTAAAATTGGTAGTCTCCAGCGTCGGGCAGGTGAATAATCTGGGAAATACCATATAGATTGGAATGGGGAGACCTCGGCACACATCCCCCTCCGCTATCTGAATATTCTGTATTTCGGTGGCATCCCTGGCGTAGCCTTCCGCACAACCTTGAAATAGAAGCAAAACACTTCAGAAAAAAAAAACTTTTTTTTGTACAGTTCTCACACACATTGGTCAGTCTCATCCGGGATCTGGCGCTGTAATATGCAGCTGAATTTCCAGCCTGTATAAGGGATTTTTCCCATTCCTAAATCGGTCACTTTTATTTTTATTCTTGAGTACACCCCCCCCCCCCCATCTTCCAAAAACCATAACTTTTTTTTTTTTTTCCATACAGATAACTGTATGAGGACGTCTTTTTGGAAGGACAAGTTGTAATTTTATGCCATGTAACTAGAAACGAGGTGGAAAAAAAAAAATTCTGCAATTGTACTTTGTTTATACGGCATTTTCTGTGACCAAACAAGATTCAAGGTCAATACAATTACATTTTTGTAAACTTTTTTTTTAGCAAAAAAAAAGTAATTTCTGGACAACCATAATGAATTTTTTTTACCTCCCGCTTATGGAGCTGTGCGAGGGTTGGTTTTTTTTTTCTTGTGGTGAGCTGTAGCTTCTACTGGTTCTAATGATTCCTATTATGGGCAAACATTCTTTATTGGTCATTGGCAAACATTGTCTTTTATTTGGTCCCAGTTCTGGGCAAACATTGTCTTTTATTGGTTCCTATTCTGGGCAAACCCTGTCTTTTATTGGTGTGTTCTGGGCACACACTGTCTTTTATTGGTCCCAGTTCTGGGCACACACTGTCTTTTATTGGTCCCAGTTCTGGGCAAACATTGTCTTTTATTGGTTCCTATTCTGAGCAAACCCTGTCTTTTATTGGTCCCAGTTATGGGCAAACCCTGTCTTTTATTGGTCCCAGTTCTGGGCAAACCCTGTCTTTTATTGGTTCTTGTTCTGGGCAAACACTGTCTTTTATTGGTTCCTATTGTGGGCAAACACTGTCTTTTATTGGTTCCTATTGTGGGCAAACACTGTCTTTTATTGGTTCCTATTGTGGGCAAACACTGTCTTTTATTTGGTTCCAGTTCTGGGCACACACTGTCTTTTATTGGTTCCTATTCTGGGCAAACACTGTCTTTTATTGGTTCCTATTGTGGGCAAACACTGTCTTTTATTTGGTTCCAGTTCTGGGCACACACTGTCTTTTATTGGTTCCTATTCTGGGCAAACACTGTCTTATTTGGTTCCAGTTCTGGGCACACACTGTCTTTTATTGGTTCCTATTCTGGGCAAACACTGTCTTTTATTGGTTCCTATTCTGGGCAAACACTGTCTTATTGGTTCCTGTTCTGGGCAAACACTGTCTTTTATTGGTTCCTATTCTGGGCAAACGTGATGTTTTTATCGCTTTTTATCCCATCTTTTTCAGGATGAGAGACCTCTGAGAAAATGACCAGTAGCGCACACATAACTAAACAATTTAAATGCCGCTATCAGCGATTGGACAGCAGCATGTAAATGGATAAAGAAGAGAAGTGATCAGAGACCTTGGTAGAGGTGGGTGCTGGCTGTATAGCACAGATGGAAACTGCCATGCATGGCACGGGATCATCTCCTAATCCTGCGTTATAGAGTCGCACCTGAACATCCGACATCGGGAAGGAGTTCTATTCCGATCACAATACAACTCTGCCACCGGCCGTGCTGCTCTTGGATAACTACACGTCCCAGTCATCCATGTTGCATTTGGAGGTGCATTCACATGACGATGCATCTGGTCAGGCTGGTAGTATGGCCAGGAGACCCGCGGTCGGACCATGTGCCTGATCCTCTGCGGTTGGTTTGGTCAGTCTCTCCTCATCGCGCACCCTCTATTCCTGGTGACCGATCACTCACCGCATGTCTCCACCCGGACCAGTTGCAGCTCGATACTCTTGATGGCGACCTCCGACGTCTCGACCAGCAGCTCCCCTGTGAGGGGCTGAGTGATGACGCAGTTGGTGGAGTCCAGATGTCCTCTGATGAGAAATCGAGGCAGCGCGGCTCTCTGCAAGACACGCGGATCACACATTTACCAAGGAAAGTGACCGGCTTCAGTGTAACAATCGGTATAAACTCCATTTTCCTCCCCGGCCAGTGCCGCTCCTGTCTTTATTAGCTGCTGCTTTTTGTACAACTTGTTCTAAGTCCCGGGAGCCTTATACATTAGAAATGTGCAGGTCCTGGGTGCTCGGCCCTCCGGGAAGGTCCGTCCTGTACCAGTCTCAGGACTTTTATGTCTTCTCGTGTCGGGTTCTGTCTAATGATCCGGGCCGGGTCGGTTGTGACATTTCCTATACACGGCACAGAGCGGGAGAAGCTGTAATCCATACCTGGGGCGCCAGGTGGACTGGCAGCAAGTGCACAGCTGGATTTACAATCGGACATAAATCCCGACATTCGCCACACATATAAACCAAATCCCCCAGATGTGTAATATATGTCACTTATATAATGTGCAGCTAAAATTCACACTAAAATATTAAAAATGGAAAAAATTTTTTATAAATTTATGGGCTGCATTTCCTTCTGATTACCAGCAGATGGCAACAGTGGACACCACTCTGATGCAGATTAGGAAAATGTCATTTAACCCTTAACCTGCCCTCATTCTGACTCTGAAAGACTTACATTGAGAAGTCATCCAGCAAAGACTGGAGAGATTCGGCCGGTCATAATCAACTGGAGAACGACCGGATCGGAGACGAGAACAGAAAGATGGCGGCAGGGAACATGCACCAATCCAACCGTCAAATAAATAAAAAAAAAAATAAACCTTTCCTGCCATAAGTCTCAGACAGCACCTAGAAACCCACAAGTCTTTATCCCAGGACATAAAACCCCTGAGGTCTGGTTTATAACCGCAAGCTTCTTGCGCCGCTCTCATGGTGCCGTCATGACTGATGCGATAAAGTTTTACATTTTTGCGGAAATGAGGCGTGCGCCGAAATTCTAAACTTTTTCCTGACACAATTGTACCGAGAACTCCGCTACGCTCGTGGCATCTTCTGTGCAACTAGATAAGTTACAGCAGCCATTTTTCTCCAACTATGGAGCCCTGGAGTAGTCACCGAGCGCCGCACACTCGCACAGCCGCTGACCTCACACCGTGACTTCTGGAGGTCATCCAGTGCCTGATTTATTACACTGTAGGTGACAATATATTTGTGTCCTAAGGACTAGTGATGAGAGAACGTGCTTGGTTCAGGTGTTATCTGAGCATGCTCAGGTACTGACCGAGTGAGTTCGGCGTGCTCAAAAAAATATGGTC
Organism: Oophaga sylvatica; assembly: GCA_033576555.1. NCBI lineage: Eukaryota > Metazoa > Chordata > Amphibia > Anura > Dendrobatidae > Oophaga > Oophaga sylvatica. Next base: position 626,720,680 of record JARQOD010000002.1, read on the forward strand.
GCGTCCCCGCAGCTGCATGTCTCGTGGCTGTCCGACACATTCAGAGATTGCCGCGAGACATGCAGCCGCAGGGCCACGAATAGATTTTTTGAGCACGCTGAAGCCACTCTGTCAGTAGCCGAGCATGCTCAGATAACACCTGAACCAAGAACGTTCTCTCATCACTACTGCGGACGTCTCCGGGTGACACCACTGAACCTAAAGTAATGAACCGCTGTCAGCCATGATGTCCTATGTCACACGTACCTCTTTAACGTTCTGTAAAGTCTCTGGTGTTATAGTGAAGTCGACCGGGCTCGGGTCTGTTTGCCCTTCTGTGGCTGAAATACAGAAAGAAAAAAATAAATAATAATCCTCCCATATTATTATTATTAACGACATACAGGGAAAAAAAACAACATGTATGGAGGAAAGGAGTTCAGATTTCATTACTAGGTAATATGGTAGGATATAGCAAGTGATCCTCTACACACGATCGGGAATAATCTGCTGATCCCAAGGGGCCCGACCTCCCGGATCCCCAAGCCCTGAATCCGGCATTGCAGACCTGTCGTGAGTGGAGCTTGCACACTTTAAATCCACTCTATGGTCTATGCGACCGCCAGAGAGAGCGGCGTACAGCGCTCCGCTACTCCCAGCGCTCCGCTATTCACAGCGCTCTGCTACTCCCAGCGCTCCGCTACTCCAGCGCTCCGCTACTCCCAGCGCTCCGCTACTCCCAGCGCTCCGCTACTCCCAGCGCTCCGCTACCCCCAGCGCTCTGCTACTCCCAGCGCTCTGCTACTCCCAGCGCTCCGCTATTCACAGCGCTCTGCTACTCCCAGCTAACAGATACAAGGAAACTTATCATTTTGGGAAATCTCCTTTAATAACTTGTAAAATAAATTAAAAAAAAAAAAACTTCTACAACTTCCTAATTATAAGTTTTCTTTCAATTCCTTAAGATCAATGATTGCAATCTGTGAATGAGATGAAAACGCCATTTTTTGATCATTTATTTTTTCTACTCGGGCGGGCAAATACAGGACAATGGCCAGGAAAACCGCAGCGGAAATTATGCAAGTTTTTAGTGTTTTTTTTAATGGGTGTTTTTTGTGCTAACCCAACAGGGAAAATCATAAGTGCTAGAAAAAAAAAAAATAGGACGTACTACATTTTTATAAAAAAAAATAAATGCAAAGAACGCCAAGAAAAAGCAGAGATGTTATATTCTGGATCTAAGATATATGAAGTAGGTTAGAAACTTACAGAACTGTTCATTTATTACGTACTGTACAGTAAGAGGCTGATACCAGCAGACAATAGCTGGCGTGCACACGGATGCAGCACAGTAGCCTGGAGTCCTGCTTTGTTGTATAAATGTATTTACCGTCGTCTTCATTTCCGGCAATAGATTATGTGTTGTTCCCTCGGTGTCCGGATGTGGGATGTTCTTCTCCATTACTGTCACGTTACTATATGGCGGCACACAGTGTGCCCGCCGCGTTATGGGCCGAGGAGACTGTGCTGGGACGGTGATGTACCCATCCATGTTTTATCCTCATCGCCCAGAACATACATTCACGTTCCTCTCATGGAAGCATCTGATGGCGAGGGCAGTCAATGTCCACTAGGGGGCGACACATGGCCACAGCTTGGATGTATGCTGTCCTATAGGAATCCTTTAGTGTCTGGCTGCATCTTAAAGGGACGAGCCAGAGAAAGCTGAAGCAGTGCGTTATACCTAGTGCCAGGCCCGGGCCAGCCGCGCAAGACACGGGGAGCCTCTCCATCCTCTCAGACCCTGCACCCGCCTCATCGGCCATTTACCCCAAAGACAAAGTCATGGCCAGTACATATAAGCCCAGATCACCCATCAGGTCGGTAAAAGCCAAAGGGAAAAGTGATTTTTAAATAGAAAAGTTGCACAATCTTGCCTGAAGGTAAAAACTACATTTCAGTCTGCAAGTCTCCTTCATTTGCAGTGTGCGGAAATGATTCAGTCTTTTCCCACGGCTCCCTCTCGATCTGCACTCACATCCGCTCTACCTCCCTCTCCGCCCTCCCTGATTCCTTCCATTATCTCTTTAGCTGCGCTGCAATCCGCACTATTGCCCACTCCAAGTTTCCACCTGCTCTGTCTCCCTTTCCGCCCTCCCTGATCACTTAGATACATTAATCCCTCTCCGCACAATCCTTTCTGCTCGCTGATCCACACGTCCTCCTTCTTCAAGCTCCCACCTGTACTATTCTAAATTTTTGGAGTATTTTTACTGGATGCCTGCCGTGAATAGTACAGCAGATGGGGGGAGGTGGGGTTATAGGGAGAGAAATGCATATGGGGAGTTTATATAGTAATACCACGGCAAGGCATCAGCGACATCATTACTTACACCACAAGGTTCAGTACACATCGTGGTGAAGCCGCCAGCACAGTGTAAGATCGCTCAGACAGGAGAAATCGCGCTGCATGCAGCGCTGTCCTTCCCATCATAGATTACGGGGTCAGCGACAGACGCAAAGTGGGCACAGTCTGATGGCAATGGTCCAGACAGAAATCAGAAGTGGATGTGCCGTCTCAACAGTGAAGCCAAGCAACCATGTCAGCGTGTGACAAACGCTTCCCACACTTTTTTGCTCTGAAGGAATAGTGAAGGCTGAAGCCAAAAAAATGTAAATTTATGTGACTTATGCAGCCAAAGTCAAGTGACTGCCAAGGGGACCCGGGAACGACGGTCCGCAACCGCCAGGGGGACCCGGGAACAACGGTCCGCAACCGCCAGGGGGACCCGGGAACGACGGTCCGCAACCGCCAGGGGACACGGGAACGACGGTCCGCAACCGCCAGGGGGACACGGGAACGACGGTCCGCAACCGCCAGGGGGACACGGGAACGACGGTCCGCAACCGCCAGGGGACACGGACGCGGTCCGCAACGCCAGGGGACACGGGAACGACGGTCCGCAACCGCCAGGGGGACACGGGAACGACGGTCCGCAACCGCCAGGGGGACACGGGAACGACGGTCCGCAACCGCCAGGGGGACCCGGGAACGACGGTCCGCAACCGCCAGGGGGACACGGGAACGACGGTCCGCAACCGCCGGGGGACCCGGGAACCACGGTCCGCAACCGCCGGAGGGACCCGGGAACCACGGTCCGCAACCGCCGGAGGGACCCGGGAACCAAGGAAACGCAACCGCCGGGGGGACCCGGGAACCAAGGAAACGCAACCCCAGGGGGACCCGGGAACCACGGTATGCAACCGCCAGGGGGACCCGGGAACCACGGTACGCAACGCCAGGGGGACCCGGGAACAACGGTACGCAACCGCCAGGGGGACCGGGGAACGGTGTTAGATATTCGCTTTATTTTAATTGATGTGAATCTACAGGTCAGCCTCGTTAGATACACGTCTCCGTCCTGACAGCGGCGATGCTGCACTCGCTCAGAACACTTACTTGTAAATGAATGATGAACTCGCAGCTCTTCGTCAGGTCCTTGGCCAGCAGAGATCGCTTCATGTCACAGCGCAGAGTATACTGTGGGCAGAAATGTACCGGTCAATGCGCTCAGCCCGAAACTACTACCGCACAAATCCTGAACATGACAAGTCTCCTGTCCTATCCTGAGGGGCCAGACTGGATACAGCTGTAACGAATGCTCAGCTGTGAGAAGCATTCACTCTGCACAAGTGTTCAGCCTCCGGACGGAAAAGAGAACGTTTCCATTCACATCCAGCAAGAAGAGACGCTGCCGGTACAACACAGCAGGAAGTCTCTCGCTGTATAAATGTCTACGGCCGGGTTCACAACCGCTCTGTAACAAAGCAACTGGAATTAAATTGGCAGGGATTTTTTTATTAAAATTATTTGCTGGTTTCATTTTTTTTTTTTTTTTTTTTTAACTCCGTCATGAAAAGACGAGTTTTCATTTTTGCACTTATTTAAGACATTTTTTCGAGTTGTAGTATTGGAGGACACCATTCATTTTACTATATAATGTACTGGAAAACGGGAATAAAATAAAATCCAAGTGGAGTGAAATACTGAAAAAAAAAAAGCAACTCCACCATTGTTTTTATTTGGTCGTCGAGGGACCTGTAGGGGTAACACTAGGTTGTTTGTGAAATGGCTTCATTCTATTTTCCAGATACAATCAGATCCGAGAAGAAAAATGCAAAGTTGGTCCCGTCCTTGGCTTTTCTGCTGTCGGCCCCCCGAGCACTCACCTGAATGTTCACAAACACTCCGTGGTACGTCTCGTACAGGACCTTGTTGCTCTTTACGATAAGTGGGAACTCAAAAGGGATTTCCGTCTTCCCCCGGGGAGCTTCCCAGGCTTCACCATTTCTACAGTGTTGCTGATGATCTGGATCGGCTGCAATAAATCGGGAAGAATCGTTTCCTTTACTCCTCAATGACGTTACCGTAAGATATCACAGGCGGGATTCCCAGACCCAGCAGTCACCGGGGATCAGACGGCACACGGTAAAGCCCATTATACCACCGTAGGGACGACGCTCGGGACCCCTCCCCTTTGGCTGTAGACGTCTTACCTTCACAGAATTATAGAAAGCTTCAAACACGCCGACGCTCTTGGCGCTGAGCTGCAGACTGACGGAGCCCTCCATGGTCAGCCAGATCCCCTGGTGCTGAACCGCATCTTTGCTCACGACGACGACTACTCCGGATAACACTTCCTATTGGCGACATGTTAAATAATTAATCGAGAGCAACAGCAATCAGAAAACAGCAAGTGACGGGGGCATTCTGTACGGGGGTACACCTGCCAGCGGCTCTGTCCTTACAGAAGGGTGGGCCTTCTCAGTATGGGATACTGTATTACATCCCAAATCCGGTGTGGACGTATGAGGTCCGGTGAGTCTCTATGTAGGGCAGGAGTCGGCTGTATTATACAGCCAGCAGCAACCAGAGCTGGGTCCGATCACTGCTGTGCAACCTGTCAATCTCTCAAAGCAGCTCGATCCAGCGCCTGTAGCCCCCATGAGGAGATTGTGGGAACCAGATGGTTTAGCATAGCAGCTGGGGGCCAAATGAAGGGCCCCGGTCATCTTGGCGCTCCTATGAAGCTCAGCCAGATTAGCAATTTTACTATAATTGCAATATACCAGTATATAGTCCAAGTGATCGGATGCAGAATGTAGTCCCCAAAGGATAATAGAAATAAAATGTAAAAAAAAAAAAAAAATGTATTTGGAAATTTAAAAAAAAATAATAATAATTCGGTATCGCCACATCCATAAAATATTTAATTATTTTGAATTGATAAACAAGAAAAAATAAATAAAATAAAATGCAAAAGTTGTACTTTTTGGTGGTCGCAGCTCTGCCAAAAAGTAAATTAACATGTCTTATGTGTCCAAATGTGGTCTCAACAAAAACTACATCTTGGCACCAAAAAAATTTAAAAAAGGCGCTCGCATTGTTAGGATTTCCAGAAAATGATCGACGCAAGACACGATTTTTATATTTTTTGTTAGGAAAAAAACCTGTCTCCGGGAGAGAAAAAAAATAAAAAGTTATGGGTTTAAAGAGAAAGCAAAAAGAAAACCTGGTTGTGGCGATAAAGGGTTAATGTCGCACTCATCTTCTGCGCTGGGAGGGACTACAATGCCCAGAATTACCACTTCAGCAGTGGCTGAATAATGAGTGGAAAACTCCCACCGGGGATCTTCGGGGCCACGTATAATACAGGAACTGCTCCCAGTCTGCGACATTTATTAAAGTAAAAACCCAGGGATTTCCAGCCCGATACATTGCAGCAAACCCTCAGCTGTTAGGGGCTGCAGGCAGAAATAAAAAAATAAGATAAGGCTGACATTGACTGACAGTGAGCAGTGATGAAGTGGCACAGGGCATGCTGGGAGATGTAGTTTTGCAGAGGAGGGTGGGTGGCAGCAGCAGCAGTGTCAGGGCTGGGGCTCCTCTGCTCTTACCCCCTCTCTGTAGACCTTGTTGGCCCTCTTGATCTTGATGTCCAGCACGGTGGCCATCTCTCCTCCTCCTCCTCTGTGGTACCTCCTAAGGAAGAAGAAAGTCACATGACTAGCTGAGCACATGATCACTCCCTACCACCTGACCAGCAATGCATTTTTTTTTTTTTCTATCAACCAGCTTTATTGGCAACACCGCAGCCTACACCCCCTTCCTCCTCCTCCTCTTCCTCCTCCTCCTCCTCCTCCTCCTCACAAGCTGAACTTGGTTTCTTATTCCGCATTCTTTCCTGTTTTTTGTTTTTTTTTACAGGTTCAACAACCAAAATAAAAAAAAACAAAATATATATATAATACAAAGCTGCGTTTCATCCTAATGTGAATACACTTCAAAGCGGCTGCAAAATGTATAAAACTGGGCATCAAAATGGGCACCGAAGGGGGCTTTATTGAAAGGGTTAACTGACTGACACCCTCATTACACGGATAGTGACGCCCCCCACATCAAATTCAGGTCCAAACGGGTTCCGGGCGTCAGAACTGGTATCAAAGTAGGCAAAAATGGCTGACTAAGAAACCTTCTTCAGCATCGTCTCCTCCTCGCCTCGCGCCACTCGATGTCATGCCGACACATAGGCGGTGACGGAGAAATACCGCCGCGCCGACTCGTGATTATTACCACACGCTGAGCTGTCGGCTCACAACGGGCGCTCGGTGCTATAACGTGTGACAAGTTCCCCGCCCGCGTCTGCCATAGTGTATGCCAGCAGGTGCCAGGGCCCGCCGGAAAATCCTCCGGTTCTCCAGACGGCCAGTCCGACCCTGATAGTACATAAACACAACTGACGTAGTTAGCGGCAACCGTGACGCAGGTTTATTACTCCCCAGACGCCTAACACTGAGGTAAACCGGGGCCCGCCATGCGTGTGCGGGACCAGAGGAGGACGGGGCCAAATCGCCTCAGCGAGTTTACCTGTCTTATGGCTGGCGAGATCTGAGCAGCAACTGTGATTGGCTGGTGTTCGTGAAAGTGGGCGTAGCTCGCCAAATCTCTTCCCGCTTAGTCGTGCAGCGCACGTTGGACAGATTAACTAGTAATATGCCGGCAGGAGCCATTTTTTTTTGCCCAGTAAATGGGTGTTTCTGCCCAAAGACTGGCCGAGAAAAGCAGAAAATGAGGCCCGACAGAGGATTGCCCTCAAAAATAGGAAAGAGCGACTTAGGGTGTATTCACACCTCGCTGCAGATCAGACGCTTTTACAGTAAATCGCTGCGGTTTTACCAAGTTTCAGGGGAAAAAAAAACTAACCGATTTGTGTGTGAAGGTTCTCGGACGCGTGAATGGGAAAGCCGAAGCTAAGACCAAGTCTGTGACAAATTTTTCTTGCGATTATTTTAATTTTATTTATTTATTACATTTTTTTCCTCCTCGCATTTCAGGAGCCAGAACTTTATTTTTCTTTTTTGGTCCATTTTGTTGTTTGTTTGTTTTTTTATATATATTTTATTGGTACCATTTTGGGATCTGTTGACTTTCTGATCTTTTTTTATTCCAAAATTATCCTGAAAAAAACAGCGATTCTTCCATTTTGGATCACGTAATATGGGATTAAAATTATGATACTTTATTAGCTCGGAAGAACTCGCATGCGGTGACACCAAATATGCCAATTTTATTTTTTTTTTACGTTGACAAAACGTAATATATATTTATATTTTCTTTCTTTTTTAATATCTTCCTTTATTTATATCCTCATGAATGCCGCAATCACAGCGGTTTCTACGAGGATAAATCGTTGCTGTCAGAGCTTTGCTTTGATTGCAGCTGTATAACACGGCCGGGCCTCACGCCGTATGGAAATGGGTTTAGCTCTTGAGCTTTCTCCATACCTGGCCGTGTGTTATGATTTGGTAACTGAGGAGTGCAGGTAAAAAGGCAATACACCAGAGCAGTTGGAATCTATGAGATTGCAGTACCCTGACTAACCACCACAACTAGAGGCAGCCGTGGAGCGTTCCTACGTTGGTCCTAGACGCCTCGTCACAGCCTGAGAAACTAACTATACCTAAAGATAGAAAGAGGAAAGCTATCTGCCCCGGAGCAGATCCCCAAAGAACATAGAAAGCCCCCAAACATGTAATGGCGGTTAGACAAGAAGAAATACTGACACAGACATAAAATAGTAAAGCAAACGTTGGGGCCCAAACTATCTAAATAGAAAAGGATAGGAAGGGCACTTACTGCAATCCCAAAAAACCCTGAAAAGCACCAACTCTACTAATTTCAAAAACACCTGAGATCACACGACCTCTACCACCTAAATTAGTTCTCTGGTGTAACAAAATCAAAACAGCAGCCACTGAAAAAACTGGAAAAAGCAAATGTACAAAACAACAGTGGCTGAACTAAACTGAGAGAGCAAAAGCCCCCGGAGGGGACCCTGAAGGCCCCCACAGAAGTGCAGGACAAAATGCAAAAATCAAGCACAAAAACAAAAAGAAGAAAATGTCTTATCTGTTAGCAGGAGATGCAGACACGACTCAGCAGGCTACAAGGGAAACAGGAATCAAGGATTGAGACCAGAACAATTGATCACCGGCAACCCTGATGGGAAGGCGACTCCCTTAAATAAGACCAGTCAGTAACACCTGATTCCCAATCCACAATCTTCACTGGACAGTCCAGTACCGCTTGTAACCACCAGAGGGAGCCTCTGCTCAGAACTCATTTCAAGTCCATTCACAACAGTACCCCCCCTTGAGGAGGGGTCACCGAACCCTCACTTGAGCAACCAGGTCGGTCAGGATGAGTTCTATGATACGCACGGATGAGTCTCCTAGCATGGATGTCCGAAGCAAACACCCAAGAATTGTCTTCCTGACCATAACCTCTCCACTTAACCAAATACTGGAGTTTCCGTCTAGAAAAACGAGAATTCAATATTTTCTCAACCACAAACTCCATATTGCCCTCAACCAGAACAGGGTCAGGAGGCAAAGCAGTAGGAACCACTGGCTCAACAAACCTCTTCAACAAGGACTTGTGGAACACGTTATGGATCTTAAATGTCCCTGGAAGAAGCAAACAAAAAGAAACAGGATTAAGAATCTCCATGATCTTATAAGGTCCAATGAACCTAGGCTTAAATTTAGGAGATGCCACTCTCATAGGAATATTTTTTGAGGACAACCAGACCAAGTCCCCCACTTTAAACCGAGGACCATCAGTCCTATGCCGGTTAGCAAACCGCTGGGCCCTCTCCTGAGAGAGGGACAACCTCTCCACTACCTGGTCCCAAATCTGTTGCATACGCTCCACAACAGAGTCAACACCTGGACAGGCAGAAGCCTCCGTCTGTCCTGAAGAAAATCGAGGGTGAAACCCAGAATTACAGAAAAATGGAGACATCAAAGTGGTAGAGCTAGCCCTATTATTAAGAGCAAACTCAGCCAAAGGCAAAAAAGAGACCCAGTCATCCTGATCAGCAGACACAAAGCATCTTAGATAAGTCTCCAATGTCTGGTTTGTTCTCTCAGTTTGACCATTGGTCTGAGGATGAAACGCCGAGGAGAAAGACAACTGAACACCAAGCTTAGAACAAAAGGTCCTCCAAAATCTGGAAACAAACTGGTCTCCTCTGTCAGACACAATGTTCTCAGGAATGCCGTGTAACCGAACCACGTGCTGAAGGAACAACGGCACCAATTCAGAGGAGGAAGGCAACTTAGGTAATGGCACAAGATGTATCATCTTGGAAAACCTATCACAAATCACCCAGATGACGGTCATTCTCTGAGAAACAGGGAGGTCAGAAATGAAATCCATAGAGATATGGGTCCATGGTCTCTTGGGCACAGGCAATGGCATCAACAAACCACTAGAGCGAGAGCAAGGCTTGGAGCGAGAGCAAGTCCCGCAGGACTGCACAAATTCCCTGACATCACGAGACAAGTTAGGCCACCAAAAGGACCGACTAACCAAGTCTCTGGTACCAAAAATTCCGGGATGACCGGCCAACGCGGAACAATGAATCTCAGACATCACACTCTTTTTCCACTGGTCCGGGACAAACAATTTCCCAACAGGACAGCGCTCGGGCCTGTCCTCCTGACACCCCTCCAGAGCCAGTCTCAAATTGGGCGAGATGGCGGAAAGAACTACACCTTCTTTCAAAATAACAGAAGGATCAGATACCTCAGGAGAGTCCGCAAGGAAACTCCTCGAGAGGGCATCCGCCTTAACATTCTTAGTGCCAGGAAGAAAGGAAACCCCAAAAATTAAAACGTGTGAAAAACAAGGCCCACCTGGCCTGTCTAGGATTAAGTCGCTTGGCAGATTCCAGATAAACCAGATTCTTATGGTCCGTAAGGACCACCACCTGATGTTTGGCTCCCTCCAGCCAATGTCTCCACTCTTCAAAAGCCCACTTCATGGCCAATAACTCCCGATTACCCACGTCATAATTACGTTCAGTAGGAGAAAATTTTCGAGAGAAAAAGGCACAAGGGTTACTTTTAGAGGTCTCTGGATCTCTTTGGGACAAAACGGCACCTGCCCCAATTTCAGAGGCATCAACCTCCACCTGAAATGGCAGAGAAACATCAGGCTGCCGTAGAACAGGAGCAGAAGTGAATCTCTGCTTATGTTCCTGAAATGCAGAGACTGCCTCAGGAGGCCAATTCACCACATCAGAACCCTTTTTGGTCAAATCAGTTAATGGTTTAACAATAACCAAGAAATTACCAATAAATTTACGATAAAAATTGGCAAAACCCAAAAATCTTTGAAGAGCCTTTAATGAAGTAGGTTGGACCCAATCACAGATGGCCTGAACCTTGACCGGGTCCATTTCAATAACAGATGGGGACAAAATGAATCCCAAAAATGAGATCCTCTGTACGCCAAAAAGATACTTTGATCCCTTCACATACAAAGCATTCTCTCTCAAAATCTGGAATACAGTTCGAACATGTTTCACATGAGAGTCCCAGTCATTAGAAAAAATCAAGATATCATCCAAATAAACAATCAGAAATTTATCCACAAAATCCCTGAAAATGTCATTCATGAAGGACTGGAAGACAGAAGGAGCATTAGTGAGCCCAAAGGGCATCACAAGGTACTCAAAATGCCCCTCAGGGGTGTTAAATGCCGTCTTCCATTCATCCCCGTGCTTAATGCGAATAAGGTTATATGCCCCTCTGAGGTCAAGCTTGGTAAACCAAGTAGCGTTTTTCACCCTGGAAAACAGGTCAGAAATCAAGGGTAACGGATATTGATATTTCACAGTAATATTGTTCAAAAGACGATAATCAATACACGGCCTTAATGAACCATCCTTTTTGGCCACAAAGAAAAAAACGGCACCTAAGGGTGAAGAGGATGGTCTGATATGAACCTTCTCCAATGACTCCTTGATATAAGACCGCATAGCGTCATGTTCAGGTACAGACAAGTTAAAAAGGCGACCTTTAGGGAATTTACTACCAGGCACTAATTCAATAGCGCAGTCATAGCTCCTATGGGGAGGCAAGGATGCAGATTTACTTTCGCTAAACACATCAGAAAAATCAATCAAAAAGTCAGGAACATCCTGAGCCTGGGGGAGGCAGAAAAAACAGGAGTGTTGGTATTAACACATTGGCAGCCCCAACTGGTTACAGACACAGATTTCCAATCCAAAACAGGATTATGAGACTGTAACCAAGGGAAACCCAGCACGATAATGTCATGCAGATTATACAGAACCAAAAATTTGCAGCTCTCCTGATGATCAGGTTCAACCCTCATTATCACCTGAGTAGAGAACTGAGGTTTATTCTCAGCCAAAGGGGTAGAATCGATTCCCAGTAGGGGAATAGACTTCTGTAGGGGTATCAAGGGAAACCCGCAACGTTTAGCAAAATCAAAATCCATCAGGTTAATAGCTGCTCCCGAATCAACGAAAGCTGAGCAGAAAATGAGGACAGAGAGCATATTCAGAGTAACAGTTAATAAAAACTTAGTCTGAACACTACCCAAGACAACTGAGCATGCAAAACGTCTTCCCCACTTAGGGCAGACTGAAATAGCATGAGAGGCATCACCACAGTAGAAACATAACCCATTGCGCTTTCGAAACTCATGACGCTGTGCCCCAGACACCACTCTATCACACTGCATGGATTCAGAAGCAGGTTCACAAGGCAACACTATTCCACGCATACTTCTCCGCTCACGCAAACGTCTGTCAATTTGAATCGCTAATGACATAGAATCATTGAGACCAGAGGGGACAGGGAATCCCACCATAACATCCTTTACATTATCTGACAGACCCTTCCGAAAAAGGGCTGCCAAAGCGTCGTCATTCCATTTGGTCAGGACTGCCCACCTGCGGAATCTCTGACAGTATAACTCAGCGTCATCAAGCCCCTGATTTAATGCCAACAAGGCTTTTTCAGCTTGATCAGTGACATTAGGCTCATCGTACAATAACCCCAAAGCCTGAAAAAATGCATCAACATCATTCAAAACAGGATCCCCAGGTGTCAGGGAAAAAGCCCAATCCTGAGGATCGCCGCGCAGGAGAGAGATGACAATTTGAACCTGCTGCGCTGCGTTCCCTGAGGACTTAGATTTTAAGGCAAAAAACAATTTACAATTATTTTTGAAATTCAGAAACTTGGCTCGATCCCCCAAAAACAAATCTGGCATGGGAATCCTAGGTTCCACAACAGGCAACCTAGCAAGATAGGTAGCAATACTCTGAACCTCAGTGGCAAGCTGATCCACACGGCCAGACAACTGTGCAAACTCCATTGAGAGAAAAAATCCTCCCCAGCACCCAGAGATACAGAGGGAAAAAAAAAAAATGCAACAAACAGAAAAATATCTCTGACAACTCTGACAACCTTTTTTTTTTTTTTTTTTTTTTTTTTACAATATTTTTCCCTTCTGTGAGTACCATATAATTTTCAGTTATGGCCGGTGATACTGTTATGATTTGGTAACTGAGGAGTGCAGGTAAAAAGGCAATACACCAGAGCAGTTGGAATCTATGAGATTGCAGTACCCTGACTAACTACCACAACTAGAGGCAGCCGTGGAGCGTTCCTACGTTGGTCCTAGACGTCTCGTCACAGCCTGAAAACTAACTATACCTAAAGATAGAAAGAGGAAAGCTATCTGCCCCGGAGCAGATCCCCAAAGAACATAGAAAGCCCCCAAACATGTAATGGCGGTTAGACAAGAAGAAATACTGACACAGACAGAAAATAGTAATGAGCAAACAATGGGGCCCAAACTATCTAAATAGAAAAGGATAGGAAGGGCACTTACTGCAATCCCAAAAAACCCTGAAAAGCACCAACTCTACTAATTTCAAAAACACCTGAGATCACACGACCTCTACCACCTAAATTAGTTCTCTGTGTAACAAAATCAAAACAGCAGCCACTGAAAAAACTGGAAAAAGCAAATGTACAAAACAACAGTGGCTGAACTAAACTGAGAGAGCAAAAGCCCCCGGAGGGGACCCTGAAGGCCCCCACAGAAGTGCAGGACAAAATGCAAAAATCAAGCACAAAAACAAAAAGAAGAAAATGTCTTATCTGTTAGCAGGAGATGCAGACACGACTCAGCAGGCTACAAGGGAAACAGGAATCAAGGATTGAGACCAGAACAATTGATCACCGGCAACCCTGATGGGAAGGCGACTCCCTTAAATAAGACCAGTCAGTAACACCTGATTCCCAATCCTCACAATCTTCACTGGACAGTCCAGTACCGCTTGTAACCACCAGAGGGAGCCTCTGCTCAGAACTCATTTCAAGTCCATTCACAACAGCCGTGTAGGTATGGGTCCCACCACTTGCCCTGGTTTACCAACTGTTTTGGTCACGGTCAGAGTGACAACCAATATGGTCCAAAGGGTCTTTTCTTGCTGAAAATGCCAATTTTCATAAGATTATCCCTCAAAACTGATGACAAAAACTACACGTTTTCCATTCCTCTACGCATCTGACAAACTAGGTCTAGAAAGGAGAGGGTTTTGCCCAAAAGTGCTCCAACGTGGTCATCCCTGCAAAGCAAAAGCATGTAAAGAAAGAGATGGTGGAAACCAATGATTTTGGAAGGTTTCTTGTGCGTTAAAAGGTTGCTTCACTTTTAGGGACAAATTCATTTATTTTTTTCTTAAAGGGAATGTGTCAACAGGTTTTTGCCTCCTAATCTGAGAGCAGCATAATGTAGAGACAAAGACGCTGATTCCAGTGATGTATCACTTACTGGGCTGACCGCTGTTGTTTGGATAAAAATCACTGTTTTATCGCCTAATGCGGCGGTCCACAGTGCCTCTCCCGCTGGCGGCATTCTGCCGTCCCCAGGCCATGGAGTCAGCCGTTCTCTGTCAAGCTGACAGCCAGCACAGAGAAGCTGCAGCACACCGGCTCACAGGGATCAATTGTACTCGCGTCTATGTACTATTGCCTCATCAATAGTAAAAAGATCTAATGTTAAAAATAATTTTAAAAAAATAAAAAATTGTGATATTCTCACCTTCCGGCGGCCCCCGCAGCCCTCCTGGTCCTCGCGACGCTCCCGGCAACTCCCGTTCCCAGTGATGCTTAGCGACAATGACCCCAGATGACGTAGCATCACGCGAGACCGCTACGTCATCTGGGGTGATTCTCGCAATGCATCCCTGGGAACGGCATTGGCCGGGAGCGTCGCTGAGGACCAGGAAAGCTGCGGGGGCCGCCGGAAGGTGAGAATATCACGATTTTTTATTTTAATTATTGTTTTACCAGGGATATGGTACCCAGGGCCTGGAGGAGAGTCTCCTCTCCTCCAGACCCTGGGTACCATCCGCACATGAACCGCTCACTTTGCGCATGGTGGGCATAGCCACATGCGGAAAGCAAGCGGTTCAATGCATTCCTATAGCGGCGGAATCGCCGCGATTCCGGAAAAAGAATGAACATGCTGCGTTTTTTTCTGCAATGCGTTTTTTTCGCGGAATAAAAAACGCAGCATGTGCACAAAAATTGCGGAATGCATTCTATTAATAGGATGCTTAATGCATGCGTTTTTTAAGCTTTTTTGCAGCGGAAAACTGCCTCAAAAAAGCTAAAAAAACGCGAAAAATCCTGAACGTGTGCACATAGCCTTAATGTGTGTGAGGGATTTGAGGACACAAAATGAGGAGCAAAGGGGGAGATGCAGGGCATGTATGAGGAAACAGTATGAGGGTCATGTTTGAGGAAACAGTACTGGGGAATGGGGAGCATGGACGAGGAAACAGCATGGACAAATGGGGGGCATATATTAGGAAACAGTATGGGAGATGGGTGCAGACACAGTATGGTGAGTGGGGGGATGGGTGCAGACGCTATGGAAAGTGAACGGGGGAATGTAAGCGGACACAGGATGAGTAGCGATGGGTAAAAGGTATGTGGACACAGTATTGGGAGTGAGGGTGGTGGGATGTGTGCAGACACAGTATGTGGAGTCGGGGGTATGCGTGAGCAAGCAGTATAGAGAGTGAGGGTGTAAATATATGAGGAGACAGTATGGTGAACAGGGGGATGTGAGAGGAGACAGTATTAGGAGAGAGGGGAATAGTGTGAGGAGACAGTATGGGGGGAGAAAAGTGAGTGGCCACAGAATAGAGACTGAGCAGTGGGGGCTTAACATGAGTAGACAGTGTAAGGGTACAGCCAGGAGGGGACAGTATACCAAGGAGGGGGAGTATGATGAGAGGGTACAGTATAGAGACTGGGCCCTATAGGGAGGACACAGTGTGAGAGGACAGTGTGAAGATGGAAGTCTGCAGAGATGAGCTGTGGATGAGAAGAGTCATCATGGGGTCTGGACAAGATGAAGAAAAGCAGGAGAATGACTCCAGAGATGACGTCATCAGGCACCTGGATGTAAATAATTTTTGTGATACTGACTTATTCTCATGTTTTTATTTATGTTAGGAGCATTAAAGGTGTTGTCCGGGTTTGTGATGAGTCTGCAGTCATTCTATGTGACTGCAGACTTCTGAATTCCCAAAGTGCACGCTGTTGGCGATTTGCATACATGCGGTCACGTGCTGACTAGACATCTGTGACCTCACTCAATGAAAAGAAACTGGGCACGTCTAGTCGAAATGTGGCCAGAAGTATACAAATTACATGCTTATGCTAACACATACATGCAGCCGCACACTCCAGTCCCAAGTGCCGGCGGCAGTGCCGGGTATTGATGCGAGAGACTTGTGCGAGTTTCTCGCATTGCACTCGCAAGTGTGACCATGGCCTAAGTGTGCAAATCGCATATGTGCTAGTGAATGGGAGGGCGCCAAACTGAATTCTTGCCCCAGGTGCCAGAAAACCTAGATACACGTCTAAAATCTAGATACACATATGAGGGACAGTATTACAGGAAGGGGCCAGGATGGGACATTAGTACAGAATGGGGGACATTATTACAAGGAAGGGCCAAGACTGGAGATATTATTACAGAAAGGGGCCATTATTACATCGTAGGTGGTATTGATTGTCTTTATAGGATCTAAACTTCTACCAGGGCACATACATGTGACCAACATGCAGGTGGGGGCCCAGATACAAAATTTTGCATTAGGGTCTATCAGACTCTAGTTACACCGCTGCCCACCCCCACTATTGATTGGCTGCTTCTTTTGTACACTATGCATAGGCAGAAAGTTGTCAATCAGGGGTGCGGGGTTATAAAGAGCTCAGTATTCAGAAAACTTTTAGATCTGCAGCAGAGAATACGGATTTTATAAAAACTGCAGCAAGCAGTCCAGTAAGTAAGACATCGCTGGAATCGGGGTCTCTGCCCCTACATCATTCTGTTCTGAGGTGGAGGAGCAAAAACCTGGTGAGAGATTCCCTTTAACCCCTTTACCACCTTGAACGTATAGGACCAGCGGTGGACACCGCGTCTGCACATGCCACTGAGGCACGGTGCACTTAACCCTATATGTGCACAGGTCTGACAACCCTTGCCCTGCTTTTTCATGTCCCGGAATGTTTAATGATCTAGCGATCTTCAACCAAGATTATTGGTCCACCTGACCTAATAACTTTACCTTATTCTGAAACTGATGAAGGTCTGATGTAAGACCGAAACGTTTTGCTTACTACTAGTGTGGACAACATTAAATTATCTGATCACTTAAGTTGAGTGCCGAGTCTCTTAATATAGTATATGTTAATGGTGTGGGAACCTACTCTGGCACCTGCTGAAGCTGGGCACACGCTTATCTATAAACTCGTAATGACCTGGAGAATCATAATGGCAGGTCAGTTTTGGCATTTAGTGAACATGGTAAAAAAAAAAAACACTAAGAAACAATTGTGGGATTGCACTTTTTTACAATTTTATCGCACTTTGTTTTTTTTTTTTTCCCGTTTTCCAGTACACTATAGGATAAAATCAGTGCTATCATTCAAAACTACAACTCGTCCCACAAAAAAACAAACCCTTACATGGCCATATTAACAGAAAAAATTAAAAAAGGTTATGGCTCAGGGAAAAAGTGGAGCAAAAAACGAAAACTTAAAAATGGGAAAACCCCAAGGTGGTGAAGGGGTTAATGGCTGCATTTGGAGCTAAAAATTGTTTTTACCATTGAGTTTCATTCAACTTTTAGCTTTTACAGGAGCTTTATTTCCCACTGATGTGATCTGTGGTTATAAATCAAGTAAGAGGAATGTGGAAAAAGATAAAAGAGTTACTAACTCCCCGGTCATAGTCGCCTGACTGACAGATTCTTAGGCGAGAGGTCCTGCCTCTACCTTGTGAGAGGCACTGTTTCACAATGCGCAGAATGGTTTCAATTCGTAGAGGACTTTTGATGTATTGCGCCAATGTCCTACACACATGTCCTGCAGTATGTGACACCCGTCGTGTGGCTGACTCGTCAGTCGTCCCACCTAGCTTCAGGACGTCTTTCAATATGGAAATGAGAGATGCTTCACAACCCCTTTAACAGTGTCATGCAAAGATTGGGTGATATATGTACTTTAAAGTTAAAGTTCCTTCCCAGTCATAAAAAAGTTAGCAAATGAATCGCTGTCAAGTCAAACGTGACGCACCCTGAGTGCGATAGGCAACAAAAAAGGTACCAGGTTTGGACTTTTGGTGGCCTACACGTCCCGTTATTTTGTACGTCCAAACGTGACCAGGGTGCAGTGAAAAAGGTTTCTAGCGCTACCTATTGGAGGTAGGAATCTGAGAAGCCAAAATTGAACCTTTAAAGGGGACAATTTTATTTTTCTTACTTAAATTCATGCTCCTGGTATCAAACTTTGCCCATGTGGGGGTGTCTGCAGTGATAGAGATTTGCTAGTGCTGCTGTCTTCACTCACTTTCATGTACTTGTATCAGGTGACCGAATGCAACGCACACATGCGCATGAGGTGGGAACTGACAACAAACGAGGGAAATTGTGGAACTTGGGAAGCAGTTTAACAGCACATACACAAATGGGGTATACAATGCAGAAGATACAATAAGTCTTCAAGTTCAATCAGAATGATCGGAGAAGTCTCTTAAAGGATTATACTGGTGTATCTCTGTCAAGGGTGGTACACCTGTTTCTGAGAGAGATGCTACACGAGCTCCTCTTGGTGTGGACGGGCCTTCGGATCTCTCTGGGCTCTGTCTGACAGCGACCAGCACCCATACTTTACACAGAGGCCTGTCATTATGGCTTCAGCGTCGTTCCTGGCCCCTGGTTGGGGTCACCACCGTGAACTTGGTAAAGTGATCAGTCAAGCAATATTCGTAACCATTGAGAGACGTCCCAGCCATCAATTAGTCAATCATCAACACTTCCAAGGTTTCAGAGGTTCAGATGGCTTGGATAGGAGCCCTCTGTTCTGAAGGTTTGTTCGGTTCGCACCAGCGACATCTTCGGCAGGCCTTTTCGACCACCTGTCGCAGTTGGAGCCAGTACACCAGCCACTGCAACCATTGAAAGGTCTTCTCAGCACTGAACTGAGCACCTCTTTCATGGGCTTCTTTAGCTAACTGAACCACAAACCCCTCTGAAGCCAGCACTTTCCAGGTAACGTCAAATTTGAGTAAGCTGGATCCTTTGACACACCAAGCCATCTCTCATGAAGAGCCTTTCCTACTAGCCCAAGATCTGCACAGGGGCTTGCTGGTAAATACGCATCTCTGGGATGACCCAGGATCCGGGTGAGTCTGGACTCTTCTCTAGACTTTTGGCAAACTGCTTGAAGTCTGGAATCTTGTACCCTTCAAGTTCTTCATCCACATCTCTCTTTGGACCCACTTCAGTGACTTTGGACAGAGCATCCGCATGCATGATCTGAGACCTGGAGCGGTAGGAGATCTTATACTGATGCCAAAAAAGAGAATGGACAGCACCTCCAAACATCATACATTGATCTAATGCCGCTAGACAAAAATATACATAACTGAACATGAGGTTCTTAGTTTAACATTCTGATCAGACTTTCTGAAGCCCACTGCCACGTCACAGCAAACCTCTCAGTCGGTCCTATCTTCTATCGCCTTAAAGGAGCGGAGGCGTGCGCAAACCACTGTTGCAGCTGCAATGCACCAGGAGGCCTGGTGCCTCACAGCGTCCTTGCTGCAACACTGAGTCCCCATGACTCCAAACCACACAAAACCACAGCAACAATGGCCGCCACACAGCACCAACACCAATGAAAGGAGCATTGAAACTCACCTTCCTCAAGCTCTCAAGTCATAGCAAAAATAGGCTCGACACCTTTTGCAGTCTCCTGCTAATTTAAAATCAGCTGTGCCAAATGGGAGGAGTGCACAACCGAAAGAAAAAGGACAGATCATGCAATATTTTAAAACATATAGATATCTGAACATTCTCGCGACCCAACTCTGATGCTGTGCGCCCAGCTTCGCATTCACCAGATGAGCCAGGGGAATATTATCCATCTGCACGTGTATTTCCGACCTAGACAAATATTCTGTAAAATTTTCGGTCATAGCCCACACCAGGGCCAGCAACTCCAGCTAAGGCCGGTTTCACACGTCCTGATATTTCCAGTACCGGAAAAACCGGTACTGGAGATATATTTGTCCGTGTCTCGTGAATGGGAGTTTTGCAGCTCACGTGTGGCAACCGTGTGCTGCATCAGTACCACACTGACGGCCGGGGAAGTAGCGCTACAGTAAGCGCTGTTCTCCAGCGGCAGGTGCTGAAAGCGGCTTTCAACCATTCTCCCCTGCTCGCGCTGCTCGCCGGCAGAGCATAGGAGAATAATGACAGCCGGCTTCAGCACCAGCCGCCAGGGAACAGCAGCTTACAGTAGTGCTACTTCCCCGGCGGCCGTCCGTGCACACGGAGGACAGCATGCAATGTTCTCCGTGTGCACGTTTTGTGGCCCGTGTGTCCAGGTAAAAACGGACATGTCTGTGTGTTTTGCACGCGGACACATGGTCCGTGAAAACATGCTGACGTGCATAGACCCATTCATTTGAATGTGTCTATGTGTGTCAGTGTCTCCGGTACTTGAGAAAACTGTCACCACACGTACCGGAGACACTGACGTGTGAAACCGGCCTTAAGCGGACTGTAGTTGTTGGGGTTCTTTTCAGTCTCTCTCAGCGACCAGCTGGCATAGGCGATCACCCTTTCTCTTCCTTCCTGCACTTGAGCCAGCACTGCCCCTAGTCCATATAGGCGTCCGTCGTTATACAGCACAACGGGCTGAGAGAAATCAGCAAAAGCTAAGATGTGATCATTCATCAGTGCCACCTTCAATGTCTGAAAAGCTTCTTCTCGCCTAGGACCTTACTGGATTGTCTGCCGCTTGGCTCCCCCTGCAGTTCCTTGTAGCAACTCATTGAGCGGTGCCGAGATCTTGGAGAAGTTTTTGATAAATCTGCAGTAGTATCCGGCCAGCCCCAGGAGTGCTCGCAGCTCTCTCAGGTTGGTAGGAGTAAGCCACTTTTGCACTTCAGTCACCTTCTATCTGGTGGGATAGACTCCAGCACTGGAAAGGATGTGTCCCAGAAATTCAATCTCCCTCTTAAAAACTTCCAGGGTTTGACTTTTAACCCATTTCTTTGAAGCCGCTGCAACAATAGTTCTATCCCGATAAGATGGTCTTCAAACATGGAAGAGTAGATGATGATGTCATCAAGATATATCAAGGTTGCTTCAAAGTTCAGATCCCCCAAACATCTCTCCATCAGACATTGGAATGTCCCCGGTGCACTTGTCAGCCTGAAAGGTATACAGTTAAATTCAACGAGGGCCATAGGGGAGACGAATGCCATCTTTGGGAGGTCTACGGCAGCCACCTAGACCTGCCAGTAGCCACTGGCTAGGTCGATGGAGAAGAGTGGATTCTTCGATCCAGGGTAAGGGGTAATAATCCGGCACAGTGCAAGCATTCACCCGTCAATAGTCTATGCAGAACCTCAGTGTCTCATCTTTCTTTCAGACTAACAAAATGGGTGCAACCCAGGGGCCTGGATACATCGATATCGCTGCAGCAACTGTTTGACCTGCCCTACTTGTTTCAGGGAGAATTCCATGAGATTTGCCTCCATTTGTTCCAAGAGGTTGGGACCGGTCTGTGGCTCGCTTATGTCCTGTTGACCATCCAGTAACACCGCCAAGGTCCACGTGTCTTCTCCCACAGGCGTTAATTCTATAGCATTGGCCCTGGTGAGATTTTCTGGTTTCATGCAAACTTGTGCTACTTCTTGCTGGGACATCAACTGCAGGCTTGCTCCACTCAAGGTTATACAACACACGGGTACGCGTTCCTGCCAAACAGTGGCCAAAGAGCGAGCAACCAACAGTCCAGATATTGCTTCTTTCCCCTCTACAGGTTCAATTTGGACATCCACCCCTTCCAAGGATACATGGGCCAGTACCGGCATAGTCAGCACAGTCTGTCCTGCCGGTAGCATCACTGTGGCTTCCAGGGGTATCAGCACTTTGCCAAGGCCCTGGGAGGCAGTGGGTAACTTCTGAATATGGCTGACCCGCAGCAGCTGCTGGAATACCTTCTTGCTGGCTTGGTCATGAGTGACACGGGTCCAACTGTTTCTGTCTGGGCTGTTAGCCAGGCACTGCTCTACCTCCTTCAACACATTCATCCCCAGGGCCATGATGGATACTCCTCCTCCGGAGCTCTTTACCAACACTATCCCTTTTCCGCAAACCCATACAGACATCCACACTACTCCAGCCACTGAAATGGGCAGTTGGTTGGCCAAAACTAGTCGGATGGTGGGTTCTTTCTTGGAGGGTACGACTTCGGGAAAGTGAATCTAAAAGTATTTTTCAGGCAAAGTGGTCACCTGGGACCCAGTGTCCGTCAAGCAGCGGATACGCTGCCCATTTAATTCAGCACAGGTAATGGGTCTCTCAGAGACTATATCTTCAGAGTCTTCATCTGTTCCTACTGGGGCTTGGAGCCACATAGTGTGCTCATGAACCGTTGGGTGCGTTAGTTTAATGAACACCTATTCTCCTTCTCTCCCGGTTTGGGCAGTCCCGCAATACATGTCCCCTTCTAGCGCAGATCCAGCATTCTGCCACGTGTTCCATTAATAGGCTGTGGATGCGGCAGGGCATGTGAGAAGCGGCTTCACACTCTTCAGATCGGGCTAGGGGAAAGGCATGGCAACGTTAGGGGGGTCTCCTTGATACTATGCAGCTCACAGTTAGCCCTCCATCTGTTCCCTTCCTCCACCCAGGGAAAAGGGGGTGCTACTGTGCACCGCAGTATACCAAACAAACAGGGCAACACAAACAAGGGTTAACGGAAACTCCTGACACACAAAATATTCACTCACATATAACAGATGAATCCACCGGGGTGTGAAGGTAGGGGAAGAAGCCAAAATAGAGAAGGATAAGGAATAACCATGCTTACAAACCAAACAACAGTCGCTAATTACTCCTTCAACTCTCCTTCTCATACCAACTCCTTTCCCTCCATTAGCCATGCAGCAAATGCTAGATCTGACGAGGATTAGTAGCTGAGCCCAGATTATATAGGAAAAGGAGTGGCTAACTGAGCTCAGCTGAGCACAGGGATTTCCAACATGGCCGATTAGCCCCTGTTCTGCGAGAAGAAATAAACCCATTTAATATGACGGAGAAGTGCTTATTCTCATCGCTGGAGTTGAAGCAACCAGACGCTGTGGTCTTGTGGCTCCGCTCCATCGCGGTAACCCCGTGACATCTGCATTTTACAATCATGTCATTCCTCCCTGCTGCGTTCTCTCAGGGTGTGTTCCCACGGTCAGTAAACGCTGCGGGTTGGACGCTGCATACATCCGCAGCGTCCAATCCACAGCGTCCAGATGTTACAGCATAATGGATGGGATTTCAAGAAATCCCATGTCCACTATGCGTGCACCGATGCCCGCGGATCTCCTGTGGAGATGGAAATGCGGTGCGTCTCTCCAGACCGCAGCATGTCTATTTATCTTGTGAGAAGTGTGCCTCTGCAAGATAAATTTCACCTGTCCAATGTATAGGACGCGGTAATTCCGCACGGTTCAATCAACACATGCGGAATCACCTGCGTTCAAAAGCCGGCAGAGGACATGTGCTGCGTCCAAAGCGCTGCCGATTACTGACTGTGGGGACGTAGCCTAAAACTGGGAGGAGCAGAGAGAAGATACAGACAAGAGCGCTTTGCTGTTTTATTTATGTAAGCAGCAGGACAGTCAGCTACGTGAAGCAGTTACATAGAGTATACAACTGGTTAAAAAAATTGTGGCAAAGGCGTACATAGTCTTTATGGTATAATTTACAGCTATCTAGGGATACATTTTACATATATTTACTTGATATTAGTCCAAAGTATTATGGTAATCAATTAAATAATGTACTTTGGTTCCCGTAGATACATCCATACTGACATCAATGTGTGGCTGTGTGTCAGCAAAGCACCATTGCAATGTTTATATGTAGTGCAGTTGTAACAAGGGGACGGGGGGGGGGTAGTTGTGGCCAAGTATTTAAAAGCACAGTACACAGACAGAGTCCACTGAGCAGATAGTCAGCGAGCTTCCCCCCCTGGCCCCTTGTATATAAATGGACAGGACCGACACAGTTCTTCTCCATAGGTTACCTTCTTTTTTCCTAGGGTGTCAGCAGTCCAGAGAATAACAGGTCCAGGAAGGCAGCAGCTTTCCAACAGGGAAAAATAACTTTATTGAACAAGGATGAAAGGAGGACAAAAAAAACAATCTCAACACTGGCTTCCTGCTTTCTAACTGTCTCTTGCTACGGCCGCACCCACAACGGCCGTAGTAGCCGAAGTTCGCAAAAATCCAATCGCTGGAATCTGGGCGCCTGAGACCCCTTCAGCGAAAGGCCCTTACAAAGTCCTGAGGGCCTGTGTTGTAGTCCTTGGTCCTGGTACTCAGTCCTTGGCCCGGGGCAACAGACCTCTCCCGTCTGGGGGGGTCTGGCAGTGCCCCGTCTGTAGTCAATGTGTGCCCTGGCCAAAGTACCTGGGCTTTCTGACTGGGGACAGCAGCTTCCTCTTCTCTCTCTGCTGCTAGCCCAGCCCACAAGTTTAACTGTTTCTATCCCTGCCTCTATTATGTGCATTACATAAATGGCAGACACAGCACATTAAAGCGGAACACCATAATAATATATACTACATTAATGCAGAAACACTCACATTACTTAAAGTGCACGGGGGGTCATACTGAAGGAGGAGAGGGCGCAACTGAGGGGACCTACCACCTCCTTACACAGTCATGGAGATTTTTCTGACCAACTTTTACACCTAGGCCTGCAATGATTACAAAGGGGCATCATCTGCGTCTAGGGGAAAGAAGGTTTAATCCTAATCACAGACAGCGATTCTTTACTGTACGAGCAGTGAGATTATAGAACGTTCTGCAGTACTATATTATAATGATCCATTCCCTAAATCATGATGCTTTTCTTGGGACTTTTCTGATCCAGAGACCTTGATTGATTGCTGCCTATGTAGCCGGGAAGGAAATTTTCTCCTAATATGGGACAATTATCATCTACCTCTTGGGGTTTTTTTCCTTCCTCTCGATCAACCCATTAAGTTATAGGTTGAACTCGATGGACCTGTGACGTGTTGCAACCTTAAAACTATGAAACAAATGGGTCCTGTAGGGAAAAAATAAGAGTAAAGTCGGGATCAGGGTTTATTTCACAGTAATCATATGGACCACAATGTCCGGACTCACCGCGGATTTTCTGATCTTAAATCCTCATGGGCACATAAGTCTGTGTTTGGATGGGGAGACTCATGGTCAGTTTGGGCATCGTTGACCATTAAATACACCCTCCTGTACCCGGTCTAAGGGTATGTGGAAACAGAGTGTTTTTTTACCAAAGTTTGGAGCAGAAACTAAGCAAAATCTCTACGTTTTTGAGGAGGATTTGGAGTTTCCACTCAATTTCTGCTCCAAAATACACTGCAAAAACTCAGTGTTTGGAAACCATGACGTGCTCATGTAAGAACCACATTGCTTTGATGCCATTGTTTGTTCCTTTGGAGGCACCAAAAAGTCAACTTTGGCCTCCGTAGGGTGGTGGGTGGAAACCTATGGATACGATCGTACCCTACTACAAATACAATAAACCTGGAAGAGGTGATAGCCTGGACTAAATATTAGACTGATTTGCTCATCATGAATCCCCTGATTTTTCCTTTCTCTTTGTCCTGATCACATTTATTAGTCCAGCATTTGTATAAATTGACAATCGGGGGTGGGTGAGCCGCTCGCGGTGATATTATTCAGACTGTAGCCACCATGGTTACCTTGCTTTTTTATGTTATTAGATCTTTACAGGGCATCTGTACATCTTGGAAAAGGAACACGTCTCTTCTCTTTGCCAATGTTCGACAGCTTGAGTGCTCGTATCCTCCAGAAGGAGGAAAAAATATATATATTTTTTTCTTCCAGGAAAAAAAAACTTTCACAAGCCAAAACCTTTCTTCTGCTCTCTATCCACACTCTTTTTGTTTTTGAGACTTTTGTATATGAAATTGATGGATGAAATTGTAGTTCTATTTTATTATATAGGTTAGAATTTGGATTATTAGTATATGAACTAGTTTTTGTGATAATTTTACAGGGGGGGAGAATCAGGGCGACACAGTATAAAAGCGGATGGTGTTCTGGACTCGCAGTTTAGTTGTATTAAGAAGTTATAGATATACGATAAAGTCATACTTACCCAATTTTAGCAGGAGAATCACAGAAAATGGATCCTAAGAGATAAGAATTTGCCCCAAAAAAAGTTGTCTGGGGGTGTTCTGGAGTCTACGTGTCCCAAATTTGGCCTTCTACAGAAGAGGATGGAAGTGGGTGAAGCATTCAAAACTGTCCATATTTCTGCATAAATTTGACCTAAAACTATATAGAATTTTCACACAAGTAGACAATAAGAACAAAAATTGAAACCTCATAATTTGGATTTTTCAGTCACTGTGAGACCACAAAAAAATACAATCCAAATATTGTATCCAAGCCAAAATTGGTTAAAATAAAAATATCAACTCATCACAAAAAAAACAAGCCCTCATACCTCTATTAATATTAAAATGAATGTTACAAGTCTTGTAAAATGGAGACAGAGACAAAAAATTTTGTATGAATTTCTGATTTATTTCCACCTCTTAAAAAAAAAACACCATACAAGTTTTAAAGCACTGTAATTTAACTAACCTGGATAGTAATATTTCATGGTCAGTTTTACAGCCTCATGAAAACTGTAAAGACAAAACTCAAAAAACAATTTCGAAATTGTGTGTTTGTGTGGTGGGGGGTATTTCTTGCAATTTCACCATATTTGGATTTTTTCCCCCTTTTTTCTAGTACAGTGAATGGTAAATCAATGGTGTCACAAAAACAAATTCTCATATGGTTACATTGACAGAAAAAAAATAATTAAAGTTTAGACTCTTAGAAAAAAATCAGAAATAAAAAAACAAAAGGGCAGAAATAGAAAATCGCTCGGTCAGGAATGGTTTAAAGAACAGGAATCTATCAAAGTCTGATCTTGACAAAAGATGTTTGTGGAAGTGTAGCAATAGCACAAAGGATGTTTCTGAGGACCTCAATAGAAGAGTTGTTAATACTCTTCAGGCTGGAAAAAGTTATAAAGCCATCTCCAAACAGTTTGCACTCCACTAATCCGTAGTCAGACAGATTGTGTACAAATGGAAGAAATTCAAGACCCTTATTACCCTCCCCAGAGTGGTCAGTCAAGCAGAATCATTCTAAAGGGTATGCCACACTAAACAATATCGCTAACGGGATCGCTAAAAAACGTCACTATTTAGCGATCCTGTTAGCGATGTTGTTCAGTGCGGCAGCTTCCAGCGACGAGCTTCCTGCTGTGATCTCGCTCGTCGCTGGAATCGTTCCGGACCCTATTTCATCGCTGGCGCTCCCGCTGGGTAAGTATCTTATCGCTGTGTGGCACCTTTTCTTAGCGATTTAGCGGTACTTTTGTACCGCTAAAGTCGTTAAGAAGATCGCTAACGGCGATAGCGTCGTTAACTATATCGCTAAATGTGGCCGCATTTAGCGATATAGAAACGATCCCGCTAGCGATCTCATTAGTATGCAACGCTAACGAGATCGCTAGCGGGATTGTTTAGTGTGGCAGTACCTTAAGAGCAAAGTGTATAAAGGTCCTCAAGGTCACAAAGAAACCCAAGGTAACTTATAAGCAACTAAAGGCTTCTCTCACATTAGCTAATATTAAGGCTCATGAGTACACAATTAGGAGGACTCTGAACTACAATAATGTGTATGGCAGGATTGCAAGGAGAAAGCCACTGTTCTCCAAAAAGAGCATTGCAATGTTTTGTGTACGGATGAGAGCAAAATAGACCATTTTTTTTTTATAGAAATGTTATGTTTGGAGGAAGATAAAGATACTGTAAATACTGCATTAGAGCCTCTAAATCTAAAAACCTAATACCATCTGTGAGACACAGCTGTGTAATATCATGGTTTTGGCCTGTTTTGCCACATCTGGGCCAGGTCGACAGCCATCATTGATGGAAAAATGAATTCTGAAATATAATATCAAATATAAAAAGTTCAAATGACTCCCCTTTTTCCCCAGTTAAAAATAAGGAAAGGAAACAATGAAGCAAATTTGGCATCACCGCGTTCGTAAAAGTCCGATCTATTAAAATATTAAATTATCAGTAAATACCATAAAGAGAACAAAAATCAGAATGCCAGAATTGTGGTTTTAATGTCACTTCACCTTCCCCCCCCCAAATATAATAATGAGTAATCTAAATATTATACATGCATAAATTTCGTCTGAAAAAAACACATCAGTCCACCGTGCAAAAAACAAGCCCTCATTGACCCCTATCAACAGAAAAATAAAAATGTTACAGTCTCAGAATATGGTAACACAAAGCAAAATTATTTTTTTTTTTCAATGTTTTGATTTATTTTTTTTAGCACTTAAAAAAGCTAAAAAAAAAAATAGACATATGTTTCATATCGTCCTAATAGGACTGATGTGGATAATCATTTTATCACGTCCTTTTTTATTACACAATGAACACAAAAAAAATCCTCCCACCCAAAAAAATATGTCAGAATTGAATTTTTTTCACCATTTCATCACATTTGGATTTTTTTTCTTGCAGTTTTTCAGTACACTGTATGGTAAAAATGACAACTTGGCTTGGAAAAACAACAATCACTCACATGGCTATGCCAATGGAAAAATAAAAAAAGTTAAGGGTTTTGAAGGAAGGCAAAAGAAAGTGAAAAAATGAAAAATGTATTGGTCCTTACAGGGCTAAAGAAGAATAATGTTAAAGTTTTGGAATGGCCACGTCAATGTCCTGACCTTAATTTTACAGAAATGCTATGGAAGGACCTGAAGAGAACAGTTCATGGGAGAAAAGCCACCAACATCACAGCGGTGAAGCTGTTTGTTTTTTTAAGGAGGAATGGGCTAAAATTCCTCCAAGTCAATGTGCAGGACCAGGGCCGCCATCAGGGCATTACTGCCCTGACTGGCGTTTGGGGCCCGATGACCAGAGGGGGCCCACATCGGGCCCTGTCTCGTCTGGTCATTGGGCCCCAGCGGCAGGATTCTGCCGGTGCAGAAACTGAACCTGCGTCCGAGACACAGGTTCAGTTAAACTCTATTGCCGTGCAGGCCCGGGTCCACACAGCAACAGTTAAAAACTGCCAGCCAATCGGAGGCTGGCAGATGACATCACCAAGCACGTCGCCGGTATATGATGTCATTGTCATTCCCCGGCAAGTGCGTGCATTAACTGCATGGAGGGAAGATCACACTGCAGGAGCGCGGCCAGGTAAGGCCTCTTTCACACATCCGGCGGGCGCCTAAACGGCGCCCCCGGCATTTTACCGCAGCGCCGCATGTGAAAAGCTTTCACACTTCCGGCGCCCAAAATGCGGTTTTTTGCCGGATGGTTTCTGATGCTTGGAGAGATAAGAAACCATCCGGCAAAAAAAAAAAACGTTGCATGCAGCGTTTTGTCCGGCCGCCGCAATGTACATTTGCGCCGCATCCGGACAAAACCGCATGCAACGCATTGACATGCGGCGCCATGCGGCGCTAATGCATGTCAATGCGAAAAAAGCCGCATGCGCCGCATCAGATTTTCAGATGCGGCGCTGCGGGAAAATGCCGGGGGCGCCGCAAGGGGAAAAACGGATGTGTGAAACCAGCCTAAGGAGAAAGGTTTTTTTTTATTTTAATTGAAAGCGGTAGGGGGGCAGTATGGGAGACACAGGGGTAACAATAGACACACAGGGGGCAAGAATGGAGACATAAGGGGAAGAATGGAGAGACAGGGGGAAGAATGGAGACACAGGAGGAAGAATGGAGACACGGGAAGAAGAATGGAGACACAGGGGGAAGAATGGAGAGATGAGGGCAGGATGGAGACACAGGGGCAGGATGGAGACAGATGGAGCAGGATCATGGGGCAGGATGGAGACAGATGGGGCCGGATCATGGGGCAGGATCACGGGACAGATGGAGCAGGATCACGGGGCAGATGGGGCAGGATCACGGGACAGATGGGGCAGGATCATGGGACGTCTCATGGGGGCATAATGGATACTCATGAGGACAGGATGGGAGAATATATGTGGCCAGGATGGAAGAACATATGGCTGGAGCCAGGAATGAGACACACGGGGGCCAGGATGGGGGATATTATTACCATAGGGGCTAATTAAGGGATATTATTACTGCAGTGATTTATTTTTATTTTTTGAGGATACTGTTTTAAATGGGGGGCGGTCCTGTTACTGTGCAGAGTGACACTATGTCGCCTTTGTTTTCTTCATCTGATGTAGTGTAGAAGTTGGGAAAAAATTAAGTAATGTGTTCTGCAAGGGTTCTCTAGATAACTGTGTTATTTCCTGCTGAGACGAGCCCTGGCTGAAAGAAGTGATGGTGTCTGTGCTGGATGAAGATGAAAAGCAAAGATGAAGGACTTCACCTAGAGACGTCACTGGTGAGTCACTGACACTATACACTGTATACTATATGCAGCTGTCCTGTGTACAATGTCACCAGTGATCACTGTATTACCTTTACACTGACACTATATACGGAGCTCCTGTGTATAATGTCACTGATCACTGTGTAACGTGTACAATATATACGGCGCTCGTGTGTATAATGTCACTTTTGATCACTGTATTACCTGTACACTGATACTGTATACAGAGCTCCTGTGTATAATGACACTTATGGTGATATTAGTATTGTGTTTTTTTTATTAATGATCTCTATTGTAGTATTCAGTCACTATGTGGTGGTAATATGTGGTCTGGACATGTTGTGGTGGTATTTGTTCCTTGTATGTGGTATTATAGGTCACTATGTGGTGGTAATATGTGATCTGGACATGGTGTGGCGGTATTTGTTCCTTGTATGTGGTATTATTGGTCATTTTAAAAATTGAAAAATAAATAAAAATATACCAAAACTGTATTGGATATTTTAACAAATGATTAATAGGAGTCTACCTTGTCATGGTGGCGGTTTAAAAAATCTTTTGGCCAAAACAAAAGCTATTGGCTATATGTGTGATCTGGTGATGGGAACTGTTAATGTGTGATTGGTGACAAGTGGAGTTTTTCCAAGAGAGAGCGGTGGGACTGTGGACAGTTTGAGGGATGGAGCCTGGGCGGAGTCTCTTAGGGGCCCCGAAAATTTTGCCAGTATGGGGCCCCAAAATTCCTAGTGGCAGCCCTGCGCAGGACTCATCAATAATTACCGGAAAGGTATAGATGGAGTTATTGCTGCATAAGTCGGTCACACGAGATAGTGAAAGCAAAGGTTCACAGACTTTTTCCACTCACAGATGTGATATTGGTTCAATTCCCTTATTTAAAAAGTGGCTGTCAAATACTTTTAAAGTATGAAGAGAGGAGGAGGAAAGAGGAAACAGGTAGAAGTAGACACAGAAATATTGTGCTGAGCTTTCTAACAAGTCTTTTACCTCATAGCAGTGCTAAATTCACACAGTATTTACAGTGATCGCTATGTGCTAAACAAGGAATGAAGAACAGTTACTTGAAAGTTACCCTTAAGGTATGATATATATTTATATAATTTTAACTTTTTTACTTATTCATTTTCTTTGGAACTTACTTATTATATTAATATTTTTTATTGGGAAGGGATATTTGAAGACCAAAAAGAAAAATTCCTGGTGCACAATACAGAGAAGGCTCCATACATTAACATATAATAAAGATGATTTTAATATAAGCCAGATAAGTTTCTGAAATTCACATATCAGTGTCAGGTTCTTATAGAAATATACAGGAATGAGAGGAATGGGACGTTCAGTACCATGTTATGGTAATGTCTAGTGCCAGTCAGCGCAGCTATTCAGAGAGTCTCCTACTGTAAAGTGCACAGTCTGCTGTCTAAGAAAAATTAGGCAATGCTACATGAAGATTTACAGAATAGATCCGCCGCTACTTTTGAATAATTGTTGGAATTTTATGCCCTTCTTAGATGATCTGTTCTTCAGTCTAATTGGCCTGAATGATAAGTATACTGTACATATACTGTTGAAGTGCTTATGTGAAGACAGAGGCATCCAAAAACATCTACTGTACTTTAAGCGTGAAATATGCAATAAGTAGTCACTCATCATGGCCGAATCAATGGAAAATTTACCACATTCATTAAGTTTATTAGCATATCAGGTCCTTCATTGGAATTAAAATGAAATTTTAACTTTTTCCCACAAAAATGTTACTTTAGCTCCAAATTTTGCATTTTCACAAGAGAAACAGGAGAAAATGGACAATACAATTTGTTGTTCAATTTCTCCTGAGTACACCAATACCCCTTATGTGGTGGAAAACTACTGTTTGGGCGCACGGCAGGGCTTGGAAGGGAAGGAGCACCAATTAACTTTTAGAACGCAAAATTGGCTGGGTTAGATAGCGGACACCATGTTGCATTTGCAGAGATGCTGATGTGCATAGACAGTAAAAAAGAACACAAGTGACCATATTTTGGAAACTACACCCCTTATGGAATTTATCTAGATCTGAGGTGAGCACTTTCAACCTGGAGGTGCTTTACAGAATTTTATACCGTGAAAATAAAAAATCTAATTTTTCCCACAAAAATGTGGTTTAGCCCCAAATGTTTAATTTTTACAAGGGTAACAGGAGAAAATGGACCATACAATTTGTTGTGCAATTTTACCTGAATACGCCGATAGCCAAACGTGGTGAAAAACTACTGTTTGGGCGCACAGCAGGACTCGGAACAGAAGGCACACCATTTTGGCTGGAATAGATTGCGGATGTCACATTACCATTGAAGAGCCCCTGACATGCAAAACAGCAGAAAACCCCCACAAGTGTCCCTATGTTGGAAACTATACCTCTTGAGAAATCCATCTAGGGGAGCAGTGAGACTTTTTTAACCCTCAGGCAGTTTGCAGAATTGTATAATAATTAGAGTAAATGAAAAATGACCATTTTTTCCACTAAAATGTCGATTTGTCCCCAAGCTTTTAATAGGTAATAGAAGAAATTGCATTACATTTTGTAGTGTTCATTTTTTTCTTGAGTGCACCAGTGCAAAACTCAGAAGGGAAGGAGCGCCATATCATACTGCAGATTTTACTGTTATGGTTTGTGGGTGCCATGTCACATTGGTAGAGCCCCTGAGGAGCCAGAACAGCAGAATGCCCTGCGTAAATGACCCCATTTTACAAACTACACCCATCAATGAATTCATCTAGGGGTGCAGTGATTATATTGACACCATAGGTGTTTCACAGAACCTTGCACCATGAGGCGGTGAAGAAAAAATAATTAGATTTTTATCACCAAAAAAATTGTTTTAGCCCCAGATTTTACATTTTCACAAGGGGAAATGGGTAAAAATGGCACCAAAGTTTGTCCCACAACTTATGCTGAACATGGAAATATCCCATATGTGGCTGTACAGTACTGCTTAGCCACAAGATGAGACCCGGAACGGAAGGATCACTATTTGACTTTCGGAGAACAAATTTTAATAGAATTGTTTGTGGACTCCATATACAGTGCCCCTAAGTGCCAAAAGAGCAGAATCACCCCTTGTAAAGGGAATGCAGCTGGGTGTCACACAGATCTGTCACAGATACACTTTTACCACTTTGTTACAGATGACACCACGGAGATCTCGTAGATCCACCTGCTGTCACTGGATTGTCAGAGAACACACTCCACTGCTTCCAATCGTAAGGACAATTACGCATATGACTGATGAGTGATGGACGAGGCTGCGGCTGCTTTTGCTGCTATGCCAGTTATTGGGGGAGCTCACAGTGAGCCTATGGTATATACACCTCCGATTCCAACGCATGGAATATATGTACATATCCCCAGTACGGTCACTGCCAGCTCCACAATAACACAAAATAGAAACTACTACTAGATGCCACCACCAATCATTTATACAGGCCAATTGGACACCCATTATATGTAGTGTATGGCTTCTGGGGTGCGGTTTACAGAGCAAGAGGAACCAAGCTATTAAATTTTATATATTTAATACAGAAAGGTAGGCACTGTTTATAAATAATACACAAATATGATACAAAATGGGACCAAACCAATACAATTACATAAAATAAAAAGGAATAACAAAAGATAATTACTAAACCTTATGTTGCAGGAATGGCTCTTATCTTTATGGAGGGAAGCACTTCGATTTGGAAAATGGAACAACCTCACAGCGAACTATGCCTTCCCAAATGAACAAAGACAGACACCCAAATTCTGCTTTTTATTATTTCAAGGCTACTTAATACGTCCCCTTTGTGAGCTCATTTTGGGGCTGGTTGTGGGATGTGCTAGGTCTGTTAGAATTTCATGAGATCCTCAACTTACAGGATATCTTTGCCCCTGGAGGTCCCAAGTGGTAGATATTGTCATCATGTTTCTTATTGCGATTTTATCTGTCTATAGAGATGAAACAGGGCATGGATAGCATCATCCATTGGACCAATATTAAGTTGAAGAGGTTCTGCCAGCATTACAATGATGTAAATGTTTTGTTATTCACTATGACGCAGAAAATATGTCTCCCATAACTATAAGATTGATGCAGACCCCAATATTCATCACAGACCACTGTCTCCAAAAGTTCTAAGATGGAGATGTACGTGACAGCTCTCTCTCTCACTTTGCCTGTTTTAATTAGTTTCTCTCTTCTCTAGTGATAATTAGATTCTCTAATCCACAATTTGTCCCATATGTTCGATGTGAGGGGGAGATGTCCCCTGTCTGGAGATGTCATATGGGTTTTAATTTTTCTTTAGGACATCCCTCCAGTGACCCCATTGTGAACATTCTTTTATGTGTTGCATGTATACCAACTTAAACCAAGCTCAATTTTTGTTTTTTTCTTTGTATTTTTGCATTCGGTGCAAGCCGGGGTGTGGCCTCCCTCACTTGAGCTGGAAATTACATTTAAAAGCTTCCCCTAGGCTGGTGTCCACAGGTCGGGACTCGGTCTATTGTCTGCCTTTATTCACACACTGAGGTCAACTCTGACACATGGTAAGGTTTAAATATTAGATAGCATAGGACCATCCCGATCAGGGTCACCTTGTCGGTGGTGGGATGGCTTTTACGCTATTTTCGATCAAAAACAGTATTACTAAGAAACCTTTGTTATTTAAATGCACTCTTGCTTTTTACTTATTTAGTTACAGCAAGGTTTATGTTTATTTTGCTTCTTGTAGGTTTTGATGCAAGCTAATGTCCAGCAGCAACAGCTATGGCAACAGCAGCAGCTAGAGCACAAGAAGCAGATAGAACTTTTAGCCGAGGCGATCCGTGGCGAGGCAACCGTCACACCCCCAAATCAAGGTGATGATTCACATGTGAGGAAGACGGTAAGGAGAACATTGCAAAATATGACTCAGGGTGATGATGTCGAGGTGTTCTTGACGCTTTTCGAAACGGGAGAAATTGCCACCAGAACACGGGTGGAGGTTCTGGCACCATATTTAACAGGAGAACCACAGAAGGCCTATTATGACCTGGCCTTGCAGGATGCAAAAGAGTACGCTAAGTTGAAAACAGAGATCTTGTCGCGATTAGGAGTGAATCTGACTGTCAGGGCAAAAAGAGTGCACCACTGGGCTTATGACAATGACAAACCTCCCCAGTGCCAAATATTCGACCTTCTACACCTGGTTCAAAAGTGGTAGCAACTACAATCTTCCTTCCCAGCGCAGATGGTGGTGAGTGTCTTCATGGACAGATTCATACACTCTCTTCCGAGGCTGGTGCAATCCTGGGTTGCCCATTGAGATGCCTGGAATGCCGATGACCTGGTGGGCCTGCTGGAAAGGTACCAAGCAGTCGAGAGTTCCTTGGGGAAGCAAGGGGTCATAACATCTCCATACTCGGTTCCCCAAAGCAGGTAGACACCCAAAAGAGGGAAACTAGAGCCACATCTGGGGGGGTGTCCAAGAGCCCAGGGAGTATCTGAGTTTTGCCAATGGCCTGCAGCATTGGTCAGCACTGCTCGTATTATGCATATCCTGCCTGGAGTGTTGACCCTCAACCTGGCAAGGGACCACAGGCTTGTACTATATCAGTGAACAGAGTACCAATGACTGGTCTGTTGGACTTGGGAAGTTTGGTAACCCTAGTAAGGCCACACTTCCTGATAAGCTAATCCCTTAGAAGATGGTAGGTGTCTGCTGTATCCATGGGGACGTTAAGGAATACACTGTGGCCGAATGGTCATTGACACAAACTGTGGCACCGAGTCCCATGAGGTTGGAATAGTCAAGGACCTCTTACACCCTGTGATAATAGGGAGGGACTTTGCTTTATTTTGGGACATGTGGTGGAAAGTTTAGTTACCTGTTCACTTAGACGACAGCCAGGTCATACTTAGCGAAAACTCAACGCAATTAGAATCTGATGGGTTTCCCTTTTGTGTGTTGGTTGAAGACATAGATGAGGAATCATCACTTGAGGCATCGTCCCCAAAGGTCAACATCCCTGAACTGGCGGTGTCCAGGGAAAACTTTGGGACTGCCCAACTCAGGGACCCAACTCTTAAAGGAGCATTTGATAATGTGACTGTACTTAATAGTGTTGCTCAAGAGCTGGGGTTCGACACCTGATATCCATATTTTGCCGTAAATGGGGAGTTTCTATATTGGGTCACCAAACAGAGGTGAGGTAATCGAGCAGTTACTGGTGCCAGGGTTGTACAGACACATGGTGTTCAATTTCACCTATACTGAGTTGTTAGGTGTTCATCTGGGGGTAGAAAAAAAAACAGGAACGGCTCCTTCAGAGGTTCTAATGGCCCGGTTGTCACTGAGAAATCATGAACTATTCTAGGTCTTGTCCCATCTGCCAGCTGACCTCATTTCCGTAACCCCTTAGTGCTGTTGCCCATCAGTGAGGTCCCATTTGATCACATAGCCGTGGATCTAGTGGGACCCCTGCCCAAGTCTGCCAGAGGGAATCAGTATATCCTGATGGTCCTGCACTATGCTACACGATATCCGGAGGCCGTACCACTACGAAACTCCTCCGCTAAGTGTATAGCTCGGGAGTTGGGCCATATTTTTTCCAGAACAGTGTTGCCTAAGGAGATCCTAATGGACAAAGGGACTCCATTCATGTCAAAGGTGATGAGAGAATTGTGCAAAACCCTTCAAATCATGGTGGAGAGGTTTAATAAAACCTTGAAGGCCATGTTAAAGAAGGTCATGGAGAAGGACGCTCGAGACTGGAACTGTCTACTGCCGTAACTTTTATTTTCCATCAGATAAGTCCCACAGGCCTCTACTGGTTTCTCCCCAATGGATCTGTTGTATTGCCAACACTCCCGTGGACTCCTGGATGTGGCAAAAGAGACCTGACAGGTGGAGTGTACACCCTACAGGAGTGTAATTGAACATATGACCCAGATGTAAGAGAGAATTGCCGAGGTGATGCCCATTGCGAAAGAGAACAACCTCAAAGCACAAGAGGCACAGTTGAGGGTATACAATAGATCGGCGACGCTGAGACACTTCAACCCTGAGGATTGGGTACTGGTACTGGTACCTATGGTGTAGAGCACATTTCTGGCCACGTGCCAAGGCCCCTATGAAGTAGTCTAAAAGGTTGGCGACATCAACTATAAAGACCACTAACCAAGCAATAAGGAAACCCTACCAGGTGTACCACATCAACCTGATGTAACATTATACCGGGGTCCCTACATAATCCCTCCTCCCAGCAGGGATGCCAACATACGACAGTCCCAGCTGCTCAGCAGTGCCATACTGTCCTGCATGGTTTCTTGGTCTCCCGGTGGTGTGCGTAATGTGCATGCGCTCCCTGATTCTTAAAGGGGCAGCGCTCGCATTATGAAAATGCCCCCAGCTCTAAGCTGGGAGGCATCTAGTATTTAAGGCACATTTACCTGTAGGGAGTTGCCTGTACAACACCCTTCTTAATGTTTGTTTATGTTCATTTTCATTATTTCCCTGAACCTACTCCTGAACTCGTGCCTGTGACCCATGTCGTCTAACCCTGAACCTGTTCTCGTTGCCTTTGTTCCCTGAACCTTGAAACCATCCCCTGTGGTACCTGAGCCTGACAAGGCTCCCTGCGGTACCAGAACCCTGTAGCCGCACCTGCGGTAACTGAACCTTGAAGCCGAATCAGCAGCACCTGAACTTTGACACGGTTCCCTGCGGTAGCTGAGCCTGACACCTCTTCATGCGGTACCTGAACCCTGACGCCGCTCCCTGCGGTACCTGAACCCATGGTGGCGGTACCTAATACCTAAAGAGACACTGGCGGTACCTGAACCTGCATCCCTGGTAAATGAACCCTGAAGCCGCACCGGCAATACCTGAACCCTGTAACCATTCTGACTGTACTAGAACCAGCACCAGTGTCTCTTCTGGTTAGCGTTCCAGAGTCTGTACTGTTGGAGCCTTTTCCAGTATCCGAATCCAGATCTGTCTGTGACGGCTTGTCATTATCCATTCTGCCCGATGACCCAGAACCTGTGTTGTCTGAAAAGAGTCTGAATCCAGTTCTGCAAGTTACTCTGAGTCTGTGTCAGTGAACCTGACCCTTGGGTTTAGCAGCTACAATATCGGGGACTGCCTAGCATTGGTACTTGGCAGCTACCTGTAGCTCAAGTCTAACTTCACCATCAGAAGCTCTAGGGAAAACCAGGTAGCCACTTAGCAATGCACCTCCTAGGTAATTCCAGATTGTGACACAGTAGGTTCACGATCTACGCGTGCATGACATCTGATTAAGACATGGTGAGATATGGAACACGTGTAAGCTCTGTGTTTGGTCGCTAAGTCTGAAGCCAACGTGAAAGATGTCAAGGTGGCAGAATCGCTTCCAAGTGCCCAAAATCATCAGTACCAAGTGTTGCTACATCAGAACATAAACCTGTTCTCAGAATTACCAAGTTGTACTCAGGTCATAAGGCATAAGGCTGTTACGGAGCCTCATATTCGGGTGAACTTGAAGCTGTATCAGATCACCAAAGTCCACCGAGAGGTGATCTCAAAAGAGGTGAAGAGGATGCTGAGCCTGGGAGTCATTGAATAGTCTAAAAATAGCTGGTCCAGTTTCATAGTCCTAGTGCTGAAACCAGATGGAGAATGGCGTTTGTGCAATGATTATAGATAGCTGAATGAGGTCTCTAAGTTCGATACGTATCCAATGCCCTGTGTCGATGAACTGATGGAATGGCTAAGGTCGTCTCGGTACATTACCATTCTTGACTTCACAAAAGGATATTGGCCAATTCCCATGTCCAAAGATGCTATGGAGCAGATGGCGTTCTCAACGCCAGATGGATGTTTCCAGTACACAAGGATGCGTTTGGGTTGGAACAGCTCTGGCCACCTCCCAGAGAGCCATGGACCGGATCCTAGTGCCCCACAATATGTATGCAGCGGCCTTCTTGGATGACATTGTGATCTTCAGCCAGGTTTGGAGAAGCCATCTGTACAAAGTCCAGGCAAAATTTTGATGCTCTAAGAAAGGCAGGGTTTTCTGTGAACCTGAAGACATTTGTCATTGGGATGGAGGAAGCTAAATACTTGAGCTATGTCGTAGGCAGGGGCGAAATCAAGACCAAAAGAATGCTGGCCACAACCTCTCTCAAAGAAGCAAGTCAGAGCGTTCCTGGGCATCATGGGCTACTACCGCCGGTTTATCCCTAACTTCTCCAAGATAGCCGCCCCTCTGATGGACAGCCTTAAAGGGATGAAGTCAGTAATGAAGCTAGCCCTGTGTAAACAGCCAATGTTGGTGGCACTGGACTTCTCCAAGGAGTGTGGGGTCAAGACGGACGCATCAGATGTCGGCCTGGGTGCTATCTTGTCACAGGAGATGAACAGAGAAGAGCACTCCATAATGTATGTAAGCCAGAAGCTGTCTTCCAGCAAGAAAACCTACTCCATAGTGAAGAAATGTTTGACCATCAATTCGGCATTGGACACTCTAAGGTACTACCTCTTAGGCAGGAAGTTCAGGCTAATGACAGAACATGCCCCACTGACGTGGATGCGGGAAAACAAGGGGAGCAATGCATGAGTGACCAAGTGATTCCTAGCACTTCAAGATTTTAGCTTCCATGCAGAGAATAGGCCCAGGAAACTAAATGGCAATGCTGATGCCCTGACGAGGACAACTGTTGATGGCAGAAGGTGCCAAGGCCCCCCGGCTTGGGGCAGAGAGGGGAAGTATGTAAGATGGTCCTTGAGGGGAGATACGTATTATCGAGGTTGGTAGCCTCTGTGATATAAGCCCAGGAAAGCAGGCTCCAGTACATATAGTGCTAAGAGAGTTAACAGCGCTTGTCAAGGGTCAGCTTTACGAGCAGTCAGAGAGATGGGTGAGAATGGCTGCTCACATATCCACACCCCTGGGCATGGTACAGCAGATAAAAAGGAGACCAGTTGTCTCATTCAGGGTCTATATATGGAGATCTGCAGACCTCCAGTGTTGGTTTTGTTTGCTAAGGACTAAAGAGCTGGACATTAACCTGAGCAGGCAAACCCACACTACTTTATGGACTATTTACTTTGTGTTTTCACTTTATGCCGGAAAAGGCTGGATCGCGGCATCCAGAAGATAACAAAGGGTCTAATCAGGTCCCGATGATGTCGCTAGCTCTGCACCGGAATCCCGGTGGTTGGAGATGTGTGGGAGTTCTGATCACTGCAAGACTGACAATTGTAATCAATTGTCGGCACTGCATAAAGCCCAGCAAGCGTGGCAAAGAGGTTAAAGGGTACTTGACAGCTGATACATGCTGCCCCTGAATCAGACAGCATGTACCAGACTCTGGCTGCATGATTTCAGCCAGGTATATTTGACTCTGGGACACTGCCGCGCTTCATAAAAAGACATACTTTAAAAGCCTCTGGTGCCTGGCGGCTTTTCCTTGCCTACTCACCTGAAGATTGCCAGGTCCCTCCAAGCATGCGTGTACAATCATTCGCAGCGGGCAGGGGGGAGCTGCCAGGGACCCACCTGTCCGGCTAATCTCCGGTGTGTTTCGGTTCCTGTGGCTTGCAAAGCATGTGTAAGGTTCTTTGTCTCTGTTGACATGTTCCTTGAAACTCAGTTTTCCGTCGGCCATTTTGCTTTCTGTCTTTCTGCAGCTCTTGCCCTCAGTTAATATGGAGTTTCCAGTTTTCATGTTCCCGCCCTGATTCTTCCCTCTTGCTTCTTAAGCAGCCTCAGCTGAACAATCAGTGCTCCTGAATCAAGCCTCAGTCAGTCTGTGACCTGACTCCTGGAAACCTTGGACTTGTACTCCAGCTATTCCCTACTGAGGAACCTTGGAACACTTTTGGACTCTGGAAACCTGCTGTTTGGTGAATCCATGTTTGCAGAGGAATTACGGTACAGAGAAGAGATCCTGAACCTGCTTTGGAGATTTATTGTAGTGCTTGAAGTTACTCTGGCCTGCTGTCTCCTGTCGCTGTTCCTGCAAACTGTGTGAACTTTTCAGCATGCTTGTATGAAGTAATACAAGTCATTTCATTTCAACCTATGTCTCCTGTGTTTTCCTCGCACCCAAGCACAAGACGCTATAGGAACTGTACACTATACATGACAGCATGTGTTTTTCTCTGAAACGTTTCAGAGTCAAACATTCCTAGCTAAGATCATATAGCCAATGTCTGATACATGCTGCCAGTGGTTCAGCCTGTATTAGCTGTCAGGTGTCATGTGTGCATTGCCACGAAGATCGTCGCGGTTGCACATTTTGACTTCTCACAGCTGAGTTGCTGTTTCTTTGTGTTTGGCAGCTAGGGAGTTAATTCTGTCTGTGCTCGGTGCTGGGGCTGGGTGCAGTTTCTCCCGGCTGCAATTGATTATTGTTGATTGGTTTCCTTTAAGTTTCTGGTTGTCTGCTTTGGAGTTGCCAGTGAAACACTTCATGCAGACCACAGATAGGAATGAATCTGTATAGACTCTAGTTGAGAGCTCCTTAGTTGTTTTAAGCTTAACTTGCTTAGAGTTTATTTCCCAGACCATTTATGTTCCTTTGGTGTTTGAGTGTGTATGCAAGAGAGTGCTATCCTGTCTGTCTTATATGTCTAATCTGTGTATTTAGCTGAGATCAGCCCATATCCCTTTGGTGGTAGTCAGGATCCTTCTTAGGACTGATTACAGGGTTCAGGGTCTGATAGGAGACAGGGTTAGGCTGGAGACTTGGACCTCTGAACCATTATCAGTACCTCCAAGGTAAGGGATTAGTTAGGACCAAAGTGTAGGGTCAGGTTAGACCCCAGTCCTCCTCTTTCCTGTTACAGCTCATCAAGTCCTCAAGATTAACCCTGAGTTCAACTGATATCGTCTCTGCACATCTAGTCCTCAAGATTAACCCTAAGTTCTGCTGATATTGTGTCAGGTAAATCTATTTTATACTTACATTCTTATGTTGCTAAACTATATGTTGTATAGAGTGTGGTTCCTGTATAAATAGTTTACTGACATTGTAGTCATATCATTAGACAGCGTGACATTTTCACTGGCCATAAAAAATTATCTCTAGTTACCATGGATCCAGTAGCCCAGCT
This sequence comes from Oophaga sylvatica, assembly GCA_033576555.1. Lineage (NCBI taxonomy): Eukaryota > Metazoa > Chordata > Amphibia > Anura > Dendrobatidae > Oophaga > Oophaga sylvatica. Next base: position 626,763,244 of record JARQOD010000002.1, read on the forward strand.
GGCTCTGCAGTTGCAGGGATTGTCCATGGAGCTGACGGACATTAAGTCCAAAGTTTTGTCTCCCCTGGAGCAAACCAGAGTTGAACCTAAGGTGGCTCTTCCAGATAGGTTCACTGGTGGGCGAGACAAATTTTTTACCTTCCGGGAGGCATGTAAATTATATTTTCGGCTTCGGCCGCGATCATCAGGGAGTGATGAGCAGAGAGTGGGAATTGTTATCTCACTTCTTCAAGGGGACCCCCAATCCTGGGCATTTTCCCTTCCTCCGGGATCCCCGGCTCTACAGTCTGTAGATCAATTTTTTACTGCCCTGGGATTGGTATATGATGACCCAGATCGGGTCTCTCTTGCTGAGACAAAATTACGTAAGATACAGCAGGGAGATCGTCCTGCGGAGGAATTTGCTTCTGAGTTTCATAGATGGGCCACGGATACTCAGTGGAATGACCCAGCTCTTAGGAGCCAGTTTTGTCATGGGCTTTCTGACAAATTAAAAGACGTTTTGGCTCAGTATGAGTCTCCTCCTTCTCTGGAGGCTGCTATGGCCTTAGCTATCCGTACTGATAGACGGCTTCGGGAGAGGGGTGAGGTAACTCCACTCCCTGTTGTTACTCCACCTACTACTAAAGTCCCTTATGTTGAGGTTCCCCTTGTCTGTTCGGATGAGCCTATGCAGTTGGGAGGGACATCTTTTCGTAGTAGGGGATTGGCGGCACGCCGCAGGACTAGAAGGTGTTTTTTCTGCGGGAAAGAGGGACATTTTGTTGGAGAATGTCCATCCCGTGTCTTGTTAAGTAAAAAGTCGCCGGAAAACTGCTAATCCCAGGTTGTGTGGTGGATGACAACCTGGGAGTATGTATTTCATCCACCGGTTCTTCTCAGTTCCTTGTACCAGTGGAGGTGGTAGTTGGTACTAGAGTGAAGAGATTGTCTGTTCTTCTGGATAGTGGTTCCGGCGCCAATCTGGTTGACGCTCAGTTTGCTCAGGCTCAAGGTATGCATCTGAGTGTATTGGTCAAACCGATCCCTATATTCTCCATTGACGCCAGGCCTCTCGGCCAAGGTAGCTTTGTTCATGAGGTTCATAACATTGACCTTCGGGTAGGGGCAATACATAGGGAACAATTATCTTGTTATGTGTTGGAGGGTCTACCTACTCCCATTGTGTTGGGACTTCCTTGGCTGGTTAAACATAACCCTGTGATTAATTGGCAGTCCAGAGAAATAAGCCAATGGGGTGAGTTTTGCAAAAGCAACTGCATGAACACAGTCATCAGTGCGGTCGTACCTAGTACATTGCCTCCTTTTTTGGAGGATTTTGGGGATGCTTTCTCTGAGGAGGGGTGTCGGGAGTTGCCTCCTCATCGTGTGTATGACTGCTCTATTAATCTTCTTCCTGATGCTAAGTTACCTAAAGCTAGGTTGTATAATCTTTCTGGTCCTGAAAGACAGGCTATGAAAGATTATATTTCCGAAAGTCTGGCCAAAGGGCATATTAGACCTTCATCTTCCCCTGTAGCCGCGGGGTTCTTCTTTGTGAAGAAAAAAGATGGAGGCCTACGCCCTTGCTTGGATTTCCGCGAACTTAATTGGATTACTGTTCGAGATCCGTATCCACTCCCTCTTATTCCTGATCTCTTCAATCAAATTGTTGGCGCCAAATGGTTCTCTAAATTGGATCTCAGGGGGGCGTATAATCTGATTAGAATAAAAGAGGGGGATGAGTGGAAAACGGCGTTTAACACGCCGGAGGGACATTATGAAAACCTGGTTATGCCTTTTGGTCTGAGTACTGCACCAGCAGTATTCCAACATTTTGTTAATGACATTTTTCGTCACCTTGTGGGGGTGTTTGTGGTCGTATATTTGGATGACATTTTAATTTACTCGCCAGATCTTGTGTCTCATCAGGAGCATGTGAGACAGGTGTTGCAGATCTTGCGAGACAATAAATTATACGCCAAACTGGAGAAGTGTGTTTTTGCCGTACAGGAACTTCAGTTTTTGGGTTTTTTGGTGTCAGCCTCCGGTTTCCGTATGGACCCTGAAAAGGTGAGAGCAGTGCTTGAATGGGATCAGCCAGGGGATCTTAAGGCTCTGCAGCGTTTTTTGGGGTTTGCTAATTACTACCGGAAATTTATTTGTAATTTCTCGTCTGTCGTCAAACCTCTCACGGACATGACGAGAAAAGGGACGGATTTTTCTAGGTGGTCGGACAAGGCTTGCCAAGCCTTTTCCTCTTTGAAGAGATGTTTTGCTTCGGCACCCGTTCTCATCCAACCAGATGTATCTCAGCCGTTCATTGTGGAGGTGGACGCGTCTGACGTAGGGGTGGGTGCTATATTGTCCCAGGGTCCGTCCCCTGGTAAATGGCATCCGTGCGCTTTCTTTTCTAAGAAATTGTCGTCCGCCGAAAGGAATTATGATATCGGCAATAGGGAACTTTTGGCCATTAAATTGGCTTTTGAAGAATGGCGTCACTTTTTGGAGGGGGCAGTCCACCCGGTCACCGTTATTACTGATCACAAGAACCTGCTGTATTTAGAATCTGCTAAGCGTCTGAATTCCAGACAAGCTCGATGGTCGTTGTTTTTTACCAGGTTTAATTTTGTCGTCACTTATCGTCCGGGGTCTAAGAATGTAAAGGCTGATGCTTTGTCTCGCAGTTTCCCAGGGGCCAGGAAAACGGATGACCCGATTCCTATCCTTCAGGAGGGGGTGGTAGTGTCGGCTGTATTTTCTGAGCTTGAGGAGGAGGTGTTAGAGGCTCAGGGGGACGACCCTGCAGGACCTCCAGGGAGACTGTTTGTCCCGAATCAGTTGAGACAAAAGGTTATTGAGGCACATCATAATTCTGCTCTAGCAGGACATCCAGGGAGTAAGGCTACTTTAGATCTCCTTTCTCGCCGGTTTTGGTGGCCTAATGCTAATAAAGATGTTATAACTTTTGTCGCGTCCTGTGGGGTTTGTGCTCGCTCTAAAACTCCTCATACCCGTCCATCTGGGACCCTTTTACCCTTGAAACTTCCGGAGCGTCCATGGACTCATTTATCTATGGACTTCATTACGGATCTTCCTCCGTCGTCAGGGAATACTGTCATACTGGTGGTTGTTGACAGGTTCAGTAAGATGGCACATTTCGTTGCTCTTCCTGCACTCCCTAATGCTAAAACTCTGGCGCAGGTGTTCATTAGGGAGATCGTGAGACTTCATGGGTTGCCTTCTGATGTGGTGTCAGATAGGGGGTCTCAGTTTGTGTCCAAATTTTGGAGGGCATTTTGTTAACGTCGGGGGATGCAATTGTCGTTTTCCTCGGCTTTTCATCCACAGACCAATGGTCAGACAGAGCGTCTGAATCAGAGTTTAGAGACATATCTCCGGTGTTTTGTCTCAGAGAACCAAGAGGACTGGTCTTCTTTCTTGCCTCTGGCAGAGTTCGCTCTTAAACAGGCGGAGCGAGTCCACTGGTAAGTCCCCGTTTTTTGGGGCATATGGTTTTCATCCCCAGTTTTGTACTTTCAATGGGGGGGGTCCTTCTGGGGTTCCTGAGGAGGAGCGTTTCTCGTCGTCACTTGCTTCTGTGTGGCGAGGTGTTTTTGAATAATTTGAGTACGATGGGGAACCGTTACAAACGTATGGCTGATAGGAGGAGAGTTTCTGGTCCAGATCTGAATGTGAACGATCTGGTATGGTTGTCTACCAGGAATATAAAACTTAAAGTGCCCTCCTGAAAACTGGGTCCCAGATTCATCGGGCCGTACAGGATCAGTTCCATAATTAATCCTGTGGCATTTCGTCTGGACCTCCCTTCTACTTTTAAAATTCATAATGTGTTCCACAAGTCATTACTTAAAAGGTACGTGGCACCAGTCATACCATCACCTCTACCTCCTCCTCCAGTGGTGGTCAATGGTAACTTGGAATTTCAAGTATCAAAAATCATTGACTCTCGCCTGAATCGCCGGTCCCTTCAGTACTTGGTGCATTGGAAGGGGTATGGTCCGGAGGAGAGGACGTGGGTCCCTGCGTCTGATGTTAACGCAGATCGTTTGGTTCGGACCTTCCACAGAACTCACCCGGGCAGGCCTGGCCCTGAGGGTCCGGAGGCCCCTCGTAGAAGGGGGGGTACTGTCATGTGTGCATTGCCACGAAGATCGTCGCGGTTGCACATTTTGACTTCTCACAGCTGAGTTGCTGTTTCTTTGTGTTTGGCAGCTAGGGAGTTAATTCTGTCTGTGCTCGGTGCTGGGGCTGGGTGCAGTTTCTCCCGGCTGCAATTGATTATTGTTGATTGGTTTCCTTTAAGTTTCTGGTTGTCTGCTTTGGGAGTTGCCAGTGAAACACTTCATGCAGACCACAGATAGGAATGAATCTGTATAGACTCTAGTTGAGAGCTCCTTAGTTGTTTTAAGCTTAACTTGCTTAGAGTTTATTTCCCAGACCATTTATGTTCCTTTGGTGTTTGAGTGTGTATGCAAGAGAGTGCTATCCTGTCTGTCTTATATGTCTAATCTGTGTATTTAGCTGAGATCAGCCCATATCCCTTTGGTGGTAGTCAGGATCCTTCTTAGGACTGATTACAGGGTTCAGGGTCTGATAGGAGACAGGGTTAGGCTGGAGACTTGGACCTCTGAACCATTATCAGTACCTCCAAGGTAAGGGATTAGTTAGGACCAAAGTGTAGGGTCAGGTTAGACCCCGGTCCTCCTCTTTCCTGTTACAGCTCATCAAGTCCTCAAGATTAACCCTGAGTTCAACTGATATCGTCTCTGCACATCTAGTCCTCAAGATTAACCCTAAGTTCTGCTGATATTGTGTCAGGTAAATCTATTTTATACTTACATTCTTATGTTGCTAAACTATATGTTGTATAGAGTGTGGTTCCTGTATAAATAGTTTACTGACATTGTAGTCATATCATTAGACAGCGTGACATCAGGTTCCCTTTGAAAGTAAAAACTGCATCCACAAACAGCAGAAAATTTTGTGTCGAATGGTGCAGATTTTTCAATACTTAGGGGTGAAAATCATGGCAATTGAATCTATGTAGATTTTTTATGTGGATTTCACCACCTTCATACTGTTGGATGGTTTGGGGAGGGTGGGGGGGTGATATCCCAGAGAAAAAAGAATGAGCATGCTGCAGATTTGAAAATGTGCAGCGTGCTCAATTTTTCAGAAATTTTGGCTATGGAGCGCCGCCAGGGGTACTCAGTACCGGGCCGGTTCTTAAGGGGATGTGTCACGGCAGCAGTGACCCTGTCCGTGGCCCTGGGCGTCAAATGACAATGATGATAAGGGGATGATAAAGTTTATGAAAGATAGTTCATGACGCCACTTGTGGTACTCGACAATAAAGATGTTAGCCGACGCTGCTTCAGAGTCTGCTGGGGCTGATGGTAATGCAGCAGAGTTGTTACAGCTCTCCACAGGTAGAGCTAGGCCCCAGGGCAACTGTATGAGTAAGTGATAATGATGATTGTTGTAGAGCAGGGCTGAGGTGACACAAATAAACAGGAGGACACAGCAGTGTGCAGTCTTCACAGGTTTTACTCACAGTTCTGATGTTACAATCCCCAGCCGGGGTGCTGGTCCTCAAGGTCTGTGGTCCAATCAGCTCTCAGGTACCTTGGGGTGCACGTTGCCAGGGCTCCCTTAGATGTTCCTTTCCTGGCCATTTCACTACGCTAGCTACCACCTCTCCTGCCCTGCGTCTTCACACACACAGTGTCCAAAGCCAGCAGACTCAGATCTCGTCGGGCGACGTTGGTCAGAACCCTGGATCCTATATGTCTACCTTCTCAGCGAATGTGTATGGATGTAGCTGTAGCACTTGCAGATACTGCAGCCTCCGGTTTCCTAGCTGAGTCCTTAGTTTCTCCATTAGTTTTGGGGCCGGTCCCCTATCTGCGACCTGGTCCCTCCACCTGACTACGGTCAGCGTGGATACGGGCCCCACGGGTGGATTCCTCACTACCCGTGCCCCTAGGACCTCTTCTTCTTCTCCTCCGGAGCCTTTCTCTCTCCGTCTGTAGTCTGTGGACAAGCTGCTCTCAGCTTCAGCCCCCCTGTAGACTCTTTCTCTGTCTGTCTTTCCTTCAGGAGCTACTCTCTGCTCCTCACTCCTCCTCTCCCTCCAGCAGACTCCCCAACTGGTCTCACTGACCAAAGCTTACCACTCTCTGACTCCTCCCTACTCTACTTCCTCCACCCACACCCTCTACCTAGCTCCTCCCGAGCTCTGAAAGGTCTGGTGTGTGTAAGTGTGTGAGTCCCGGCAGTGCCCCTTCCTTACCTGAGAGCGGAGCACCACACCTCTGGTTGAGGTGCAGTACCTCTGTGGCGACTTAACCCTCAGGGGTGCCACAGCTACATATTTCCAAAGTGTTTTTTTTGCTTTGAACTATGGCACAATCTGTAATAGTGTGAACACATCATAGGTTTTTAAGAGCAAGCAGGAATTTTTCTATTCACTGAAAGCAGAGATTTTGGAATTGGTGAAATTAAAATGGCAAAACTTTCCATTTTATCAGAAATACGCTCCATTCACATAAAATCAGAGACCCCTTTGACGGACAGTTGTGACGTTCAGCATCTGTTGTCCGCTCAATGCTGACTTGGAGGATGTATGAATTTTTGCTGTGTGACACATTAGACTCTTTGTATGTTTCTATAAATGCTTTTCAATTTGTAGTAAAGGATGCAAACTATTAGGTTTCCAAGGAAACAACAGTTGAAAAAGTTTGAATATACTTACCTGTGTTATTTTTTTTTCCATCTGTTTGTAGGAGGCATCACCTTGTTTCACCCTCGTAATGTAGGAGTTTATAGCTCCGCGTGTTTTCCCGCTTTTTGCACAACTTCTCTTACTTCTGTCATAGGATTTAGTACTATACTTTAGAATGCCATTTGCAAACAGGGACGGCAAGATGAAGCTCACCAATAAGCTGATGTCTCCAGAGTGATCATGGGTTGGTTTGTACGAATCGCCCCTCACTAATTAAAAATACTGAATAAAAGCTGCAACATAGAAAAATTATATTAAAGGTTCATTTATCCTTTAAAGACTCCAAGAAGTGATGGAGTAAAGCGCTTCCCCAAGTGATATAGGACCTGCAGTCTTCTTGTGGGTATAGTGTAAAGCTGGCCATAGATTTATTTTACGTGCTTATATGGCGCCATTACATTTCGCAACGCTTTACAGACATCACTGTCCCCATTTGGGCTCACACTCTAAATCCCCTATCTGTATGGCTTTGGAGTGTAGGAGGAAATCAGAGAACCCGGAGGAAACCCACGCAATCACGAGAAGAACATACAAACTCCTTGCAGATGTTGTACAAGATTTGAGCCCATGACTCCAGCATTACAAAGCTTCAGTGCTAACCACTGAGCCACCTTTAATCCTAACAACAAGCAGTTAGTAACATCTGCTCTTTGATGACTATTATTAAAAATATCAGATTCCTAGGAGATCTCACCAAATTTAGATGGATCTGCCAATGGTCTAAAGATAAATAAGTTAAGAGTGTGGCCAGTTGAGACTAGTCCGGTTCTGCCACTGGCTGACTCTTCCCAGCGCAGTAGCTGGTGTCTCTCTATGCACATAAGGAGAAATCCGTTAATCTGCTGCTGCAGCACTGGGAAGAGCCATCCAGTGGTGGCAACGGACTGGACTCATCTCTCACTATAGTCCCCGACTAGATCTTCAAAGTATATTACGGTATCTTTGAAACCATGGAATGTTTCAAGGAATAGTATGCCTGCTTGCGATAGTGTAGCTAGGATCTGATTATGCTGCCTGCGGTTTGGGTAGCATGAATCGCTTGACAGGTTCGCTTTAAAGATTCATTCTCTGGTTATTGATTGGTCAACCCACCAGATCATCTAGTGGAGATCTTGTTTCTAAAATTGTATTAAAGCATCACCTCTGCTAAATTCTCTATTATTTTGCTCAGCTTAAATTTCACCCAACCATTCTTCTCCCTATTATTCGGACACAGCAGACGTCTTCTCCAAGCAAAATTCTGCCTCCTCACTGGCCATTTGATAATGCTATTCTTCATCCTGGATCAGAACCACCTAGTTGAAGAGTTTATCCATTGTCCCACCTGGGAAATGAAGCAATGTCCATTTACATTAAGGAATACTTGAAAAGAAACTTCATTCGCAAGTCAACATCACCGGCTGGAGCGTATTTCAACTGTTTTAGGCGTTTGTGGAAACTACATTCTGATCCGTATTAACGAGGGTTGAAGAATTGAAAAAGGCCGTTCAATACCCAGAGATGGTCACTATGAATACTTTGTCTTGCCTTTGGGCCTGTGTAACAGTCTGGCCGTAGTCTAGCATTTGCTAATGAAATGTCATTGTCTACCTAGACGAAATCCTAATGTTCTCCTAAGATTTGGACTCACACAGTCAGCATGTCTGCTGTGTGGTAAACAGACACAAAATGCCTCTTTGAACAATACGAATTACCTGGTTTATAGTTTCTCCTTGGGAGGTCTGTAGATGGATCAGGAGAAAGTTTTGGCTATCCTGGTAAGAAATCAACCTGCGCACCTGTAGTCCTTTCAAAGAGTGCTTTGCTTTGCCAACAACTGCTAGCGGTTCATCAAGAACTGGTTCTAAATTGTAGCTCACCTTATGGCCCTCACTTGGAAGAGCGTAAATTCACAGATCTAGCTGAACTGAGATACAAGTCTTCAATCTTCTCCAATGTTTTTCCTCTGCTCTGACTTTACACCATCCACACGTTAAAAGACCTTTTTACCTTGAAATGGATGCCTCTTCAAGAGTAGGAGTAGTTCTCTCACAACAGTCTACTGAATCCAGACACCATCCCTGCGGTTTCTTTTTCAGGAAATTCTTTCCTGCAGGACAGAATAACTTCATCGGTGACCGAGAATTTATAACCGTAATATTAGCTTTGAAGGAGGGGCAACATCTTCTTAAATTACCTAAGTTTCCAGTAACCATTTATACAAAGCATAAAAATCTGGAGTTTTTTCAGTCTGCCCATAGACTATCTCAGTGGTCACTTTTCTTCTCCCAGTATGACTACAGTCTCACCAATCGTCCCGCCGGAAAGAACCGTGGGAAAGATGCTGTCTCCAGATCTTTAGACCCTTGTGACATCTTCTTAAATTACCTAAGTTTCCGGTAACCATTTATACAAAGCATAAAAATCTGGAGTTTTTTCAGTCTGCCCATAGACTATCTCAGTGGTCACTTTTCTTCTCCCAGTATAAACTCCAGTCTCACCAATCGTCCCGCCGGAAAGAACCGTGGGAAAGATGCTGTCTCCAGATCTTTAGACCCTTGTGACATCTTCTTAAATTACTTAAGTTTCCGGTAACCATTTATACAAAGCATAAGAATCTGGAGTTTTTTCAGTCTGCCCATAGACTATCTCAGTGGTCACTTTTCTTCTCCCAGTATGACTACAGTCTCACCAATCGTCCGCCGGAAAGAACCGTGGGAAAGATGCTGTCTCCAGATCTTTAGACCCTTGTGACATCTTCTTAAATGACCTACGTTTCCAGTAACCATTCATACAAAGCATAAAAATCTGGAGTTTTTTCAATCTGCCCATAGACTACTTCCGTGGTCACTTTTCTTCTCCCAGTATGACTTCAGTCTCACCAATCGTACAGCCGGAAAGAACCGTGGGACAGACGCTGTCTCCAGATCTTTAGATCCTTTTGACACCTCTTAGAAAGCAGACTCTCATTTTTGTGAGCCTGAAAGTACTTTTGCTTCTATCCCTTATTCATGTCATGCTCAATCAATGGGAGATCCATCATCGCTGGACCCATTCTTCACTACTCTCTGGTTACCTTGGAGTTACATGACCTGCTTAACTCTTTCCTCATTTTTATTAGTGTGCTAAGTGGAAACAGGATGGTTAAGAGTATGTGGCATCTTGAAAATTTTCTCGGCAAGCGCCACATGTACCCCTGCAGCTTTTACCAATTCCATATTGACACTGGACTGAAATTTCCATGGACTTTGCTTCTAACCTTCCTGAGCCACATATGGGTCGTAGTAGACTGTTCTACCAAGAGGTCTTGTTTTGTCCCATTACGTACTCTTCCCTCTGCTGCATAGCCGGCTCATGTTTTCTTCAAGAACCTTTTCAGCTTCCACAGGGCTCCACAGCCAGCTCAAGTTTTCTTAGAAGACTATTTCCCCTTTGATGGAATCCCTGCTTGTATTGTTCCTGGTCAAGGTGTCCTGTTTGTTTCAAGACTCTGAAATATTGTCATGATCTTCAAAATTTCCTTAGACTTCTCCTCTGCTCAATACTTGGTGTTGGGGGGGAGATGATAGGCAAACAGAGAGGACTTTTTTTCCAATGCCCATCAGGACAATTGACCCAGATTTAATTTTGTGGGTCGAATTTGCTCATGACAATTCCGTTTTTTAATCTTCTGGTAAGTTAACTTTTGCAATACCATCAAACCTTTTAAGCAAAAAAAAAAAGTGGCATAAAAGCTTTGAAAAGTCGCAAAATTTTTCTGCACTAAAATTTTTACCAGTTTTGGCATTTTCACACGTTTCTCTGAGCTCTGCTGAAATAAGTGGAGATGGGGTGGGTCGGTGCACGGGCTGTGGTGTTCCGTATGCCAGAAATCTGACTCCAGTACCTGATTGGAGTAAGATTTTTCAAGTAGCACAGGAAGGTGCCCACCACTAGAAAATTATAATTGCTCACCGTTAATTTGATTTTCCAGAGCCCAAGACAGCACTATAGAGAGAGAGGATCCACCTCCAAGGATAAGAAACTCACATATTTAAAAGGCGGAGCCTCTCTTCAGTGGCTTACAGAGCATGAGAGGGCCTCTGTTTAGTCAGGTAGAGAAAACACATATATAACATAGGCAAGGATCAATGCTGCTAACTTCCCTATCAAAACCATTTTTTTCTGCTGCAGCCAGTGAAAAAGTGGGAACAGAAAAAACAAACCCATAACAATAGAAGGTAGGGAATAAGGAAGGGTGCTATCATGGGTTTCGGAAAATCAAATTACCGGTGAGTAATTATCAATTTTCCCATCTCCACGACAGCACCATAGAGAGATAGCAAATGAATCCTTTATGGAGGAACCACCGCTTGACGCACCTTTCTCCCAAAAGTAAGATCAGAAGAATCCAAATCCAAGCGTGTGTAAAAAAGGTGGATGGTGTAGACCAGTGTTTCTCAACTCCAGTCCTCAGGGTGATAATTTTATCACCTGCTCAAGCATTAATTCCATCACCTTTGCAATACTAAGGAAATCCTGAAAACATGACCTGTTGGTGGGTCCTGAGGACTGGAGTTGAGAAACACTGATGTAGACCAAGTTGCTGCCCTACAAATTTGTTCACAAGAGATGTCTCCTTTGAAGCCACCTGACCCTTATTTGGACCTTGAAAAAGAACAAGATAAGAGGTAGTTTTCCGCCAGATAGAAGTAACCTAGAGGTATTGAATTAAACATCTCCTGACATCTAAAGAATGGAACCTAGCCTTCTTCTCATTCTTGGGGTCATTAAAGAAAGAGGGTTTTGCAATCTCTAGAAATCTAGGAAAGGTCGAAACTACCTTGGGGAGAAAACTGGGTCTGGTCTAGTAAGTACTCTATCAAAGAGAATGTTTGTAAATGGCTGGTTTATTGACAAAGTAGAATTGTTTTCAAAGTTAGTGTTCTAAACTGCATTTCTGCTTTCAGCTCTAATGGGGATCTAGTTAGGGCATCCAAGACTAGATTGAGGTCCCATGGTGGAACTCGACCTGATAAAACTCACTACCGAAGGCAACTGTTTAGTCAAAGAGAATGCCCAAGGCTGATGATATCTGCATCTTAAGAGTGTTGACTATCAATCCTAACTCTAGGCCTTTCTGTAAAAATGTCAAAACCTTTGTCCATTGCACTGAGTTATTCCCAAATAGACTTATATTAGAGAAGCTTAAAAATTTCTTCCAAACCCTTAGATAAATATTGGTTCTTACTTTCTTTCTATACCCTACCAAAGTAGAGAGTACATTTTTGGAAAGTCCCTTTGACTCAAGAAGCTGCCACTCCGTCATATGGAAATTCCTCATCCCGGGCACAAGACTGGATCTTGAGAAAAGAGATCTGCCGAGATGCACAATAACAGGGACCCTAAGACGGACATGGCACTCCTCAGAGAGATTTTTGGATTTCTGATGAGACTGTAAAAAAATCTTGATTATTTGAACTATTTTCTTTTCCAGAAGGAATGATCTCTGTTTGCATAAATCTAGCAGGATTGCCAGGAATACTTGATTCTTTTCAAGAACAACTCTTGATTTCTTTTTCTTTTACCAGCCATCCTAAGGATGCTAGGATGTTGGATATATTTTCCATTGCCTGACTTCAATTTAACTTCATCCTTCCGACCACCAAGAAGTTGACTAAATATGGAATGAACAACATGTCTTTTTCCCAGATATGGTAGGATATCTCTGCAATTATCTTTGCAAACACTCCGGGGGCCATGGACAGCCTGAAAGGTAGAGCTTGAAACTGAAAATGATGCCAGTCCCCTGAATATTTACAGCTATCGTTAGTAGAGTTGAGCGAATATCTTCGGTTCCCCGCCTATTCGGCAAACTATAGCGCTTGCTGAATAAGCTACAGCGAGAACCCGGCTTTCTGGATCGCGGCAGCTGAACAGCTGATGTCACTGTCGCAGCACATGCACGGAGAGCCTGAGTGTTGGGCTCTCCATGCATGTGCTGTGACTGTGACACAGCCGCGACACATGTGTGTAGCCCTGGTGTTAGGCACACGCAGTACCCTGGAGAGTGTGTGGCGAGACAGCAGTTTAATGCTAAATATTCATTCACTCAACATATACTAGACACACCCTTAGGGTAGTGGAGTTTGCTCTTGAGGGAGTGGTCAAGGTAGTATGTGTTGGAGTGATTTAGTCAGTCTAGTACCTGTCTTCGGACAGAGAAGACGTGAGGAGTGAGTGTCTAGACTTCAGAGAGAGAAGACGTCTGGAGGGAGGAAGGAGTCCAGCCTGCTCTATCATCAGTTCATATCGTGGAGGCTGGTACAGGTGTTTGAATTCACCTTAGTCTAGTCAGAGCTGTACCTCATCAGCATACATTGGAAGGAAAGAAGAAGTTTAGTGCAGAAAGTCTTCAGCATCCTGTCTAAAGGACGGTATCAGGTTCAGAGACGTGCTCCTGCCTATTGATAACTGAGCATCTGTAACTAACTTTGAAGTGAAGGAAAAGAAAGAAGTGACTGCTCGACCCTTGGCTAGTGTGAGTGCTTATGTTACCAGCGTGGACAAGGCGAAAGGCACAGTGGTTTATTGGAATAGTGCTTACGGATTGCAGAAGTCCTGCACATTGCACCCGGTCACTGGGGACCGAAGGATCACTACTGTTTCAAGCAGAGTGATAAGAAAACCAGGAATTTACCGGACCTTAGGTCGCGGCAAACAAGCCCCTTATAGTCAGTACGTAACTGGGGTCAGGGGAAGTGAAGACTTTGAGTCAGTGCACGACAAGATAAGAATTCAGCTTCTTCGCAGGAAGGCTCCTAACACAAAGCTGACTGGGTGGTACAGCTATAGATTAGCTGGAGATTTTGAGGGAACTACGCTTCAGGCTGGTTGTACTCGTTGTATTGGAAGTAAAGGAGGCCCCTAACTTGTCCAGCTGCTGTCTCAAGATACACTCTCCTTGGATCAGCCTCCCTGGGACCTGCCTGAACATCTTACAAGTAAAGGTATGGAAAGACGCTGACCGTGTGAGACTGTGTTCTTTATCTGCACCCGACTTCACAAATCCCATAGACTTTGAGGGACCAGTCCCACCTGTAGGGGACCCGACATCTAGCTGCCTCACCATCCCTCAGAGATCTACAGCAGCGCTGGTACTAATTACCAGAAGACTACAGGTGGCGTCACGAACTGTATATAAACCTATCCCTGTAAATATATCCCCAACATACGCCAGACCGCCCGGGCCACAGACCGAGCCACAGCTACCTGTGACAAACCCCATAGACTTCCATGGGCTCGGCTCTGAGTACCCCATTGCCCTGGTAATCCACAATTGTGGTGGCGGGTCGACACACATGCAGCTGCGGCGGCGATCAGTTGTTCAGCCGCCGCGATCCAGGAAGCCGGATTCCCGCTGTAGCTTATTCTTATTCGGCAAGCGCTATAGTTTGCCGAATAAGCGGGGAACCGAAGATATTCGCTCAATTCTAACCCTTAGTAATTTTTGATGTTCCTGGAGGATGGGTACTTGGTAATATGCATCCTGGAGATCCAATATATATTGCCATGTAACATTTTGGAAAGAGAGTTTTACCATCATTCCCATTTTGAAATGTTTGACCTTCAGGCAGCGATCTAAAGGGTATGCCACACTAAACAACATCGCTAACGGGATCGCTAAAAAACGTCACTATTTAGCGATCCCGTTAGCGATGTTGTTGTGTGCGGCATCTACCAGCGACGAGGCCCCTGCTGTGATCTCGTTCATCACAGCGATCGTTCCGGACCCTATTTTCGTCGCTGGCGCCCCGCTGGTATCTAATCGCTGAGTGTGGCACCTTTTTTAGCGATTTAGCGGTACTTTTGTACCGCTAAAGTCGTTAAGGAGATCGCTAACCGCGATAGCGTCCTAACGACATCGCTAAAATAGGTAGCTACTAGCGATATAGAAACAATCCCGCTAGCGATATCATTAGTATGCGACGCTAACGAGATCGCTAGCGGGATTGTGTAGTGTGGCAGTACCTTAAGTCTTTTGACGTTACAATAGCCCTGAAGGAGAGGTCTAGCTTTCTTCACAGAGAGGACTGTAAAATCCCCTCTCCTTGTCGGATACTGGAACACGAATAAGGACCAGTTTCTGTATCAAGGATAGGACTTCTCGTTCTAAGGCCTGTTACCCTGCTTTGGAGGCCTGGATATTGATAACTAAAGATCTTCCTGATGGGCAGAAATTGAATTCTAGTTTCAAACACTGACCAATAGTGTTTATAATTCCACTGTTTCATGATATTCCTAACCAGGCAGGAAGAAACCTGTTTAGCCTTCCACCTACCTGGGGCTTGGCGACATTGTCTTCCAGTTCTTTTTTGGGGTCAGCGGGAAGCGAGTCATACATAAGTTTTTTCTCCTGGCTCTTGGGACCTTCCATCTTGCTAAAAAGTCTGTTGCTTTTTGGATGGTTGGAAAGCTGGCAATCTTATCATGAGGACATTTGTTTTAAATCTGGGACTGCAGCTGATCTAGCCATAAGATTATTTATCTCTGTACATTTTGCTGCAATGTGGGGTTTGAACACTGCCACACCTGACTCCCAGAAGCTATCTGCCTTCTCATCCAGGGAGTCTTCCAGGAGGCCCGTGTTATCAAAGGGCAAAGGGGACTTGTGAGACACATGCAAAATGGCCGCATCAATTTTAGAGGCCTTTTCCCAACATTCACAAACATCCTATTCAAATGAGTATTTTCTTTTAACTCCTTTTGGAATAAATCCTTTTTTATCAGGCTTCTTCCACTCCCTCTTTATTTGGGAGCACACATTCTTTTGTAATGGAAAGCATTTTTGCTTTCGCACCTCCAATCCTCCAAACATCACATCCTGTATAATTTTGGGTTCCTTAATGTCCTCAGTCTTCATTGTGGCCTTAATTGCTTTCACTAATTTATCCCTGTCTCCAGCAGGGAAACATGGACAGTCTTCATCATCAACCGAGGAGGAAAGCTAAGATGAGACATCCGAACAGAGTCCTTGTAGTTCCCCATCCTGTAAATCCTCGTCGGAACTACTGTAGTATCGCCTAGGACATCCTGCCTTTCTGTTACAGCACAAGGGCCGCTATTCCTAAAGCCCATTAATTAAGTTTTTACCTCTGTTTTAATTATAGTTTACAGGTTCTTCATGAGTGATGAGGACTCTTGCAAAGTTTTTTTGATGCAAACCAGACACAACTTTTTATTATACGAAGCTAACAATTTAGTTCTACACAGTGCACGTTTCTTATTGTTTATTTTTGACTGCCCTTTCCTAGGTCTATCCTACAACAAAACGCATTTAAGGAGAAAGCATTAAACCCAAAGGTTAATAGGGGATTTTATGACGTACCTGCCCCAATAGGCAGGAACTACCATATATAGGAGTTGCATCATCAGCAGGATGCCTGGTCAGGTTGTCTTCTTCCATCCTTCAAATGTGCTGCGTGTACAGGGCATGAACTCTCCTTACAACTCTGGAGATACTGTTGTGAATGGGTTTGAGATGAGTTCTGAGCAGAGGCTCCCTCTGGTGGTTACAAGCGGTACTAGTGAGGATTGTGAGGACTGGGAATCAGGTGTTACTGATTGGTCTTATATAAGGGAGTCATTTTCCCATCAGGGTTGCCGGTGATCAATTGTTCTGGTCTGAATCCTTCTTTCCAGTTTCCCTTGTAGCCTGCTGTGTCGTGTCTGCATCTCCTGCTATCAGATAAGACAATTTCTTATTTTGTGTTTTTGCTATATTTTTGCATTTTGTCCTGCACTTCTGTGGGGGCCTTCAGGGTCCCCTCCGGGGGCTTTTGCCCTCTCAGTTTAGTCCAGCCACTGTGTTTTGTACTTTTGCTTTTTCCAGGTTTTTTTTCAGTGGCTGCTGTTTTGATTTTTTTACACCAGAGAACTAATTTAGGTGGTGGAGGTCGTGTGATCTCAGGTGATTTTGAAATTAGTAGAGTTGGTGTTTTTTCAGGGTTTTCTGAGATTGCAGTAAGTACCCTTCCTGTCCTTTTCTATTTAGATAGTTTGGGCCCCAGCGTTTGCTCATACTATTTTCTTTCTGTGTCAGTATTTCCTCTTGTCTAACCGCCATTACATGTTTGGGGGCTTTCTATTATCTTTGGGGTTCTGCTCCGGGGCAGATAGCTTTCCTATTTCTATCTTTAGGTGTAGTTAGTTTCTCAGGCTGTGACGAGGCGTCTAGGACCAACGTAGGAACGCTCCACGGCTGCCTCTAGTTGCGGTGGTTAGTCAGGGTACTGCAATCTCATAGATTCCAACTGCTCTGGTGTATTTCCTTTTTTACCTGCACTCCTCAGCTACCGTAACATAACAGTATCACCGGCCATAAAAATTGTATGGTACTCACAGAAGGGAAAAAATATTTTGAAGGAAGAAAAGTTGTCAGAGATATTTTTCTGTTTGTTGCATTTTTTTTTTTTTTTTTTCCTCTGTATCTCTGGGTGCTGGGGAGGATCTTTTCTCCCAATGGAGTTTGCACAGTTGTCTGGCCGTGTGGATCAGCTTGCCACTGAAGTTCGGAGTATTGCAACCTATCTTGCTGGGTTGCCTGTTGTGGAACCTAGGATCCCCATGCCAGATTTGTTTTTAGGGGATCGAGCTAAGTTTCAGAATTTCAAAAATAATTGTAAATTGTTTCTTGCCTTAAAATCTAAGTCCTCAGGAAACGCAGCGCAGCAGGTTCAAATTATCATCTCTCTCCTGCGCGGCGATCCTCAGGATTGGGCTTTTTCCCTGATACCTGGGGATCCTGTTTTGAGTGATGTTGATGCATTTTTTCAGGCTTTGGGGTTATTGTACGATGAGCCTAATGTCACTGATCAAGCTGAAAAAGCCTTGTTGGCATTAAATCAGGGGCTTGATGACGCTGAGTTATACTGTCAGAGATTCCGTAGGTGGGCAGTCCTGACCAAGTGGAATGACGACGCTTTGGCGGCCCTTTTCCGGAAGGGTCTGTCGGATAATGTAAAGGATGTTATGGTGGGATTCCCTGTCCCCTCTGGTCTCAATGATTCTATGTCATTAGCGATTCAAATTGACAGACGTTTGCGTGAGCGGAGAAGTATGCGTGGAGTGGTGTTGCCTTGTGAGCCAGCTGCTGAGCCCATGCAGTGTGATGGAGTGGTGTCTGGGGCACAGCGTCATGAGTTTCGAAAGCGCAATGGGTTATGTTTCTACTGTGGTGATGCCTCTCATGCTATTTCAGTCTGCCCTAAGCGGGGAAGACATTTTGCACGCTCAGTTGTCTTGGGTAGTGTTCAGACTAAGTTTTTATTAACTGTCACTCTGATATGCTCTCTGTCCTCATTTTCTGCTCAGGCTTTCGTTGATTCTGGAGCAGCTATTAACCTGATGGATTATGATTTTGCTAAACGTTGTGGGTTTCCCTTGATACCCCTACAGAAGTCTATTCCTTTACTGGGGATCGATTCTACCCCTTTGGCTGAGAATAAACCCCAGTTTTCTACTCAGGTGATAATGAGGGTTGAACCTGATCACCAGGAGTGCTGCAAATTTTTGGTTCTATATAATCTGCATGACATTATAGTGCTGGGTTTCCCTTGGTTACAGTCTCATAATCCTGTTTTGGATTGGAAATCTGTGTCTGTAACCAGTTGGGGCTGCCAATGTGTTAATACCAACACTCCTGTTTTTTCTGCCTCCCCCCAGGCTGAGGATGTTCCTGACTTTTTGTTTGATTTTTCTGATGTGTTTAGCGAAAGTAAATCTGCATCCTTACCTCCCCATAGGAGCTATGACTGCGCTATTGAATTAGTGCCAGGTAGTAAATTCCCGAAAGGTCGCCTTTTTAACTTGTCTGTACCTGAACATGACGCTATGCGGTCTTATATCAAGGAATCATTGGAGAAGGGTCATATCAGACCATCCTCTTCACCCTTAGGTGCCGGTTTTTTCTTTGTGGCCAAAAAAGATGGTTCATTAAGGCCGTGTATTGATTATCGTCTCTTGAACAATATTACTGTGAAATATCAATACCCGTTACCCTTGATTTCTGACCTGTTTTCCAGGGTGAAAAACGCTACTTGGTTTACCAAGCTTGACCTCAGGGGGGCGTATAACCTTATTCGCATTAAGCACGGGGATGAATGGAAGACGGCATTTAACACCCCTGAAGGGCATTTTGAGTACCTTGTGATGCCCTTTGGGCTCACTAATGCTCCTTCCGTCTTCCAGTCCTTCATGAATGACATTTTCAGGGATTTTGTGGACAAGTTTCTGATTGTTTATTTGGATGATATCTTGATTTTTTCTAATGACTGGGACTCTCATGTGAAACATGTTCGAACTGTATTCCAGATTTTGAGAGAGAATGCTCTGTATGTGAAGGGATCAAAGTGTCTTTTTGGCGTACAGAAGATCTCATTTCTGGGATTCATTTTGTCCCCATCTGTTATTGAAATGGACCCGGTCAAGGTTCAGGCCATCTGTGATTGGGTCCAACCTACTTCATTAAAGGCTCTTCAGAGATTTTTGGGTTTTGCCAATTTTTATCGTAAATTTATTGGTAATTTGTCGGTTATTGTTAAACCATTAACTGATTTGACCAGAAAGGGTTCTGATGTGGTGAATTGGCCTCCTGAGGCAGTCTCTGCGTTTCAGGAACTTAAGCAGAGATTCACTTCTGCTCCTGTTCTACGGCAGCCTGATGTTTCTCTGCCATTTCAGGTGGAGGTTGATGCCTCTGAAATTGGGGCAGGTGCCGTTTTGTCCCAAAAAGATCCAGAGACCTCTAAAAGTAACCCTTGTGCCTTTTTCTCTCGAAAATTTTCTCCTACTGAACGTAATTATGACGTGGGTAATCGGGATTTATTGGCCATGAAGTGGGCTTTTGAAGAGTGGAGACATTGGCTTGAGGGAGCCAAACATCAGGTGGTGGTCCTTACGGACCATAAGAATCTGGTCTATCTGGAATCTGCCAAGCGACTCAATCCTAGACAGGCCAGGTGGGCCTTGTTTTTCACACGTTTTAATTTTGTGGTTTCCTTTCTTCCTGGCACTAAGAATGTTAAGGCGGATGCCCTCTCGAGGAGTTTCCTTGCGGACTCTCCTGAGCTATCTGATCCCTCTGTTATTTTGAAGGAGGGTGTACTTCTTTCCGCCATCTCGCCCAATTTGAGACTTGCTCTGGAGGGGTGTCAGGAGGATAGGCCCGAGCGCTGCCCTGTTGGAAAATTGTTTGTTCCGGACCAATGGAAAAAGAGTGTGATGTCTGAGATTCATTGTTCCGCATTGGCTGGGCATCCCGGAATTTTTGGTACCAGAGACTTGGTTAGTCGGTCCTTTTGGTGGTCTACCTTGTCTCGCGATGTCAGGGAATTTGTGCAGTCCTGCGGGACTTGCTCTCGCTCCAAGCCTTGCTCTCGCTCTAGTGGTTTGTTGATGCCATTGCCTGTGCCCAAGAGACCATGGACCCATATCTCTATGGATTTCATTTCCGATCTTCCTGTTTCTCAGAGAATGACCACCATTTGGGTAATTTGTGATAGGTTTTCCAAAATGATACATCTTGTGCCATTACCTAAGTTGCCTTCCTCCTCTGAATTGGTGCCGTTGTTCCTTCAGCACGTGGTTCGTTTACACGGCATTCCTGAGAACATTGTGTCTGACAGAGGAGTCCAGTTTGTTTCCAGATTTTGGAGGACTTTTTGTTCTAAACTGGGTGTTCAATTGTCTTTCTCCTCGGCATTTCATCCTCAGACCAATGGTCAAACTGAGAGAACAAACCAGACATTGGAGACTTATCTAAGATGCTTTGTGTCTGCTGATCAGGATGACTGGGTCTCTTTTTTGCCTTTGGCTGAGTTTGCTCTTAATAATAGGGCTAGCTCTGCCACTTTGATGTCTCCGTTTTTCTGTAATTCTGGGTTTCACCCTCGATTTTCTTCAGGACAGACGGAGGCTTCTGTCTGTCCAGGTGTTGACTCTGTTGTTGAGCGTATGCAGCAGATTTGGGACCAGGTAGTGGAGAGGTTGTCCCTCTCTCAGGAGAAGGCCCAGCGGTTTGCTAACCGGCATAGGACTGATGGTCCTCGGTTTAAAGTGGGGGACTTGGTCTGGTTGTCCTCAAAGAATATTCCTATGAGAGTAGCATCTCCTAAATTTAAGCCTAGGTTCATTGGACCTTATAAGATCATGGAGATTATTAATCCTGTTTCTTTTCATTTGCTTCTTCCAGGGACATTTAAGATCCATAACGTGTTCCACAAGTCCTTGTTGAAGAGGTTTGTTGAGCCAGTGGTTCCTGCTGCTGTGCCTCCTGACCCTGTTTTGGTTGAGGGCAATCTGGAGTATGTGGTTGAGAAAATATTGGATTCTCGTTTTTCTAGACGAAGACTCCAGTATTTGGTTAAATGGAGAGGTTATGGTGAGGAAGACAATTCTTGGGTGTTTGCTTCGGACATCCATGCTAGGAGACTTATCCGTGCGTATCATAGAACTCATCCTGACCGACCTGGTTGCTCAAATGAGGGTTCGGTGACCCCTCCTCAAGGGGGGGGTATTGTTGTGAATGGGTTTGAGATGAGTTCTGAGCAGAGGCTCCCTCTGGTGGTTACAAGCGGTACTAGTGAGGATTGTGAGGACTGGGAATCAGGTGTTACTGATTGGTCTTATATAAGGGAGTCATTTTCCCATCAGGGTTGCCGGTGATCAATTGTTCTGGTCTGAATCCTTCTTTCCAGTTTCCCTTGTAGCCTGCTGTGTCGTGTCTGCATCTCCTGCTATCAGATAAGACAATTTCTTATTTTGTGTTTTTGCTATATTTTTGCATTTTGTCCTGCACTTCTGTGGGGGCCTTCAGGGTCCCCTCCGGGGGCTTTTGCCCTCTCAGTTTAGTCCAGCCACTGTGTTTTGTACTTTTGCTTTTTCCAGGTTTTTTTTCAGTGGCTGCTGTTTTGATTTTTTTACACCAGAGAACTAATTTAGGTGGTGGAGGTCGTGTGATCTCAGGTGATTTTGAAATTAGTAGAGTTGGTGTTTTTTCAGGGTTTTCTGAGATTGCAGTAAGTACCCTTCCTGTCCTTTTCTATTTAGATAGTTTGGGCCCCAGCGTTTGCTCATACTATTTTCTTTCTGTGTCAGTATTTCCTCTTGTCTAACCGCCATTACATGTTTGGGGGCTTTCTATTATCTTTGGGGTTCTGCTCCGGGGCAGATAGCTTTCCTATTTCTATCTTTAGGTGTAGTTAGTTTCTCAGGCTGTGACGAGGCGTCTAGGACCAACGTAGGAACGCTCCACGGCTGCCTCTAGTTGCGGTGGTTAGTCAGGGTACTGCAATCTCATAGATTCCAACTGCTCTGGTGTATTTCCTTTTTTACCTGCACTCCTCAGCTACCGTAACATAACAGTATCACCGGCCATAAAAATTGTATGGTACTCACAGAAGGGAAAAAATATTTTGAAGGAAGAAAAGTTGTCAGAGATATTTTGCTGTTTGTTGCATTTTTTTTTTTTTTCCCTCTGTATCTCTGGGTGCTGGGGAGGATCTTTTCTCCCAATGGAGTTTGCACAGTTGTCTGGCCGTGTGGATCAGCTTGCCACTGAAGTTCGGAGTATTGCAACCTATCTTGCTGGGTTGCCTGTTGTGGAACCTAGGATTCCCATGCCAGATTTGTTTTTAGGGGATCGAGCTAAGTTTCAGAATTTCAAAAATAATTGTAAATTGTTTCTTGCCTTAAAATCTAAGTCCTCAGGAAACGCAGCGCAGCAGGTTCAAATTATCATCTCTCTCCTGCGCGGCGATCCTCAGGATTGGGCTTTTTCCCTGATACCTGGGGATCCTGTTTTGAGTGATGTTGATGCATTTTTTCAGGCTTTGGGGTTATTGTACGATGAGCCTAATGTCACTGATCAAGCTGAAAAAGCCTTGTTGGCATTAAATCAGGGGCTTGATGACGCTGAGTTATACTGTCAGAGATTCCGTAGGTGGGCAGTCCTGACCAAGTGGAATGACGACGCTTTGGCGGCCCTTTTCCGGAAGGGTCTGTCGGATAATGTAAAGGATGTTATGGTGGGATTCCCTGTCCCCTCTGGTCTCAATGATTCTATGTCATTAGCGATTCAAATTGACAGACGTTTGCGTGAGCGGAGAAGTATGCGTGGAGTGGTGTTGCCTTGTGAGCCAGCTGCTGAGCCCATGCAGTGTGATGGAGTGGTGTCTGGGGCACAGCGTCATGAGTTTCGAAAGCGCAATGGGTTATGTTTCTACTGTGGTGATGCCTCTCATGCTATTTCAGTCTGCCCTAAGCGGGGAAGACATTTTGCACGCTCAGTTGTCTTGGGTAGTGTTCAGACTAAGTTTTTATTAACTGTCACTCTGATATGCTCTCTGTCCTCATTTTCTGCTCAGGCTTTCGTTGATTCTGGAGCAGCTATTAACCTGATGGATTATGATTTTGCTAAACGTTGTGGGTTTCCCTTGATACCCCTACAGAAGTCTATTCCTTTACTGGGGATCGATTCTACCCCTTTGGCTGAGAATAAACCCCAGTTTTCTACTCAGGTGATAATGAGGGTTGAACCTGATCACCAGGAGTGCTGCAAATTTTTGGTTCTATATAATCTGCATGACATTATAGTGCTGGGTTTCCCTTGGTTACAGTCTCATAATCCTGTTTTGGATTGGAAATCTGTGTCTGTAACCAGTTGGGGCTGCCAATGTGTTAATACCAACACTCCTGTTTTTTCTGCCTCCCCCCAGGCTGAGGATGTTCCTGACTTTTTGTTTGATTTTTCTGATGTGTTTAGCGAAAGTAAATCTGCATCCTTACCTCCCCATAGGAGCTATGACTGCGCTATTGAATTAGTGCCAGGTAGTAAATTCCCGAAAGGTCGCCTTTTTAACTTGTCTGTACCTGAACATGACGCTATGCGGTCTTATATCAAGGAATCATTGGAGAAGGGTCATATCAGACCATCCTCTTCACCCTTAGGTGCCGGTTTTTTCTTTGTGGCCAAAAAAGATGGTTCATTAAGGCCGTGTATTGATTATCGTCTCTTGAACAATATTACTGTGAAATATCAATACCCGTTACCCTTGATTTCTGACCTGTTTTCCAGGGTGAAAAACGCTACTTGGTTTACCAAGCTTGACCTCAGGGGGGCGTATAACCTTATTCGCATTAAGCACGGGGATGAATGGAAGACGGCATTTAACACCCCTGAAGGGCATTTTGAGTACCTTGTGATGCCCTTTGGGCTCACTAATGCTCCTTCCGTCTTCCAGTCCTTCATGAATGACATTTTCAGGGATTTTGTGGACAAGTTTCTGATTGTTTATTTGGATGATATCTTGATTTTTTCTAATGACTGGGACTCTCATGTGAAACATGTTCGAACTGTATTCCAGATTTTGAGAGAGAATGCTCTGTATGTGAAGGGATCAAAGTGTCTTTTTGGCGTACAGAAGATCTCATTTCTGGGATTCATTTTGTCCCCATCTGTTATTGAAATGGACCCGGTCAAGGTTCAGGCCATCTGTGATTGGGTCCAACCTACTTCATTAAAGGCTCTTCAGAGATTTTTGGGTTTTGCCAATTTTTATCGTAAATTTATTGGTAATTTGTCGGTTATTGTTAAACCATTAACTGATTTGACCAGAAAGGGTTCTGATGTGGTGAATTGGCCTCCTGAGGCAGTCTCTGCGTTTCAGGAACTTAAGCAGAGATTCACTTCTGCTCCTGTTCTACGGCAGCCTGATGTTTCTCTGCCATTTCAGGTGGAGGTTGATGCCTCTGAAATTGGGGCAGGTGCCGTTTTGTCCCAAAAAGATCCAGAGACCTCTAAAAGTAACCCTTGTGCCTTTTTCTCTCGAAAATTTTCTCCTACTGAACGTAATTATGACGTGGGTAATCGGGATTTATTGGCCATGAAGTGGGCTTTTGAAGAGTGGAGACATTGGCTTGAGGGAGCCAAACATCAGGTGGTGGTCCTTACGGACCATAAGAATCTGGTCTATCTGGAATCTGCCAAGCGACTCAATCCTAGACAGGCCAGGTGGGCCTTGTTTTTCACACGTTTTAATTTTGTGGTTTCCTTTCTTCCTGGCACTAAGAATGTTAAGGCGGATGCCCTCTCGAGGAGTTTCCTTGCGGACTCTCCTGAGCTATCTGATCCCTCTGTTATTTTGAAGGAGGGTGTACTTCTTTCCGCCATCTCGCCCAATTTGAGACTTGCTCTGGAGGGGTGTCAGGAGGATAGGCCCGAGCGCTGCCCTGTTGGAAAATTGTTTGTTCCGGACCAATGGAAAAAGAGTGTGATGTCTGAGATTCATTGTTCCGCATTGGCTGGGCATCCCGGAATTTTTGGTACCAGAGACTTGGTTAGTCGGTCCTTTTGGTGGTCTACCTTGTCTCGCGATGTCAGGGAATTTGTGCAGTCCTGCGGGACTTGCTCTCGCTCCAAGCCTTGCTCTCGCTCTAGTGGTTTGTTGATGCCATTGCCTGTGCCCAAGAGACCATGGACCCATATCTCTATGGATTTCATTTCCGATCTTCCTGTTTCTCAGAGAATGACCACCATTTGGGTAATTTGTGATAGGTTTTCCAAAATGATACATCTTGTGCCATTACCTAAGTTGCCTTCCTCCTCTGAATTGGTGCCGTTGTTCCTTCAGCACGTGGTTCGTTTACACGGCATTCCTGAGAACATTGTGTCTGACAGAGGAGTCCAGTTTGTTTCCAGATTTTGGAGGACTTTTTGTTCTAAACTGGGTGTTCAATTGTCTTTCTCCTCGGCATTTCATCCTCAGACCAATGGTCAAACTGAGAGAACAAACCAGACATTGGAGACTTATCTAAGATGCTTTGTGTCTGCTGATCAGGATGACTGGGTCTCTTTTTTGCCTTTGGCTGAGTTTGCTCTTAATAATAGGGCTAGCTCTGCCACTTTGATGTCTCAGTTTTTCTGTAATTCTGGGTTTCACCCTCGATTTTCTTCAGGACAGACGGAGGCTTCTGTCTGTCCAGGTGTTGACTCTGTTGTTGAGCGTATGCAGCAGATTTGGGACCAGGTAGTGGAGAGGTTGTCCCTCTCTCAGGAGAAGGCCCAGCGGTTTGCTAACCGGCATAGGACTGATGGTCCTCGGTTTAAAGTGGGGGACTTGGTCTGGTTGTCCTCAAAGAATATTCCTATGAGAGTAGCATCTCCTAAATTTAAGCCTAGGTTCATTGGACCTTATAAGATCATGGAGATTATTAATCCTGTTTCTTTTCGTTTGCTTCTTCCAGGGACATTTAAGATCCATAACGTGTTCCACAAGTCCTTGTTGAAGAGGTTTGTTGAGCCAGTGGTTCCTGCTGCTGTGCCTCCTGACCCTGTTTTGGTTGAGGGCAATCTGGAGTATGTGGTTGAGAAAATATTGGATTCTCGTTTTTCTAGACGAAGACTCCAGTATTTGGTTAAATGGAGAGGTTATGGTGAGGAAGACAATTCTTGGGTGTTTGCTTCGGACATCCATGCTAGGAGACTTATCCGTGCGTATCATAGAACTCATCCTGACCGACCTGGTTGCTCAAATGAGGGTTCGGTGACCCCTCCTCAAGGGGGGGGTACTGTTGTGAATGGGTTTGAGATGAGTTCTGAGCAGAGGCTCCCTCTGGTGGTTACAAGCGGTACTAGTGAGGATTGTGAGGACTGGGAATCAGGTGTTACTGATTGGTCTTATATAAGGGAGTCATTTTCCCATCAGGGTTGCCGGTGATCAATTGTTCTGGTCTGAATCCTTCTTTCCAGTTTCCCTTGTAGCCTGCTGTGTCGTGTCTGCATCTCCTGCTATCAGATAAGACAATTTCTTATTTTGTGTTTTTGCTATATTTTTGCATTTTGTCCTGCACTTCTGTGGGGGCCTTCAGGGTCCCCTCCGGGGGCTTTTGCCCTCTCAGTTTAGTCCAGCCACTGTGTTTTGTACTTTTGCTTTTTCCAGGTTTTTTTTCAGTGGCTGCTGTTTTGATTTTTTTACACCAGAGAACTAATTTAGGTGGTGGAGGTCGTGTGATCTCAGGTGATTTTGAAATTAGTAGAGTTGGTGTTTTTTCAGGGTTTTCTGAGATTGCAGTAAGTACCCTTCCTGTCCTTTTCTATTTAGATAGTTTGGGCCCCAGCGTTTGCTCATACTATTTTCTTTCTGTGTCAGTATTTCCTCTTGTCTAACCGCCATTACATGTTTGGGGGCTTTCTATTATCTTTGGGGTTCTGCTCCGGGGCAGATAGCTTTCCTATTTCTATCTTTAGGTGTAGTTAGTTTCTCAGGCTGTGACGAGGCGTCTAGGACCAACGTAGGAACGCTCCACGGCTGCCTCTAGTTGCGGTGGTTAGTCAGGGTACTGCAATCTCATAGATTCCAACTGCTCTGGTGTATTTCCTTTTTTACCTGCACTCCTCAGCTACCGTAACATAACAAGATACCCTGTCTTTTTTAACTATCCTGGCGCACCCCACCAATAGCTGGGAGACATCTAAGTATAAAAGGCATCCTCCCTGAACCCCTGTTCCTTGTGTGACCAGAGCCTGAATCCGAACCTCTGGTCCTTGTTTGGCCAGAGCCTGAAAATGAACACCTGGTTCTTGTGTGGCCAGGGCCTGAACCCGATACCACACCTGGCAGTCCCTGAAAAATTGAGAAGTCTTTACGCATAAAATGGCCAATTTATGTGTACCTGGAAGCCACATTAAGGCTCTTCTCGTATTCCAGGTCCTAACTAATGCCAATCCTCGCTTAGAAAGGATTGGCATTAGTTAGGACCTGGAATACGACTTCTCAATTTTTCATATTTCTAAGGCAGTGATGCAATTCATTTTCCATATTTTGTGTCTGCAAGCTATAGCGCTACAGTGTGCTACCTTTTTTTCTTGAATGTGCATGAGTTGGTGACTCTAGGTTTAGCACCTGTTCACATTGGGTCTATTTTTGGATGTGTCGGTCAATTTTTTAATATGCTATCAATATGTCGTCTTGCCTTTTGGGTTACATGGAGCTCTGGCTACATTCCAGAGGCTGATGGACATAGTGTTAGAGCCTCATCGGAAACACGCGTCGGCGTATTTAGACAACATAGTCATCTTTAGTGCAGATTGGAATACCCACCTGTCCCAGGTACAGGCAGTGCTGGAGCCTCTCAGAATAGCGGGGTTAACAGCGAACCCAGAGAATACTTGGCTCTGTAGTATCAAGTTGCAGTACGCAGTATCACTGGTGGACAAAGTCAGAAAAGGGCCCCTGTGCAAGAACAATACATGAGCCCTTTGCAGCCCAAGATCTCCTAAAAATGCAAAATTGCACCTGCTTTGGAGGTATAAATGGGCACCCTCACCTCTTGGGCCCGTACGGCTGAACAGGTTGCACCAATGATATGTCCGCCCCTGCGCAGTATTGGCTCTGCTGTATCAAGGTGACTGTCTGCATACTCTGATCTGCTGTATCAAGGTACTAACCTGAACACTCGATTCAGCTGTTTCAACGTACCCGACTTTCTTTCCACTGTTGCATGCTATGCCACGTGCCATCCCTGAATTTAGAGTTCAATTGTTCCACACCACTCCAGGTGCTGTTCCACATGCTGTCCAGCTTATCCAGTGGCACTGCATTTCACTGCACTAATGATTCTACAATGAAAAGCAGGGGGAGAAAAAGTGACCACAAGTCCATGAATAATAAAAAATATATATTTTATTTCATATCAAATACAGAGCAAATGAAAAAAGGTGATAGCACATACAGGGTACATGAACAAACAGTGTGTAAAAAGGAACACGGGTGTACTACTCCAATAATACCAATATTATTATATATGTAGAAATAATCATATGACAATAGGTATAAATAACCCTCAGACTATATAAACCTGGTCCATTGCATCATGGGAACAGAAATCAGGTATTATGATGGATGGTAAAACCATATATATATATCACACATGACACGAAGCTCAAAGTAGCTAACGATGCACATACCACTCAGATGCAGATGAACCCCCGGGAGGTAGATGACACAGGAGGGAAGGAGCAGGACACCACGCGTTACCCCGACGCGTGTTTCGGCACGAGCCTTCGTCAGGGGGCGTGGAGTGCTAAGTGCGGTGAGTTTAAAAAGAAAGGCTGGGCCAATCAGCAATGCGCAATGCTATGACGATCGCAGATAGAAAGGTGTGTCAGGAGACAAGTGAACGGACATGACGATCATGCAGAGGGAGTGGTCATGTGGACATAACACCGGCCGCTTGGAATGCCACATAAGGAAGCGGAAGTACACAGTTGTCAAGGCAACACTAAACGCTACCGCTTCACTGGTCACATGTGGCAACACAGAGAAGATCAGCTGGTACGAGCGGTCATGTGGAGATCATCCCCCCCGCACTGAATGTTAGATATAAACGGTAATCAAAGGTCACAAATATATAAGAAGCATCAAGGGTTCGTCGATACTGGCTCTATTATTTATAAACACAGAATGCGTCGGGAACACCCCACAACGCATATGCAGGGGATAATGGAGATCACCACAACGATCAGACAGCCGCAACTAAAATAAGATATGAAGTAATTGTCAATAATGTGACGCCCATATATCATCCTATCATTCCAGCCGCATCAGCGTCGCCGTCAAAGATAGCGAAAGCTGACCAGCCTGACGATGCATGAGATATGGGCGTACTATGACAAAAACAAACAAACATAAATTATATCAAAATGTGCAGCCCTATGGATAGTAATAAAAAATCTCAAGCACCAATAGACAAATGAGCATTTTCTCCATATATATGGAAAATCCCCTAATTACCTAGCCACTGTATAGATACAAAAGCGATAAAGTATTCATGTAATACATAATAATAAATATTGTGAAAATAATGTATATCACATGTAAAGAAAATATTTAGACATAATAGTATACAGAAATTATCATAAGCCAAGTATGGAGATCCAAGAGTAATATTCATGACATCATAACTAACATAGATGATAAAATATCAATGCAAAGCATAAGTGGATATAATATATAGAAAAAAATATTCAAACATAATAATATACAATGATTATCATGAGCCAGATATGGAGATCGAAGAGTAATACTCATGACAACAGCGGATAGCAAAAGCCAACGGAAGCACCAGCCTATGAAATAGAATAAAAAACGGTAAGTAAAAACACACATATAAAAACAACACTGATGGTCCTGTACAGATGACATATAGACTCAGCAGGCAAATGTGGGTCATAGGAACGGGACAAAACTAATTTGTTCATTTAAACCCTTCGGATGCATGGTGTTTAATGTCCATATCCAACGGGACTCAAGCTGCGCCAACTTCTGGGATGTCCCACCACCCCGTATGGTGGCATCAATGGAATCAATGCCTATCACCCGGAGGAGCGAGGCATCACAGTCGTGACGCTGCCTAAAGTGCCGTGGAATGGTTTTGAATGCCGCGGGATCATCAGGGTTTACTGCGGCCAATATACCCAGGACATGTTCCCTCACACGAATTTTAAGGGGGCGTGTGGTAAGTCCAATGTATATTAATTTACAGGGACAACTCGCAAAGTATATGACATTGCGTGTATTGCACGTGATATGTTTCCGAATAGTAAATGTACGTGTATTATCAGCATTATGGAAACAATCACTTTTATCGATGTTAACACAGGCCACACAGCGACCACAAGGAAAACACCCAGGTTTAACTGGGCTAGCACTCAGAAAGGTAGACTTAGGATTACTCACATAATGGCTGCGGACTAAGTGGTCACGCAGATTTTTGGAGCGTCGGGTTGTAATAGATGGTTGTTCAGTTAAATAATTCCTTAGTACAGGATCAGCCCTAAGTATAAACCAAGATTTCGAAAGCGCTTCCCTTACATGTGAGAATTGGGAATGATAATCAGTGACAAATCTTACCTTATCGTTATTTTGTTTAATTTTGGGTTTGTAAATCAAATCATTCCGTGAGGAATACCTAGCTCGATTGTAAGCTTTTTTAATCATACGGTGGCTGTACCCCCGCTGTAAAAATCTCATTTTAAGGTCTTCTGCTTGGGTCTCAAAATCAATCAAAGATGAACAGATCCTGCGCAAGCGCAAGAATTGTCCCGTAGGAACGGACTGAATCACATGTCTGGGATGGGAGGAAGACGCATGTAGCAAACTATTAGTAGATGTTGGCTTACGAAAAATGTCCGTTTGTATAGTGTTGTTGAAATCGCGTTTCAACAACACATCCAAAAATTCGACACGATTGGCATCAAATTGATAGGTAATGCGAATGTTCCGATTATTTAGATTAAGAGATAACATAAATTCCTCCAGAAGATCTGTTGGTCCCTGCCAGATGAGGAAAATGTCGTCAATGTACCGCGTCCACATGATGACGCGGTCCATTGACGAGGCCTGATCTGACAGGGAGAGGTCCCTCTCCCACAGCCCCAGGAACAGATTGGCATAGGCTGGCGCAAAGGCCGCCCCCATCGCTGTTCCCTGGAGCTGGAGGTAGAAGGACCCCTTAAAAACGAAAAAATTATGAGTTAACGTAAATTCGAGAATGATCAATATCAGCTCCTGAAAATCCTTGGGGAAATCTGACATCGAAAGATAGTATTTCACTGCTGTTAGGCCATCACAGTGCCTGATGTTGGTATACAATGATTCAACATCTGCAACCACCATTACAGACTGCTGGTCCATATGTAGACCATCAATCAGTTTCAATAATGCACCAGTATCCTTCAAAAATGATGGAAGACATTCTACCATAGGTTGCAGTATTGAATCTATCCATCGATTAACATGTTCCAAGAAATTCCCCGCCCCCGAAATAATAGGTCGTCCGGGTGGTCGAGTTTCATTTTTATGTATTTTAGGTAACAAATACATGGTAGGTATAGTTGGTTCATTGACTATGAGGGCTAGAGCGAGATCTTTTTGAATAGTCCCATCATTGACAGCACGGTCAACGATGGCCTTCAATTGAGACACGTAAGCCGATAATAGGTTTTTTATACCTATTGTCATATGATTATTTCTACATATATAATAATATTGGTATTATTGGAGTAGTACACCCGTGTTCCTTTTTACACACTGTTTGTTCATGTACCCTGTATGTGCTATCACCTTTTTTCATTTGCTCTGTATTTGATATGAAATAAAATATATATTTTTTATTATTCATGGACTTGTGGTCACTTTTTCTCCCCCTGCTTTTCATTGTTGATTTTTGTGACTAGTCCAGACTATGCGTCCATAACAATTGGTATCATGGTGAAATTACAAATGATGTTGTACTGAATTATTTTTCGTAATAATGATACCATCGTGGTTGTTCAGTTTTATAACTATTGTTGCTGTGTTCTGCACAGGTTTTCGTCACTTCCACAACATGGACTATAAAGCCAAGGAGAGGACCTGGCTTAATCAAATTGAGCAGGTGTTTGGTGCTAGCACTGATGACTCACAGCCATCTGGTGGTTCTAGTTGGGACAATCAATTCTTTGATGTTAAAACCCTTTTGGTGAAAAGGACAAAAATTTGGTGGAATCGTGCCTTTCTTGAAAAATATAAGGGTCGTAAATTGATTCCGAGAGGGCTTCGGGTGAAAATCATCCCTGCATTCCCTGTGGATGATGAGTCATTTGTCTCACTATGGGAGGAGACGTGTAGCAGTTGTTCATTCAATCTTATGCAGTTACTTATGGACCTCAATTCTAAATCCATTACAACCTTGGATGAATCCATAGATAAATTGCTGTTGGAACTTAAAACTAAATGCCCTGCCGATATATTTAAAAACTTTGAAATACAACTGGAGAAGACATTAGACACTGTAGTCAAAAAATTAATGAGACACAAATGACGAAATTTAATCGTGATCTCAGAGATTACCAGAATAAAAAAGTTTTTTTCTGGAGAAAGCCCATTTCCTCATCTTCTCGTCCTAGACGTACCCCTTCCATTACATCGGCGT
Source organism: Oophaga sylvatica (assembly GCA_033576555.1). NCBI lineage: Eukaryota > Metazoa > Chordata > Amphibia > Anura > Dendrobatidae > Oophaga > Oophaga sylvatica. The sequence continues at coordinate 626,796,020 of JARQOD010000002.1, forward strand.
CGTCTCTTAGTGAATTATCCGACTCTGCATCCAGTTCTATCAACACTAGATCTGGTGCATCTACTAGGAGAATGCGTGAAAGGGATTACCATCCATATAGAAGAAATGATCGTCGTTCACCTCAAACCAATAAAAATGACAATAAGGTAATCAACCTGAGTAACCGTAGTTTTTCCGGTGATGATTTGGCTCTTTTACACAAAGGCCTATCGTTTTCTCCTACATCCAGATTCGACACGTTTTTGGCCATTAAGGATTTACACATCTTCGCACGATCATTACTTTTTAAAAAATTCTTTCATGATGGTAATGCACATGTTTTATTTCCGACAGAGGAGGAACAATCTGCCCTGAGAATCCTTGAGGAACTCTCCATCGAACACCGTACATCTATTGACGGTAAGATACCTCCATCGATTAAACCACGCTCCAAGAGGTTCCCCGCCCTCTCTACATGTACTAACATAGATCTTTTTGTTAAGATTGTTACTAAAGATCTGTGTAAGATACCTCGCTCAATTATTAATGACAACCTTTCTAAGGTTGAACGCGAGCGGCTGAGTGCATTACAAGATCTGTCAGACGTGGTATTTAAACCAGCCGATAAGGGAGGTAATATTGTAGTCTGGCCAAAAGATATGTACGAAAGGGAAGCCTTTCGTCAACTTCATGATGGCACATGCTACAAAAAATTAACATTCAACCCCTTATCGGCTTACGTGTCTCAATTGAAGGCCATCGTTGACCGTGCTGTCAATGATGGGACTATTCAAAAAGATCTCGCTCTAGCCCTCATAGTCAATGAACCAACTATACCTACCATGTATTTATTACCTAAAATACATAAAAATGAAACTCGACCACCCGGACGACCTATTATTTCGGGGGCGGGGAATTTCTTGGAACATGTTAATCGATGGATAGATTCAATACTGCAACCTATGGTAGAATGTCTTCCATCATTTTTGAAGGATACTGGTGCATTATTGAAACTGATTGATGGTCTACATATGGACCAGCAGTCTGTAATGGTGGTTGCAGATGTTGAATCATTGTATACCAACATCAGGCACTGTGATGGCCTAACAGCAGTGAAATACTATCTTTCGATGTCAGATTTCCCCAAGGATTTTCAGGAGCTGATATTGATCATTCTCGAATTTACGTTAACTCATAATTTTTTCGTTTTTAAGGGGTCCTTCTACCTCCAGCTCCAGGGAACAGCGATGGGGGCGGCCTTTGCGCCAGCCTATGCCAATCTGTTCCTGGGGCTGTGGGAGAGGGACCTCTCCCTGTCAGATCAGGCCTCGTCAATGGACCGCGTCATCATGTGGACGCGGTACATTGACGACATTTTCCTCATCTGGCAGGGACCAACAGATCTTCTGGAGGAATTTATGTTATCTCTTAATCTAAATAATCGGAACATTCGCATTACCTATCAATTTGATGCCAATCGTGTCGAATTTTTGGATGTGTTGTTGAAACGCGATTTCAACAACACTATACAAACGGACATTTTTCGTAAGCCAACATCTACTAATAGTTTGCTACATGCGTCTTCCTCCCATCCCAGACATGTGATTCAGTCCGTTCCTACGGGACAATTCTTGCGCTTGCGCAGGATCTGTTCATCTTTGATTGATTTTGAGACCCAAGTAGAAGACCTTAAAATGAGATTTTTACAGCGGGGGTACAGCCGCCGTATGATTAAAAAAGCTTACAATCGAGCTAGGTATTCCTCACGGAATGATTTGATTTACAAACCCAAAATTAAACAAAATAACGATAAGGTAAGATTTGTCACTGATTATCATTCCCAATTCTCACATGTAAGGGAAGCGCTTTCGAAATCTTGGTTTATACTTAGGGCTGATCCTGTACTAAGGAATTATTTAACTGAACAACCATCTATTACAACCCGACGCTCCAAAAATCTGCGTGACCACTTAGTCCGCAGCCATTATGTGAGTAATCCTAAGTCTACCTTTCTGAGTGCTAGCCCAGTTAAACCTGGGTGTTTTCCTTGTGGTCGCTGTGTGGCCTGTGTTAACATCGATAAAAGTGATTGTTTCCATAATGCTGATAATACACGTACATTTACTATTCGGAAACATATCACGTGCAATACACGCAATGTCATATACTTTGCGAGTTGTCCCTGTAAATTAATATACATTGGACTTACCACACGCCCCCTTAAAATTCGTGTGAGGGAACATGTCCTGGGTATATTGGCCGCAGTAAACCCTGATGATCCCGCGGCATTCAAAACCATTCCACGGCACTTTAGGCAGCGTCACGACTGTGATGCCTCGCTCCTCCGGGTGATAGGCATTGATTCCATTGATGCCACCATACGGGGTGGTGGGACATCCCAGAAGTTGGCGCAGCTTGAGTCCCGTTGGATATGGACATTAAACACCATGCATCCGAAGGGTTTAAATGAACAAATTAGTTTTGTCCCGTTCCTATGACCCACATTTGCCTGCTGAGTCTATATGTCATCTGTACAGGACCATCAGTGTTGTTTTTATATGTGTGTTTTTACTTACCGTTTTTTATTCTATTTCATCAGGCTGGTGCTTCCGTTGGCTTTTGCTATCCGCTGTTGTCATGAATATTACTCTTCGATCTCCATATCTGGCTCATGATAATCATTGTATATTATTATGTTTGAATATTTTTTTCTATATATTATATCCACTTATGCATTGCATTGATATTTTATCATCTATGTTAGTTATGATGTCATGAATATTACTCTTGGATCTCCATACTTGGCTTATGATAATTTCTGTATACTATTATGTCTAAATATTTTCTTTACATGTGATATACATTATTTTCACAATATTTATTATTATGTATTACATGAATACTTTATCGCTTTTGTATCTATACAGTGGCTAGGTAATTAGGGGATTTTCCATATATATGGAGAAAATGCTCATTTGTCTATTGGTGCTTGAGATTTTTTATTACTATCCATAGGGCTGCACATTTTGATATAATTTATGTTTGTTTGTTTTTGTCATAGTACGCCCATATCTCATGCATCGTCAGGCTGGTCAGCTTTCGCTATCTTTGACGGCGACGCTGATGCGGCTGGAATGATAGGATGATATATGGGCGTCACATTATTGACAATTACTTCATATCTTTATTTTAGTTGCGGCTGTCTGATCGTTGTGGTGATCTCCATTATCCCCTGCATATGCGTTGTGGGGTGTTCCCGACGCATTCTGTGTTTATACATAATAGAGCCAGTATCGACGAACCCTTGATGCTTCTTATATATTTGTGACCTTTGATTACCGTTTATATCTAACATTCAGTGCGGGGGGGATGATCTCCACATGACCGCTCGTACCAGCTGATCTTCTCTGTGTTGCCACATGTGACCAGTGAAGCGGTAGCGTTTAGTGTTGCCTTGACAACTGTGTACTTCCGCTTCCTTATGTGGCATTCCAAGCGGCCGGTGTTATGTCCACATGACCACTCCCTCTGCATGATCGTCATGTCCGTTCACTTGTCTCCTGACACACCTTTCTATCTGCGATCGTCATAGCATTGCGCATTGCTGATTGGCCCAGCCTTTCTTTTTAAACTCACCGCACTTAGCACTCCACGCCCCCTGACGAAGGCTCGTGCCGAAACGCGCGTCGGGGTAACGCGTGGTGTCCTGCTCCTTCCCTCCTGTGTCATCTACCTCCCGGGGGTTCATCTGCATCTGAGTGGTATGTGCATCGTTAGCTACTTTGAGCTTCGTGTCATGTGTGATATATATATGGTTTTACCATCCATCATAATACCTGATTTCTGTTCCCATGATGCAATGGACCAGGTTTATATAGTCTGAGGGTTATTTATACCTATTGTCATATGATTATTTCTACATATATAATAATATTGGTATTATTGGAGTAGTACACCCGTGTTCCTTTTTACACACTGTTTGTTCATGTACCCTGTATGTGCTATCACCTTTTTTCATTTGCTCTGTATTTGATATGAAATAAAATATATATTTTTTATTATTCATGGACTTGTGGTCACTTTTTCTCCCCCTGCTTTTCATTGTTGATTTTTGTGACTAGTCCAGACTATGCGTCCATAACAATTGGTATCATGGTGAAATTACAAATGATGTTGTACTGAATTATTTTTCGTAATAATGATACCATCGTGGTTGTTCAGTTTTATAACTAATGATTCTAATCTGTTCATCCAGACAGGTGGTTAATAAATCCGCCTCACCAGGTGACCTTTAACACATTGATTAGCTTCAGAGTTATAAAGCTCCCCTAACTTATATTGCCTCTCAGTGCTTATATTGCCTGTCAGTGCTTTGTTCAGATTCTCCAGTGTATCCTACGTGATGTAACTTTAGCCTGTCTTCTGCTTTTAAGAGTTGACAGGGAGAAACATATCACAAGCAGGAGGCAGTAGAAACTGTTATGTTTTGGTAGCTGAGGAGAGTAAGCAAAAACGGCAATACACCAGAGAGGCTGGAACCTATTGGATTGCAGTAACCTGAACTAATCACACAACTAGAGGTAGCCGTGGAGCGTTCCTACGTTGATCCTAGACGCCTCGTCACAGCCTGAGAGATAACTACACCTAAAGGCAGAAAGATGAAAGCTATCTGCCCCGGAGCAGATCCCCAAAGAAAATAGGAAGCCCCCAAACATGTAATGGCGGTTAGACAAGAGGAAGCACGGACACAGATAGAAAATAGAATGAGCAAACGCTGGGGCCCAATCTGTCTAGACAGAAAAGTACAGGAAAGGATACTCACTGCAATCCAAAAAAAACCCCTAAAAAATACCAACTCTACTGATTGCAAAAACACCTGAGATCACACGACCTCTACCACCTAAATCAGTTCTCTGGTGTAACAAAACTAAGCCTCAGCCACTGAAAAAACTGGAAAAAGCAAATGAACAAACAACAGTGGCTCCAGATAAACTGAGAGGAGCACAAGCCCCCCGGAGGGGACCTGGCTGACCTCCACAGAAGTGCAGGGAACAATACAAAAAGCAAGCACAAAAATAAAAGCAGAAAATATCTTATCTGATAGCAGAAGATGCAGGCAAGACTCAGCAAGCTTCCAAATGAACCAGGAACCACAATTGAGACAAGAACAATTGATCACCGGCAACCATCATGGGAGAGAACCTCCCTTATATCAGACCAGTCCGTGATCCCAGATTGCCATTCCTCACTGAAAGGTTCAGTACTGTCAGTAACCACCAGAGGGAGCCTCTGCTCAGAAACCATTCACAACAGTACCCCCCCCCTTGAGGAGGGGTCACCGAACCCTCACTTGTGCAACCAGGTCGATCAGGATGAGCTCGGTGATAGGCACGGATCAGTCTCCTAGCATGGATGTTCGAAGCAAACACCCAAGAATTGTCCTCCTGACCATAACCTCTCCACTTAACCAAATACTGGAGTTTCCGTCTAGAAAAACGAGAATCCAATATTTTCTCAACCACATACTCCAGATTGCCCTCAACCAAAACAGGGTCAGGAGGCGCAGCCACAGGAACCACTGTCTCGACAAACCTCTTCAATAAGGACTTGTGGAACACGTTATGGATCTTAAATGTCCCTGGAAGAAGCAAACGGAAGGAAACAGGATTAAGAATCTCCATGATCTTATAAGGTCCAATGAACCTAGGCTTAAACTTTGGAGATGCAACCCTCATAGGGATATTTCTTGAGGACAACCAAACCAAGTCCCCCACTTTAAACCGAGGACCATGAGTCCTACGCCGGTTGGCAAACCATTGGGCCTTCTCCTGAGAGAGAGACAACCTCTCCACTACCTGGTCCCAAATCTGCTGCATTCGCTCCACAACAGAGTCAACACCCGGACAGACAGAAGCCTCCTCCTGTCCCGAAGAAAATCGAGGGTGAAACCCAAAATTGCAGAAAAATGGAGACATCAAGGTGGCAGAGCTAGCCCTATTATTAAGAGCAAACTCAGCCAAAGGCAAAAAAGAGACCCAGTCATCTTGATCAGCAGACACAAAACATCTCAAATAAGTCTCCAAGGTCTGGTTTGTTCTCTCGGTTTGTCCTTTGGTCTGAGGATGAAAAGCAGAGGAGAAAGATAATTGAACACCAAGTTTAGAACAAAATGTCCTCCAAAATCTGGAAACAAACTGGACTCCTCTGTCAGACACAATGTTCTCCGGAATGCCATGTAACCGAACTACGTGCTGAAGGAACAAAGGCACCAATTCGGAGGAGGAAGGTAACTTAGATAATGGCACAAGATGTATCATCTTGGAAAACCTATCACAGATTACCCAGATAACGGTCATTCTCTGAGAAACAGGGAGGTCGGAAATAAAATCCATAGAGATATGGGTCCATGGCCTTTTGGGCACAGGTAATGGCATTAACAAACCACTAGAGCGAGAGCAAGGCTTGGAGCGAGAGCAAGTCCCACAGGACTGCACAAATTCCCTGATGTCACGAGACAAAGTAGGCCACCAAAAGGACCGACTCACCAAGTCTCTGGTACCAAAAATCCCGGGATGACCAGCTAACGCGGAACAATGAATCTCAGACATCACACTCTTCTTCCACTGGTCTGGGACAAACAATTTCCCAAAAGGGCAGCGCTCAGTTTTATCCTCCTGACACCCTTCCAGAGCCAGTCTCAAATTGGGCGAGATGGCGGAAAGAACTATACCCTCTTTCAAAATAACAGTAGGATCAGATAACTCAGGAGAGTCCGCAAAGAAACTCCTTGAGAGGGCATCCGCCTTAACATTCTTAGTGCCAGGAAGAAAAGAAACCACAAAATTAAAATGTGTGAAAAACAAGACCCACCTGGCCTGTCTAGGATTAAAGGTACTGCCACACTACACAATCCCGCTAGCGATCTCGTTAGCGTCGCATACTAATGAGATCGCTAGCGGGATTGTTTCTATATCGCTAGTAGCTACCTATTTTAGCGATGTCGTTAGGACGCTATCGCGGTTAGCGATCTCCTTAACGACTTTAGCGGTACAAAAGTACCGCTAAATCGCTAAAAAAGGTGCCACACTCAGCGATTAGATACTTACTGTAGCGTCGGCGTCCCGGCCCTCTGCCAGGCAGGGACGCCGTTCCCCTTACCAGCGCTCTGCGTCCTCAGCGCCCCCAGCGTCCTCAGCGCCCCCAGCGTCCTCCTTCCACCCTGTTGGTCCCGCGCGCTCCTTCCCTGCTGCTGGACTTAGGGCGCGCGCCCGCACCCTCCCCCGCTCTTAAAGGAGCCGCGCGCATTTTCCAATTTAGTCTCCGGCCAATGCCGGAGGACTCCACCCTATATTAAGGGCTTCCTCCTTAATGGAGGTGCCCGAGCAATGTTGTTGTTGCACTGTATAACTCTGCTTCAGCCCTCAGCTCCTGTTTCCAGTTGCCTGCCTGTTACCTGTCTGCTTGCTGTCTGCCATCTGACTGCAGCCCTCCCCGGAGGTTCGGACATCACCTGCAGTGATCCCCGGCTATTACAGAGACTCTTGCCTGCTCACTTGGGAGCGATCATCTGCCATCCGACTGCAGCTCTATCCGAAGGTTCGGACTTCATCAGCAGTGATCACCGGCTACTCCAGAGACTCTTGCCTGCTCACTTGGGAGCGATCATCTGCCATCCGACTGCAGCTTTATCCGAAGGTTCGGACATCTCCAGCAGTGATCACCGGCTACTCCAGAGACTCCTGCCTGCTCGCTTGGGAGCGATCATCTGCCATCGGACTGCAGCCTACCAGGAGGCTCCAACATCTCAGGTCGTATAAGCCTGTATATTCAGTAACTGTCCTGGTCACTTGCTGTGACAACCTGCCTGTCCAGAGACTGCCCTGGTCACTTTCTGTGACAACCTGCCTGCCCAGAGACTGCCCTGGTCACTTGCTGTGACAACCTGCCTGCCCAGAGACTGCCCTGGTCACTTGCTGTGACAACCTGCCTGCCCAGAGACTGCCCTAGTCACTTGCTGTGACAACCTGCCTGCCCAGAGACTGCCCTGGTCACTTGCCGTGACAACCTGCCTGCCCAGAGACTGCCCTAGTCACTTGCTGTGACAACCTGCCTGCCCAGAGACTGCCCTGGTCACCTGCCGTGACAACCTGCCTACCCAGAGACTGCCCTGGTCACTTGCCGTGACAACCTGCCTACCCAGAGACTGCCCTGGTCACTTGCCGTGACAACCTGCCTACCCAGAGACTGTCCTTGTCACTTCCCGTGAATTCCTGTCCGTATTCCCCGGGCGCCACCTGCTCTCTTACAAGTATACTGTCTTGTATAATAAAGCTCAGTGGTTTCACCTACCAGACCCGTTACAGTTTGCTCGGGCCATGGAACCCGGTGGCACCCAAACCCCTTCACTTCCAGAACTGTGTCATGAGCTGTCTCGCCAGAGGTCTCAACAGGAGGCTATCCTGGGTCACCTGCGGAACGTCAATTCCCGCTTGGACACTTTGAATCCATCACCAGCAGCTACCGCTGGAGCCATGACTCACAATCCGGCAGTCTCGCTGCTTCCCAATTCCGTGATTTCCATTCCCGGACCTCGTCTTTCAGCTCCTCCTAGGTTTGGAGGCGACCCTGTTCTGGCTCGTGGTTTCATTAACCAGTGCACCCTGCATTTCGAACTCCTGGCACACCAGTTTAACTCTGACCGGGCCAAAATTGCCTTCATCATGTCCCATCTCACCGGAGAGGCTCTGGCCTGGCTTAATCCTCTCTGGGAGAGAGAAGATCCTCTGGTATCTGACCTGCCTGCTTTTCTCTCAGCCTTCCGGAAGGTATTCGACGAACCTGGACGGAAGACCTCCTCTGCATCATCTCTGTTGCGTCTCCGTCAGGAGAGTCTCACCGTTGGTCAATATGCCATACGGTTCCGTACTCTAGCCTCTGAGTTGGCTTGGGACAATAACGCCCTGATTTCGGTCTTCTGGGAGGGTCTGTCCGGCCGTATTAAAGATGAACTTGCCGGTCGGGACATTCCAACCTCCCTTGATGATTTAATAAATCTTGCCAATCGAATTGATCTACAGTTCCAGGAACGTGCCAAAGAGGTCACCCGTGAGAGAGGGTTTCCTCGTCGTGCACCCTCGTTTCAGAGACCTATAACCCCTTCCGTTTCTCCCCAGATGCACACTGCTGAGCCTATGCAGGTCGACCAGACCAAGATGGTCAAAGCCCGTCAGGACTCACGCCGTGCCGAGAGGAGTTGCTTCTACTGTGGCAGTAAGGAGCACTGGATCCGTACCTGTCCGGAGAGGTCGGGAAACGCCTGTGTCTAGGTTCGCTCGGAGAGGTCCACCTAGACCAGAATAAATCCTCTTCATCTCTGCTGCTGTCTGTCTCTATTCTCATCGGTAAGAACCGTTACTTCGAACTGGCCCAACTTGATTCTGGAGCAGCTGGGAATCTTGTTTCACAGGCTCTAGTAGAGAAGTATCGCATTCCCACCAAACCTCTAGTTGAACCAGTATCTGTTGCTGCTGTGGATGGGGGTCTCCTACCTCGTCCCATCCAACTTATCACCGAAGCCATAACCCTGCAGGTGGGAATGTTGCATTCTGAGAGCATCTCGTTTCATGTTTTACCTGGACTCTCTCATGCTTTCTTACTAGGTCTGCCTTGGCTCCAAAAACATGCACCCGTGCTCGACTGGCAGAATGGAGAGATTCTTCGCTGGGGACAGGACTGTCATAAAACGTGTCTGGTGCCTGTCCATCCCGTCCGTTCTTCTCCTACACCTGCTAATCTACCTGGACTCCCGATTCCATATTGGTCATTCGCTGATGTCTTTAATAAAAAGGAAGCAGAGACATTACCCCCGCATAGACCATATGATTGCCCGATCGACCTGCTACCCGGTACTACGCCTCCTCGTGGGCGTATTTACCCATTGTCCACTGCAGAGACCAGGTCGATGTCAGAATATATCGAGGAGAATTTAGCGAAAGGATTCATCCGGAAATCTACCTCCCCCGCGGGAGCAGGTTTCTTTTTTGTAAAAAAGAAAGACGGATCTCTCCGTCCCTGTATTGACTACAGAGGCCTAAATTGATCACGGTGAAGAATAAGTACCCTCTTCCGCTCATTCCGGAGTTGTTTGATCGTCTTAGAGGGGCTAGAGTCTTCACTAAACTGGATCTTTGTGGAGCATACAACCTGGTTCGTATCCGTCGAGGAGATGAATGGAAGACGGCATTCAACACCCGGGATGGCCACTACGAGTATCTGGTTATGCCCTTTGGTCTCTGTAATGCTCCAGCAGTCTTTCAGGAGTTGGTCAATGACATCTTCCGGGACCTCCTCTACTCCTGCGTTGTGGTGTACCTTGACGACATCTTGGTCTTCTCTCCGGATCTCCAGTCTCACCGGAGGGATGTTCGTCAGGTTCTGCTCAGGCTCAGGCAGAATCACCTCTTCGCCAAATATGAGAAGTGCCTCTTTGAGCAGACCTCGCTTCCGTTTCTGGGCTACATTATCTCTCAGACTGGCCTACGAATGGATCCGGAGAAACTGTCTGCCATCGAGAAGTGGCCCCGACCAGAGGGGTTGAAGGCCATTCAGCGGTTCCTGGGATTCGCTAACTATTACCGTCTCTTCATACCGCACTTCTCTTCCAGGACTGCTCCTATCTCAGCGCTTACCCGCAAGGATGCTAACCCCAAACAGTGGACACCCGAAGCAGAGGAGGCCTTTCTTTCCTTGAAACAAGCCTTCTCTTCCGCTCCAGTGCTGCATCGCCCGGACGGCAACAAGCAGTTCTTCCTGGAGGTGGACGCTTCCTCTGCTGGAGCCGGAGCGGTACTTACTCAAAAATCTTCATCCGGGAAGATGGTTTCCTGTGGTTTCTTCTCCAAACTCTTCTCCTCCTCCGAGCGCAACTACTCCATAGGAGATCGAGAGTTATTGGCCATTAAGTTGGCATTGGAGGAGTGGCGTTACCTACTCGAGGGGGCTCTTCATCCGGTAATCATCTACACGGACCACAAAAATCTGTCTTACCTTCAGCATGCTCAGAGACTTAACCCTCGCCAAGCCCGGTGGTCCTTGTTTTTTGCCCGCTTTGATTTTCTTTTGCATTTTCGCCCGGCTGACAAAAACATCAAGGCGGATGCCTTGTCCCGGTCCTTCCTGGTGTCGGATCTCGAAGATGAGCCTAAACATATCATTGATCCCGCCAGAGTGATGCAAGTGGCTCCCGTGAGTCTAAATCGTCTCCCTCCTGGTAAGACGTTCGTATCAGAGACTGATCGGAAGAGAATTCTACATTGGGGTCATTCGTCTAAACTCGCTGGCCACGCTGGTCAGAAAAAGACCCTCCAACTCATTACCCGGCATTATTGGTGGCCTACCCTGCACAAAGACGTGATAGACTTTGTTTCTGCCTGTGTCTCCTGTGCCCGCAACAAAGTTCCGAGACACCTGCCTGCCGGCCGTCTTCTTCCGCTTCCTGTACCCGCTGCTCCCTGGCAACATATAGCCATGGACTTCATTACGGATCTGCCCGTCTCTGCCGGTTGTACGGTCATTTGGGTGGTCGCTGACCGCTTTTCCAAGATGGCTCACTTCATTCCTCTGCCAGGTCTTCCGTCTGCACCCGAGTTGGCTAAAGACTTTATCCGCCACATCTTCCGTCTTCATGGTCTGCCTCGTCACATTGTGTCGGATCGTGGGGTACAGTTCACCTCACGTTTCTGGAGAGCTACTTGTAAGTTACTAGACGTCACCTTGGATTTCTCCTCCGCTTACCATCCACAGTCCAATGGACAAGTTGAGCGAATAAATCAGAATCTGACCAGCTATCTCCGACACTTCGTTAATGCTCATCATTCTGATTGGGTGGAGCTCCTGCCTTGGGCCGAATTCTCTTATAATAATCACGAGAGCGAATCGTCCACCAAGTCTCCGTTTTTTATAGTCTTCGGTCAGCACCCTCGGATTCCTGTCCCCATTTCCATCTCTGTGGACAATCCAGCTGCGGAATCTCTGGTTAGAGAATTCTCCTCCATCTGGGAGAGTACCCGGTCCGCACTCATTCAGTCATCCGAGCGCATGAAAAGACATGCTGACAAGAAACGTCTGGATCCTCCTCAATTCCGTCCTGGGGACAAAGTCTGGCTTTCGTCCAAATATGTTCGGCTCAAAATTCCTTCCTACAAGTTAGGTCCTCGGTTTATCGGTCCTTTTGAGGTCATCAGGCAGATCAACCCAGTGTCCTATAAATTGAAACTCCCGGCCAATTTGCGAATTCCTAACTCTTTTCATGTGTCTCTCCTCAAACCTGTGGTACTTAACTCTTTTTTCAAGTCTACAGGTACACCTCCTGCTCCAGTGTCTGCTGATGATGAATTTGAGGTAGAGAACATTCTGGCCACAAAAAGGGTAGGAAGAAAGACTTATTTTTTGGTGGATTGGAAGGGGTTTGGTCCTGAGGAGAGAACCTGGGAGCCTCGGGAGAACATCCATGCCCCTCTCATCCTAGCTAAATTTCTTTCTGGCCTAAAGAAGGGGGGCCTAGAGGGGGGGGTACTGTAGCGTCGGCGTCCCGGCCCTCTGCCAGGCAGGGACGCCGTTCCCCTTACCAGCGCTCTGCGTCCTCAGCGCCCCCAGCGTCCTCAGCGCCCCCAGCGTCCTCAGCGTCCTCCTTCCACCCTGTTGGTCCCGCGCGCTCCTTCCCTGCTGCTGGACTTAGGGCGCGCGCCCGCACCCTCCCCCGCTCTTAAAGGAGCCGCGCGCATTTTCCAAATTAGTCTCCGGCCAATGCCGGAGGACTCCACCCTATATTAAGGGCTTCCTCCTTAATGGAGGTGCCCGAGCAATGTTGTTGTTGCACTGTATAACTCTGCTTCAGCCCTCAGCTCCTGTTTCCAGTTGCCTGCCTGTTACCTGTCTGCTTGCTGTCTGCCATCTGACTGCAGCCCTCCCCGGAGGTTCGGACATCACCTGCAGTGATCCCCGGCTATTACAGAGACTCTTGCCTGCTCACTTGGGAGCGATCATCTGCCATCCGACTGCAGCTCTATCCGAAGGTTCGGACTTCATCAGCAGTGATCACCGGCTACTCCAGAGACTCTTGCCTGCTCACTTGGGAGCGATCATCTGCCATCCGACTGCAGCTTTATCCGAAGGTTCGGACATCTCCAGCAGTGATCATCGGCTACTCCAGAGACTCCTGCCTGCTCGCTTGGGAGCGATCATCTGCCATCGGACTGCAGCCTACCAGGAGCTCCAACATCTCAGGTCGTATAAGCCTGTATATTCAGTAACTGTCCTGGTCACTTGCTGTGACAACCTGCCTGTCCAGAGACTGCCCTGGTCACTTTCTGTGACAACCTGCCTGCCCAGAGACTGCCCTGGTCACTTGCTGTGACAACCTGCCTGCCCAGAGACTGCCCTGGTCACTTGCTGTGACAACCTGCCTGCCCAGAGACTGCCCTAGTCACTTGCTGTGACAACCTGCCTGCCCAGAGACTGCCCTGGTCACTTGCCGTGACAACCTGCCTGCCCAGAGACTGCCCTAGTCACTTGCTGTGACAACCTGCCTGCCCAGAGACTGCCCTGGTCACCTGCCGTGACAACCTGCCTACCCAGAGACTGCCCTGGTCACTTGCCGTGACAACCTGCCTACCCAGAGACTGCCCTGGTCACTTGCCGTGACAACCTGCCTACCCAGAGACTGTCCTTGTCACTTCCCGTGAATTCCTGTCCGTATTCCCCGGGCGCCACCTGCTCTCTTACAAGTATACTGTCTTGTATAATAAAGCTCAGTGGTTTCACCTACCAGACCCGTTACACTTACCAGCGGGGCGCCAGCGACGAAAATAGGGTCCGGAACGATCGCTGTGATGAACGAGATCACAGCAGGGGCCTCGTCGCTGGTAGATGCCGCACACAACAACATCGCTAACGGGATCGCTAAATAGTGACGTTTTTTAGCGATCCCGTTAGCAATGTTGTTTAGTGTGGCATACCCTTAAGTCGCTTGTCTGATTCGAGATAAACCAGATTCTTATGGTCCGTGAGGACCACCACCTGATGTTTGGCTCCCTCCAGCCAAGTCTCCACTCTTCAAAAGCCCACTTCATGGCCAATAACTCCCAATTACCCACGTCATAATTACGTTCAGTTGGAGAAAATTTTAGAGAGAAAAAGGCACAAGGGTTACTCTTAGAGGTCTCTGGATCTCTTTGGGACAAAACGGCACCTGCCCCAATTTCAGAGGCATCAACCTCCACCTGAAATGGTAGAGAAACATCAGGCTGCCGTAGAACAGGAGCAAAAGTGAATCTCTGCTTAAGTTCCTGAAACGCAGAGACTGCCTCAGGAGGCCAATTCACCACATCAGAACCCTTTTTGGTCAAATCAGTCAATGGTTTAACAATACCGGAGAAAATTACCAATAAATTTACTATAAAAATTGGCAAAACCCAAAAATCTCTGAAGAGCCTTTAATGAAGTAGGTTGGACCCAATCACAGATGGCTTGAACCTTGACCGGGTCCATTTCAATAACAGACGGAGACAAAATGAATCCCAGAAAAGAGACGTTCTGTACGCCAAAAAGACACTTTGATCCCTTCACATACAGTGCATTCTCTCTCAAAATCTGGAACACAGTCCGAACATGTTTCACATGAGAGTCCCAGTCATTGGAAAAAATCAAGATATCATCCAAATAAACAATCAGAAATTTATCCACAAAATCCCTGAAAATATCATTCATGAAGGATTGGAAGACGGAAGGAGCATTAGTGAGCCCAAAGGGCATCACTAGGTACTCAAAATGCCCCTCTGGGGTATTAAATGCCATCTTTCATTCATCCCCGTGCTTAATGCGAATAAGGTTATACGCCCCCCTGAGGTCAAGCTTGGTAAACCAACTAGCACTTTTCACCCTGGAAAACAGGTCAGAAATCAAGGGTAACGGATATTGATACTTCACAGTGATATTGTTCAAGAGACGATAATCAATACACGGCCTTAATGAACCATCCTTTTGGCCACAAAGAAAAAACCGGCACCCAAGGGTGAAGAGGATGGTCTGATATGACCCTTCTCCAATGACTCCTTGATATAAGATCGCATAGCATCGTGTTCAGGTACAGACAAGTTAAAAAGGCGACCTTTAGGAAATTTACCACCAGGCACTAATTCAATAGCGCAATCGTAGCTCCTGTGAGGGGCAAGGATGCAGATTTACTTTCACTAAATACATCCGAAAAATCAGTCAAAAAATCAGGAACATCCTGAGACTGGGGAGAGGCAGAAAAAACAGAAGTGTTGGCATTAACACATTGGCAGCCCCAACTGGTGATAGACACAGATTTCCAATCCAAAACAGGATTATGAGACTGTAACCAAGGGAAAACTAGTACAATAATGTCATGCAGATTATGCAGCACCAGAAATCTGCAACTCTCCTGATGATCTGGTTCAACCCTCATTATCACCTGAGTAGAAAACTGGGGTTTATTCTCCGCCAAAGGGTAGAATCAATGTCCAGTAGGGGAATAGACTTCCGCAGGGGTATCATGGGAAACCCACAATGTTTGGCAAAGTCAAAATACATCAGGTTAATAGCTGCTCCTGAATCAACAAAATCCTGAGCAGAAAATGTGGACATGGAGCAAATCAGGGTAACAGTCAACAGAAATTTAGCCTGAACACTACCCAAGACAACTGAGCGTGCAAAACGTCTTTCCCGTTTAGGGCAGACTGAAATAGCATGAGAGGCATCACCACAGTAGAAACATAACCCATTGCGCTTTCGAAACTCATGACGCTGAGCCCCAGAGGTCACTCTATCACACTGCATGGGCTCAGAAGCTGGCTCACAAGGCAACACTATCTCACGCATACCTCTGCGCTCACGCAAACGTCTGTCAATTTGAATAGCCAATGACATAGAATCATTGAGACCAGAGGGAGCAGGGAATCCCACCATAACATTCTTTACATTCTCTGACAGCCCCTTCCGAAAAAGGGCTGCCAAAGCATCATCATTCCATTTGGTCAGGACTGCCCACTTTCGGAATTTCTGACAGTACAACTCAGCGTCTTCAAGACCCTGATTTAATGCCAACAAGGTTTTTTCAGCTTGATCAGTGACATTAGGTTCATCGTACAATAACCCCAGAGCAAGAAAAAATACATCAATATCACTCAAAACAGGATCCCCAGGTGTCAGGGAAAAAGCCCAATCCTGAGGATCGCCGCGCAGGAGAGAGATGACAATTTGAACCTGCTGTGCTGCGTTCCCTGAGGACTTAGGCTTTAAGGCAAAAAACAACTTACAGTTATTTTTGAAATTCAGAAATTTAGCCCGATCCCCCAAAAACAAATCTGGCATGGGAATCCTAGGTTCCACAATCGGCAACCTAGCAAGATAGGTAGCAATACTCCGAACCTCAGTGGCAAGCTGATCCACACGGCCAGACAACTGTGCAAGCTCCATTGAGAGAAAAAAAAAATCCTCCTCAGCACCCAGAGAAAAAGAGGGAAAAAATGCAACAAACAGGAAAAAAAATCTCTGACAACTTTTTTTTCCCCACACTATTTTTCCCTTCTGTGAGTACCATATAATTTTCAGTTTTGGGCCGGTGATACTGTTATGTTTTGGTAGTTGAGGAGAGTAAGCAAAAATGGCAATACACCAGAGAGGCTGGAACCTATTGGATTGCAGTAACCTGAACTAACCACACAACTAGAGGTATCCGTGGAGCGTTCCTATGTTGATCCTAGACGCCTCGTCACAGCCTGAGAGATAACTACACCTAAAGGCAGAAAGATGAAAGCTATCTGCCCCGGAGCAGATCCCCAAAGAAAATAGGAAGCCCCCAAACATATAATGGCGGTTAGACAAGAGGAAGCACGGACACAGACAGAAAATAGAATGAGCAAACGCTGGGGACCAATCTGTCTAGACAGAAAAGTACAGGAAAGGATACTCACTGTTATCCAAAAAAAACCCTAAAAAATACCAACTCTACTGATTGCAAAAACACCTGAGATCACATGACCTCTACCACCTAAATCAGTTCTCTGGTGTAACAAAACTAAGCCTCAGCCACTGAAAAAAACAGGAAAAAGCAAATGAACAAACAACAGTGGCTCCAGATAAACTCAGAGGAGCACAAGCCCCCCGGAGGGGACCTGGCTGACCTCCACAGAAGTGCAGGGAACAATACAAAAAGAAAGCACAAAAATAAAAGCAGAAAATATCTTATCTGATAGCAGAAGATGCAGGCAAGACTCAGCAAGCTTCCAAATGAACCAGGAACCACAATTGAGACAAGAACAATTGATCACCGGCAACCATCATGGGAGAGAACCTCCCTTATATCAGACCAGTCCGTGATCCCAGATTGCCATTCCTCACTGAAAGGTTCAGTACTGTTAGTAACCACCAGAGGGAGCCTCTGCTCAGAAACCATTTTTAGCACATTCAGAACAAGAAACATACTGAATATGCATAACATAGTTTGCACTGAGACTTTGTAGTGATGGGAAAACCAGTCTATTCACTGATCTATCACTTTTTGCCCTTAGAGCAAGTACAGTATGATAGACCTCAAAGATCCAAGAACGATCCAAGATGGTAGATCACCAAAAAGAGGTGGACACACTATGTAGTGTAAGCTTTTCGGGGGGTTTAGCTCTAGGATCGCTGTCTGGGTAGACAGAATGGCACGGAAACAGTTCATTCAGACAGCAGTTTGGTGAAAACTGGCCGCAACCAGTTTTATTAAAGTCCACAGCACACAGATAAAAACAAATCATAAACAGAAAACCTGGGCTTGTCTAGCCTCTAATTACACTTAGATAGATGGCCCTCTCTATCCGGGACCCAGACTCTACCAGTCTGTGCCCAAAACAACACATATCACATATGTTACCAGTATGGAGCTTCACAGATACTCCTCCTGTGTCTGAAGGCACCTTCCATGACCAGACTTGAGAGAGATCCACTCCTATTCAGTAGTCATTATGCTGGAGGTTCACAGAGACACTCCTGTGTCCGGGGTCCTTCCTGCACCCAGACTGAGACGGCTCCCCTCCTCTTCAGTAATCATCAGCATGCATGCTCACAGAGACTGCTTCCTTGTGCCAGGACACCTCTCTGTGTCCAGGCTGAAGACAGCTCTAACACTCTTGGAGCATTCTCACAGAGACTGCTTCCTTGTGCCAGGACACCTCTGTGTCCAGGCTGAAGACAGCTCTAACACTCTTAGAGACACCTTCTGTGCCTGGACCCCTTGTCCAGACTGAATGAGCTCTCTGACTGTGCTCCCAAGCACCTACTTCTGGCTTCCTAATCAATACCTGAGTGGCCACAGGTTTGAGCTGCAAACGTGTACTTGAATGGATGGTGTAATGACCTTTCTCCACCACTATTTTTTACAAAGGCACACATTTCCCTCATACAAGTCAGCAAAGTACCTGTGAAATGTACACCCCATTCAATACATACGCTCTCACTGTCTCACATATCCCCTCCCTCTTCTCCAGACCGGAGGGCTGGTCATCCAGACCGGAGGGCTGGTCAACAACCCAAAAGAGACAGTGAACTCCGAACACTGCCTCAGCACTATACTTCTATATAGGTCAGGGACACTTGGTTCCGGTGAACCACCATACTCGTCTTCCAACATCACCTGCAAAGGAATTTCATCTTTATCACGGTCATTACCATAAGTTTAAGCTTGTGGGGTTGAACACATAATATATCCAATCACCTCAACCCACAGTTCACACAGAGACCATGTACTTGTCCCTTGCTCTGTTCAGCCCCGGAATATTAGTCAATGACATTCGCTCATTCCTTAGGGACCTACCGTCTGTCATTGTCACAGACTTCGTCCAGTCACATTTCTGGGACGTAACCTTGTCAGGTCTCCCCTTCGCTCCCAGTGGTCAATCGTAACCTTGTCAGGTCTTGCCTGGGTATCTAAGGTCCGGTTAGACTCCGTACTGTCCTGTACTCTATCGGGTCGTCTGTGTGGGCCTCTCAAACCTGAGTTACTGGAGGTCTCACTACCTCTAAACCCACGCCCACTACCCTCAGGACGTCTTGAAAGGTCCCTAACTTCAGCCTTAGCTGTTCTGTTATTTAGGGGGCCCTTTCTCTGTCGGGTCTCACTATTCTTAGACGGCTGCCATCTTCTGCTGCTCAGATGATGCTGTCTATCTACTCGCTGTCTAGCGAGATTCAATTGTTCTACCTCTCGCAGGTAGGTCACACGGTACGCCACCAGCATGCGCACATATTCCAGACTTTCTTCTGTTCCTATTGCGTAGAATGACACCATGCCGTCTTCATCTGGTATCCAGTCCCGACGATCACGTGGACTGCTTACTTTCACCACACCAGACTTCTTCACCATTATCTGCATGGCTCGGCCATTTCTCCCGATCAGCTTTCTCACCAGAACATGAGGCACCCGGATGACCTCTTCCTGTAGACTGTGAGCTTTTCTCATAAGCTTTAGTTGTCTAACGGTTTGTTCTGTCTTCAACCGGAGAAACCGCTTTGTGCGAATACATCGCCAGTGCATGTCACTTAGGATTGCCACCCTCTTCACTGTAACTTCAGTCGTGGACAAGACCACCAGCTGTTTAGCTCCTGAGGTTGAGTACACCTTATAGGCTCCCACGGCCTTCTTAAACGCTTCATGCACAGACTCACGGTGCATTCTTCTCTCAAGTCCTCGGGTACATCTACGAGGCACTTGTACCGACACGTTTCTGTCTCACCAGTGGTTTCCAGACGATCAATCAGCTCAGGGTTCAGGGACAACTGACTTTCAGCTTCTTCCCCCTTTACACTTCTTCTGAGCTGACTCACAGCTACAATTTCGTGAATTTCCGTCCGGACCACTTCCATTTCATATTTATCTTCCGTTACCACACTCTTAGCTCTCCTCAGGTCTATCTTCTGGCCAAAGGGAGCGAGTGCAACGTGTTTGCCCTTTTCTTTCTCCAAGGAGGCCTTGTTCATCGAGTGACACTGTATCAGGCGACTTTTAAGCGCGAGAACTTCTTCCTCTAGTTCCGCCATTCGCCTCTCAGCTGCCCGTCTCTGAAGCTTCTCTTGCGTCCAGTGGGCTTGTAACCACTCCTTGAGCTCCTTGATCTCGGCTCCGACATCCACCGAATCATCCGAACTCACAGCACTCGAGGAAGTATCTGTGTTACACCTCTCATTTCCAGTGGCCAACTCCTGGCCCTGGTCTGTAGCTTCTCTGAGGGACTCCTCCATCTTTTCCCGCTCAGCTTCCATCTGTCTGAGCTTTTCCTTAAGGCGCATCTCCGCCTTCTGGAGAGTATCACAGGACATCTGTAGCTCCTTCACCTGAGCTTCCAGACCTAGGGTCTTTCTGCGCAGATCACCATTTTCATCACGGGTGTCCTGCAGAGTGGTCTCAACCACCTGGCGCATTTGCTCTGCATCCATCTTATCCTCTTCTAGTTTTTCTTTGACCCTGAGGAGATCCACATACTCTTTCTTCATCTGTTGCAGTTCCCTACTGCGTTCATCACACTCCTTCTTGGAGTCACACAGCTCCTGGTTGAGCTGTTCGCGCAGTCGTTCTAGGATTTGTTTACTTCCAGAAACTCCATCCTGCAGCGCCTCCTTCTCACGCTTCAACTGCAAAACCTCTTCCTTGATTTTGCGGCGGTCCTCTTTAATGGCAAAGAACATATTCTGCCACAGGATAACTTCCTCGTTGCCTCCTTTTAGA
Organism: Oophaga sylvatica; assembly: GCA_033576555.1. Taxonomy (NCBI): domain Eukaryota; kingdom Metazoa; phylum Chordata; class Amphibia; order Anura; family Dendrobatidae; genus Oophaga; species Oophaga sylvatica. Next base: position 626,816,784 of record JARQOD010000002.1, read on the forward strand.
CCTCGCTGGTCTGAGGACACGTCCTCCAGGTTTTCACATAATTGCAGCATGTCACTCTGATACTGCAGCCGAATAGTTTCCAGCTCTTGGCCCTGACTGGCCCCCTCCTCTTCTACCTCTAAAGGAGAATCCACACTTGAAGCATAGGCAGACAGTACTACATTCTCTTCATTTCCATTTTCAGCGAGTACTACCGAACAACCTTTTTGTGGCCCTTGCGCCGTCTACGACGAGAGGAGGACTCTCTTCCCTCGTCTAGCCTCTCCTGACTGAACTCACTTTTTACTTTCATAGTGTCCCAGTCAGCTACAGGGTCTGTGTCACTCCCCATGGTGTTGTGGACTAACAGGTCACCTCCCACTTTGACGTCACCCCCCTTCTACTGGAGCTACCCCGTTATCAACGGTCACATTGTCATTTTTAGGAGGTCCCAGCCCACCACCAGTAACAATTTTCATTTTTCCACACTCTACACTCTTGTGAAAATCCGCCCCTTTTTTAGACTCCGCCCCCTTTTTAACAACCACACCGGCAGGGTAATTTTTACACAAAAAATCAGCAGCAGTCTTAGGACTCAGTTCACAACATCTCTTACCACCTCCCCGGGCACTCTGTGACAACACTGGCACCCCCGGAGAGTCCATAGAATGGTCCACTGCCGCCATTCCATACGGTGCCCATGGTTCCCGCACCATGTCCAGTTGCATGTCCAGTAGACATTTCTCAAATATGCGGTCCGACTTGTCAGACCCATTCGCTGCTCCGTTCACAGCCATCGCGGAGCACTGTTCACACCAGAACTTCACCGCTTTCCCTTGAAAAAATCTTCGTGGCCCCGCCGAGCCACAGCAAACTGGATTTGAGTGCGACGACAATCTTCACAACCCCGCCGAGTTGCAGCAAGATGCCTTCGTGACCCCACTGAGTCACAGCAAGATGCCTTCGTGACCCCACTGAGTCACAGCAAGATGCCTTCGTGACCCCACTGAGTCACAGCAAGATGCTTGTATCCACACTCGTCTTCCATGCTGTCAGACTTCTCTGTCTTCACAACGGCAGACTTCAGTCAAGACATACACACTACACAGCTTTTTTTTTTTTTTTTTTTTCCTTTGCAAAGTCTATTAAGGCTACTGTCTCTTTAAGACTGCTCCACAAACTTTTCTTTTGCTGCTGCACATTCCACAGTCATTTTCACAACAAGTTCAGCTTTGCTGTGCATACATTTTCTCTCTGCAGACCCTATCAGGGCCACTGTCTCTCCAAGACTGCTCCAAACAGACGTTTCTGCTGACACACACTTTTTTTTTTTTTCTGTTGCTATTTCAATAGACTTCACCTTTAATGCTGTCTCTCGCCACTGTGCTGCATGCACACTCCAGCACTAACTGTACCAGGCCCTGCGCTGCCCGCATTCTCCACCAATTGTAAGCTTTTCGGGGGGTTTAGCTCTAGGATCGCTGTCTGGGTAGACAGAATGGCACGGAAACAGTTCATTCAGACAGCAGTTTGGTGAAAACTGGCCGCAACCAGTTTTATTAAAGTCCACAGCACACAGATAAAAACAAATCATAAACAGAAAACCTGGGCTTGTCTAGCCTCTAATTACACTTAGATAGATGGCCCTCTCTATCCGGGACCCAGACTCTACCAGTCTGTGCCCAAAACAACACATATCACATATGTTACCAGTATGGAGCTTCACAGATACTCCTCCTGTGTCTGAAGGCACCTTCCATGACCAGACTTGAGAGAGATCCACTCCTATTCAGTAGTCATTATGCTGGAGGTTCACAGAGACACTCCTGTGTCCGGGGTCCTTCCTGCACCCAGACTGAGACGGCTCCCCTCCTCTTCAGTAATCATCAGCATGCATGCTCACAGAGACTGCTTCCTTGTGCCAGGACACCTCTCTGTGTCCAGGCTGAAGACAGCTCTAACACTCTTGGAGCATTCTCACAGAGACTGCTTCCTTGTGCCAGGACACCTCTGTGTCCAGGCTGAAGACAGCTCTAACACTCTTAGAGACACCTTCTGTGCCTGGACCCCTTGTCCAGACTGAATGAGCTCTCTGACTGTGCTCCCAAGCACCTACTTCTGGCTTCCTAATCAATACCTGAGTGGCCACAGGTTTGAGCTGCAAACGTGTACTTGAATGGATGGTGTAATGACCTTTCTCCACCACTAGTTTTACAAAGGCACACATTTCCCTCATACAAGTCAGCAAAGTACCTGTGAAATGTACACCCCATTCAATACATACGCTCTCACTGTCTCACAGTAGGGAAAAAAATGTGCTGGAGTTCCACTTTAAAGATGGGTTTAGAAGAGAAAAGCTACTAATCAAATGAACTGGAGAGAAGCAAGAAAGTTTTTTCTAAGTGCAGCAAACAGTCGGATTTTCTTATTAATATATTTGCTAAAATGTTTCATGAAAAGAAAACTGTTTCCATTTACTAAAGGAAATAAAATGTGCCAGAGACCCTTTAAACTATGCAAAACAGAAAAAAATAAGCTTGAGGCAAGAACACTGTGGTCTGCTCCGTGCTGTACGCTATGCACTCGTAGCAAGAGACTTTGGAGGGCAATGTGCCTGTAGCTCAAACCGTTCGCTCGCTCCCTCTTTGTAATTTCCCCGAATTCAGCCCATCATGTGATTACCGGCGAAAATGTGACCAAAAGGACATTTTGTAAATATGGTCCTTCCTACAGGACACACAATGGGAGAGGGTCATACGTAAAGGATTTCTCCTTGGAAATAAAGGACACACAGTAGTGCCCATTGCGTCCAGAAAAGTCATCATTACGGCTACTGCAAATAGGATGAGCTGTCCCGGCCGCATAAATCATATTACAATAAGTCACCTGATATAACGTCACGTCTCAGTGACGCGCGCCTCAATTGTCACAAGCTGTGCTCACGAGCGTCGCGGCTGGTGCGTTAACCCCAACTCAAGTGCTTTTATTCTTACCTTTTGAATTAGTGGAAAAGTTTCCAAAGTTTTTTCTGAGGGCACCGAAGCAACAAAAATTGTCTTTCCACACGTCATAGATACACGGGAGATTATTTAAAAAGGTTAGGTGCGCCTTAAAAAAAAAGAATATAATTAACCTCTTCTTCACAATGCTGTACATGTACGATGCTGGTGGCAGCTGAGCTTACGGATAAGTTCACACAAATGTGTGTGTATATATATATATATATATATATATATATATATATATATATATATAAAAATTTCTTATTTGTTGTCCGTTTTGAAACATCAGCAATTATTAAAAATTTACAAGACTAAATATAGTTTTCTATGTTAATATTTGCAAAGTATCCGTAAAGATCGGATGCTATACAGCGCCTATGTTTTGAATCCTCTTCTTCCCCTTGCATCCAAAGCCTTTAACCCCATCGCATCCATAGCCTTTAACCCCCATCGCATCCATAGCCTTTAACCCCATCGACCTACCTTTACCCTCATCATAGCCTTTAACCCCCTAAATTACCTCGCATCCATAGCCTTTAACCCCCATCGCATCCATAGCCTTTAACCCCATCGCATCCATAGCCTTTAACCCATCGCTCCATGCTTTACCCATGCATCCATAGCCTTTAACCCCATCGCATCCATAGCCTTTAACCCCCATCGCATCCATAGCCTTTAACCCCATCGCATCCATAGCCTTTAACCCCATTGCATCCATAGCCTTCCCCTATCCATACCCCCATCGCATCCATAGCCTTTAACCCCCCATCGCATCCATAGCCTTTAACCATCGCATCCATAGCCTTTAACCCCCATCGCATCCATAGCCTTTAACCCCATCGCATCCATAGCCTTTAACCCCCCATCATGCATTCCATATTAGCCTTTAACCATCGCATCCATAGCCTTTAACCCCATCGCATCCATAGCCTTTAACCCCATCGCATCCATAGCCTTTAACCCCATCACATCCATAGCTTTTAACCCCCATGCATCCATAGCCTTTAATCCCATCGCATCCATAGCCTTTAACCATCGCATCCATAGCCTTTAACCCCCATCGCATCCATAGCCTTTAACCCCATCGCATCCATAGCCTTTAACCTCCCATCGCATCCATAGCCTTTAACCCCATCGCATCCATAGCCTTTAACCATCGCATCCATAGCCTTTAACCTCCCATCGCATCCATAGCCTTTAATCCCATCGCATCCATAGCCTTTAACCCCATCGCATCCATAGCCTTTAACCCCCATCGCATCCATGCCTTTAACTCCATCGCATCCATAGCTTTAATCCCATCGCATCCATAGCCTTTAACCCATCGCATCCATAGCCTTTAACCATCGCATCATAGCCTTTAACCCATCGCATCCATAGCCTTTAACCCCATGCATCCATAGCCTTTAACCATCGCATCCATAGCCTTTAACCCCATCGCATCCATAGCCTTTAACCCCATCGCATCCATAGCCTTTAACCATCGCATCAAGCCTTTAACCCATCGCATCCATAGCCTTTAACCCCATGCATCCATAGCCTTAACCATCGCATCATAGCCTTTAACCCCATCGATCCATAGCCTTTACCCCATCGCATCCATAGCCTTAACCATCGCATCATAGCCTTTAACCCCATCGCATCCATAGCCTTTAACCCACCATGCATCCATAGCCTTTAACCATGCATCCATAGCCTTTAACCTCCATCCATCCATAGCCTTTAACATCGCATCCATGCCTTTAACCCATCGCATCCATAGCTTTAACCATCGCATCCATAGCTTTAACCCATCGCATCCATAGCCTTTAACCCCATCGCATCCATAGCCTTTAACCCCCATCGCATCCATAGCCTTTAACCATCGCATCATAGCCTTTAACCATCGCATCCATAGCCTTTAACCCCATCCATCCATACCTTTAACCCCATCGCATCCATAGCCTTTAACCCCATCGCATCCATAGCTTTAACCCATCGCATCCATAGCCTTTAACCCCATCGCATCCATAGCCTTTAACCCCATCCTTCATAGCCTTTAACCCATCGCATCAAGCCTTTAACCTCCCATCGCATCCATAGCCGTTAATCCCATCGCATCCATAGCCTCTAACCATCGCATCCATAGCTTTAACCCCATCGTATCCATAGCCTTAACCCATCGCATCCATGCCTTTAACCCCATTGCATCCATAGCCTTTAACCCCATCGCATCATTGCCTTTAACCCCATCGCATCCATAGCTTTAACTCCCATCGCATCCATAGCCTTTAATCCCATCGCATCCATAGCCTTTAACCCCATTGCATCCATAGCCTTAACCCCATCGCATCCATAGCTTTTAACCCATCGCATCCATAGCCGTTAATCCCATCGCATCCATAGCCTCTAACCCCATCGCATCCATAGCTTTTAACCCATCGTATCCATAGCCTTTAACCCCCATCGCATCCATTGCCTTTAACCCCATTGCATCCATAGCCTTTAACCCCCATCGCATCCATTGCCTTTAACCCCATCGCATCCATAGACTTTAACCCCCATCGCATCCATAGCCTTTAATCCCATCGCATCCATAGCCTTTAACCCCCATTGCATCCATAGCCTCTAACCCCCATCGCATCCATAGCTTTTAACCCCATCGCATCCATAGCCTTTAACCCCATCGCATCCATAGCCTTTAACCCCATCGCATCCATAGCCTTTAACCCCATCGCATCCATACCCTTTTAACCCCATCGCATCCATAGCCTTTAACCCCATCGCATCCATAGCCTTTAACCCCCATCGCATCCATAGCCTTTAACCCCATCGCATCCATAGCCTTTAACCCCATCACATCCATAGCCTTTAACCCCCTATCACATCCATAACCTTTAACCCCCCATCGCATCCATAGCCTTTAACCCCATTGCATCCATAGCCTTTAACCCCCCCATCGCATCCATAGCCTTTAACCCCCATTGCATCCATAGCTTTTAATCCCATCACATCCATAGCCTTTAACTCCCATCGCCTCCACATCGCATCCATAGCCTTTAACCCCATCGCATCCATAGCCTTTAACCCCCCATCACATCCATAGCCTTTAACCCCCATCGCATCCATAGCCTTTAACCCCCATCATATCCATAGCCTTTAACCCCATCGCATCCATAGCCTTTAACCCCATCGCATCCATAGCCTTTAACCCCCTATCACATCCATAACCTTTAACCCCCCATCGCATCCATAGCCTTTAACCCCATCGCATCCATAGCCTTTAACCCTATCGCATGCATAGCCTTTAACCCCATTGCATCCATAGCCTTTAACCCCCATCGCATTCATTGCCTTTAACCCCATCGCATCCATAGCCTTTAACCTCCCATCGCATCCATAGCCTTTAATCCCATCGCATCCATAGCCTTTAACCCCATCGCATTCATTGCCTTTAACCCATCGCATCCATAGCCTTTAACCCCATCGCATTCATTGCCTTTAACCCCATCGCATCCATAGCCTTTAATCCCATCGCATCCATAGCCTTTAACCCCATCGCATTCATTGCCTTTAACCCCATCGCATCCATAGCCTTTAACCCCATCGCATCCATTGCCTTTAATCCCATCGCATCCATAGCCTTTAACCCTCATTGCATCCATAGCCTTTAATCCCATCGCATCCATAGCCTTTAACCCCATCGCATCCATAGCCTTTAACCATCGCATCCATAGCCTTTAACCTATTCACGGCCAATGCCATCTCCTTGCCTTTGATGCGGGCTCCGGCGTTGGGCCCGCATCTTTCCCTACATGCAAATGACCATCGCCAGCTCTGAAGCCTGCATAATTGTGATTGCAGCTCTGGAGTATAGAAGAATTAAACACATCTTAAGGCCACACATCAACCATATGTTTTTGACCTCGCTATAGGATTCTGCTCACCAGCACGATGACGGCGATACCGAACATGTCCAGTTTTTTTTTTTTTACTATTTTCATGGGGAAAAAAAATCTGAAGTTTAATTTTAAAAAAAAAAATTCTAAAGTTGTGATGCCATTTTCCGAGACCTGTATCGCTTTCATTTTTCGTCCTATGGAGCTGTACGAGAGCTTATTTTTTGAGGGACGAGATGTTTTTATTGATACCGTTTTGGGATAGATGTGATGTTTTGATCGTTAGTTACAGCATTTTTGAGTTCTTGATTTTTTTTTTCCGTTTGCACCGGTTACCAGTCGGGGTAATTATTTATTTTTGATAGATCAGACTTTTTTGGATGCAGCAATACAACATATGTGTATCTTTTTTGTAATATCTTTATTTCTATTGGGGGAAAAAATGTTGGTTTTTTTTACATTTCACTGTGCTTGTTAGTCCCCTTAGGGAACTATCGCTTGTGCTATTTACACAAAGGGGACTAAAAATTAGTGCAATGTAAAAAACAAAAAAACAAAACTTTTTCAAAATGTTTAAAAGAAAAAAAATAAAAAGTTTAACACCGTAATGAAAAAAAAAGTCAAAATTGCTGTTTTTCGATCGTGCCACAAAAAATAAAAAAAATTGCAATTTAAAGTGATCAAAACTAAAAAAAAGTGGTCATATGAAAAAAAATAAAAAAGTTCGGGATCTTGAATAAAGGGTAGGAAAAAAACAGAAGCATAGACAAATAATTGGTTGTGGCAGGAATGGGTTAACCAATATATTAGCTATGGAGAACTCCTGTTAGAAATCCCTTCCTGCACACTCTCGCCCATAGGTGTCTACAGGACCACGTCCCTCCCGACCACGCCACGCTGCGCGCCCTACCTGTCTCTTAAACACAATATTTACATAACTGTTTATTAGCTTCAGAGCTCACGCCCCAGCCAATTTTTTTTCCTCCAACACGTCAGTCAGTCCCCGCCCCCTATTTGTCATGTGACAATCCCCCCTCGTCCTCGCCTTGACCACAGTGGAGGCACCGCCTCCCACCTCCGATCTGCTGACGTCACCACGCATCCGGGCGACTTTGCGCTGATTGACAGTCGCCATGGTAACACGCTCATCTCGCCGCCATTTTGTTAGTCGTTTTTCCCCCCCTCTAAAACCGGTGACGGTGTCCAATGCGTCTCCCGGTTACAAAGCAGAGTGATAAGATAGGTAAACGAGAACGTGAATGAAAAAATACTAAAATGTAATAAAGTGTATGGGGGTTGATATGTGGTAATGGCGCGGGCGGGAACTGTCAGGAGGACGGGGCCGGTGCTGTCCCGGTGTCTGCTGCGGGCTCGGTGTCGCCGCGATGTGAGCAGGAGGCGGCGGCAGTGCTCCCTGCTCTCCTCCCTCCGCCTCTCTTCCCTCCGCCTCCCTTGCTCCGCAGCTTTGGAAACGCGCGCCATTTTGTGCCTCCCCCTCCCCCTCCTCTCTCCATCCTGTGTACGGCCGGGACCCGAGGAACGACCGCCGCCTCCTCCTCCCCCAGTGCTGGCAGCAGCGGCGGCCGCGGACTGTGCGATCTGCGCCGGGATATGAGCAGCGGTGACAGCAGGAGCAGCAGGCGTGGAGAGCGGCGATGCTGAGCGGCAGCGCTGCGTGAGGACACCGGCTCATCACCGCCGCCGCCTCCTCTCAGGCCCCGGACACCGCCGTGTGCTCGATGTGACGGGAGAGCCGCGTCGTGTGGCGAGCAACGGAGGAGGACACGGGTAAGGACGGCGGCCCGAGCTCTGCACACAACCGAGGACACACACACCCGGGGCTCTGCACACAACCGGGGACACACACACCCGGGGCTCTGCACATAACCGGTGCTCTGCACACAACCGAAGACACACACACCCGGGGCTCTGCACACAACCGAAGACACACACCCGGGGCTCTGCACACAACCGAGGACACACACACCCGGGGCTCTGCACACAACCGAAGACACACACACCCGGGGCTCTGCACACAACCGAAGACACACACCCGGGGCTCTGCACACAACCGAGGACACACACACCCGGGGCTCTGCACACAACCGAAGACACACACCCGGGGCTCTGCACACAACCGAAGACACACACCCGGGGCTCTGCACACAACCGAGGACACACACACCCGGGGCTCTGCACACAACCGAAGACACACACACCCGGGGCTCTGCACACAACCGAAGACACACACCCGGGGCTCTGCACACAACCGAGGACACACACACTCGGGGCTCTGCACACAACCGAGGACACACACACCCGGGGCTCTGCACACAACCGAAGACACACACACCCGGGGCTCTGCACACAACCGAAGACACACACCCGAGGCTCTGCACACATCCGAGGACACACACCCGGGGCTTTGCACACAACCGAAGACACACACACCTGGGGCTCTGCACACAACCGAGGACACACATACCCGGGGCTCTGCACACAACCGGGGACACACACACACACACCCAGGGCTCTGCACACAACCGAGGACACACACACACCCGGGGCTCTGCACACAACCGGGGACACACACACACCCGGGGCTCTGCACACAACCGAGGACACACACACCCGGGGCTCTGCATACAACCGAGGACACACACCCGGGGCTCTGCACACAACCGGGGACACACACACCTGGGGCTCTGCATACAACTGAGGACACACACCCAGGGCTCTGCACACACCCGGGGACACACCAGGGGCACTGCACACAACCGAGGACACACACACCCGAGGCTCTGCACACAACCGGGGACACATGCACCCGAGCTCTGCATACTACCGGGGACACACACACTCGGGGCTCTGCATACAACCAGGGACACACACACCCGGGGCTCTGCACACAACCGGGGACACACACACACCCGGGGCTCTGCACACGACCGAGGACACAGTCACCCGGGGCCCTGCCTACGACCGGGCACACAGTCACCCGGGGCCTTGCCCACAACCGGGCACACAGTCACCCGGGGCCTTGCCCACGACCGGGCGCACAGGCACCTGGGGCCCTGCCCACAACCGACACACAGGCACCCGAGGCCCTGCCCACGACCGGGCACACAGGCACCCGGGGCCCTGCCCACGACTGGGCACACAGGCACCCTGGGCCCTGCCCACGACCGGGGCCACAGGCACCCTGGGCCCTGCCCATGACCGGGGCCACAGGCACCCAGGGCCCTGCCCACGACCAGGGCCACAGGCACCCGGGGCCCTGCCCACGACTGGGGACACACGCCCTGCGACGTACACACACCTGAGGATTTGCACACAACTTGGCACACACACACACTCGCTCGTGGCCACACCACATCGCTCTTGTGGCAAACCCAACCGCTCTCTGTGGCCACAACATCGCTCTCTGTGGCACACACCACCGCTCTCTTGTGGCCACACACACCTCGCTCTCTTGTGGCCACACACACTCGCTCTCTGGGCCAACACACACTCGCTCTCTTGTGGCACACACACCTCTCTCTTGTGCCACACACACTCGCTCTCTTGTGGCCACACACACACTCGCTCTCTTGTGGCCACACACACTCCCTCTTGTGGCCACACACACTCGCTCTCTGTGGCCACACACACACCGCTCTCTTGTGCCACACACACTCGCTCTCTGTGGCCACACCACTCGCTCTCTTGTGGCCACACACACTCGCTCTCTTGTGCCACACACACCGCTCTTGGCCACACACACTCCTCTCTTGTGCCACACCACACCTCTCTTGTGGCCACACACACTCCTCCTGTGGCCACACACACTCGCCTCTGTGGCCACACACACACACTCCTCCTTGTGGCCACCACACACACCGCTCTCTGTGGCCACACAACACCTCGCTCTCTTGTGCCCACACACACACTCGCTCTTTGCCACACACACACCCGCTTTGTGGCCACACACACACACTCGCTCTCTTGGCCACACACACACACTCGCTCTCTTGTGGCCACACACACACACTCCTCTCTTGTGGCCACACACACACACCGCTCTCTGTGGCCACACACACACACTCGCTCTTTGTGGCCACACACACCACCTGCTCTCTTGTGGCCACACAAACACTCGCTCTCTTGTGGCCACACACACACACTCGCTCTCTTGTGGCCACACACACACACTGCCTCTTGTGCCACACACACACACTCGCTCTCTTGTGGCCCACACACACACCGCTCTCTTGTGGCCACACACACACACTCGCTCTCTTGTGGCCACACACACACACTCGCTCTCTTGTGGCCACACACACACACTCGCTCTCTTGTGGCCACACACACACACTCGCTCTCTTGTGGCCAACACACTACACCACTCGCTCTCTGTGGCCACACACACACACTCGCTCTCTTGTGGCCACACACACACACTCGCTCTCTTGTGGCCACACACACACACTCGCTCTCTTGTGGCCACACACAACACTCGCTCTCTTGTGGCCACACACACACACTCGCTCTCTTGTGGCCACACACACACACTCGCTCTCTTGTGGCCACACACACACACTCGCTCTCTTGTGGCCACACACACACACTCGCTCTCTTGTGGCCACACACACACACTCGCTCTCTTGTGGCCACACACACACACTCGCTCTCTTGTGGCCACACACACACACTCGCTCTCTTGTGGCCACACACAACACTCGCTCTCTTGTGGCCACACACACACACTCGCTCTCTTGTGGCCACACACACACACTCGCTCTCTTGTGGCCACACACACACACTCGCTCTCTTGTGGCCACACACACACACTCGCTCTCTTGTGGCCACACACACACACTCGCTCTCTTGTGGCCACACACACACACTCGCTCTTGTGGCCACACACACACACTCGCTCTCTTGTGGCCACACACACACACTCGCTCTCTTGTGGCCACACACACACAACCTCGCTCTCTTGTGGCCACACACACACACTCGCTCTCTTGTGGCCACACACACACACTCGCTCTCTTGTGGCCACCACACACTCGCTCTTTGTGGCCACACCACACTCGCTCTCTTGTGGCCACACACACCACACTCGCTCTCTTGTGGCCACACACACACACTCGCTCTCTTGTGGCCACACACACACACTCGCTCTCTTGTGGCCACACACACACACTCGCTCTCTTGTGGCCACACACACACACTCGCTCTCTTGTGGCCACACACACCACTCGCTCTCTTGTGGCCACACACACACACTCGCTCTCTTGTGGCCACACACACACCTCGCTCTCTAGTGCGCCACACACACACACTCGCTCTCTTGTGGCGCCACACACACACATCGCTTCTTGTGGCCACACACACACTCGCTCTCTTGTGGCGCCACACACACACTCGCTCTCTTGTGGCGCCACACACACACCTCTCTGTGCTCTTGTGGCGCCACACACACACTCGCTCTCTTGTGGCGCCACACACACACTCGCTCTCTTGTGGCGCCACACACACCACCTCGCTCTCTTGTGGCGCCACACACACACTCGCTCTCTTGTGGCGCCACACACACACTCGCTCTCTTGTGGCGCCACACACACACTCGCTCTCTTGTGGCGCCACACACACACTCGCTCTCTTGTGGCGCCACACACACACTCGCTCTCTTGTGGCGCCACACACACACTCGCTCTCTTGTGGCCCACACACACACTCGCTCTCTTGTGGCCACACAACACTCTCCACCACACACACCTCCTCTTGTGGCTAACACACACACACACTCGCTCTCTTGTGGCTACACACACACACTCGCTCTCTTGTGGCGCCACACACACACCTCGCTCTCTTGTGGCGCCACACACACACTCGCTCTCTTGTGGCGCCACACACACACTCGCTCTCTTGTGGCGCCACACACACACTCGCTCTCTTGTGGCGCCACACACACACTCGCTCTCTTGTGGCGCCACACACACACTCGCTCTCTTGTGGCGCCACACACACACTCGCTCTCTTGTGGCGCCACACACACACTCGCTCTCTTGTGGCGCCACACACACACCACACACTCGCTCTCTTGTGGCGCCACACACACACACACACACTCGCTCTCTTGTGGCTACACACACACACACACACTCGCTCTCTTGTGGCTACACTCGCTCTCTTGTGGCAAAACACACACACTCGCTCTCTTGTGGCTACACACACACACTCTTGTGGCTACACACACACTCGCTCTCTTGTGGCTACACGCTCGCTCTTGTGGCTACACGCTCGCTTTTGTGGCTACACGCTCGCTCTTGTGGCTACACACACACAAACTCGCTCTCTTGTGGCTACACACACACACTCGCTCTTGTGGCTACACACAACACTCACTCTTGTGGCTACACACACACACACTCTCGCTCTCTTGTGGCTACACACACACACTTGCTCTCTTGTGGCTACACACACACACTTGCTCTCTTGTGGCTACACACACACACTTGCTCTCTTGTGGCTACACACACACACTCGCTCTCTTGTGGCTACACACACTCGCTCTCTTGTGGCTACACACACTCGCACTCTTGTGGCTACACTCGCACTCTTGTGGCTACACACTCGCTCTCTTGTGGCTACACACTCGCTCTCTTGTGGCTACACACTCGCTCTCTTGTGGCTACACACACACTCGTTCTCTTGTGGCTAACACACACACACACTCGCTCTCGTGGCTGCACACACACTCGCTCTCTTGTGGCTGCACACACACTCGCTCTCTTGTGTCTACACACACACTCGCACTCTTGTGGCTACACTCGCACTCTTGTGGCTACACACGCACTCTTGTGGCTACACACTCGCTCTCTTGTGGCTACACACACACTCGCTCTCTTGTGGCTACACACACACGCGCTCTCTTGTGGCTACACACACGCGCTCTCTTGTGGCTACACACACGCTCGCTCTCTTGTGGCTACACACACGCTCCTTGTGGCTACACACACACTCGCTCTCTTGTGGCTACACACACACTCGCTCTCTTGTGGCTACACACACACTCGCTCTCTTGAGGCTACACACACACTCGCTCTCTTGTGGTTACACACACTCACTCTTGTGGCTACACACACACACTCGCTCTCTTGTGGCTACACACACACACTCGCTCTCTTGAGGCTACACACACACACTCGCTCTATTGTGGCTACACACACTCGCTCTCTTGTGGCTACACACACACACACTCGCTCTCTTGTGGCTACACACACACACACTCGCTCTCGTGGCTGCACACACTCGCTCTCTTGTGGCTGCACACACACTCGCTCTCTTGTGGCTACACACACACTCGCACTCTTGTGGCTACACTCGCACTCTTGTGGCTACACACTCGCTCTCTTGTGGCTACACACACACTCGCTCTCTTGTGGCTACACACACACAGCGCTCTCTTGTGGCTACACACACGCGCTCTCTTGTGGCTAACACACACGCGCTCTCTTGTGGCTACACACACGCGCTCTCTTGTGGCTACACACACGCGCTCTCTTGTGGCTACACACACGCTCTCTTGTGGCTACACACACACTCGCTCTCTTGTGGCTACACACACACTCGCTCTCTTGTGGCTACACACACACTCGCTCTCTTGTGGCTACACACACACTCGCTCTCTTGAGGCTACACACACACTCGCTCTCTTGAGGCTACACACACACTCGCTCTCTTGTGGTTACACACACTCACTCTCTTGTGGCTACACACACACACTCGCTTCTTGTGGCTACACACACACACTCGCTCTCTTGAGGCTACACACACACACTCGCTCTATTGTGGTTACACACACTCGCTCTCTTGTGGCTACACACACACACTCGCTCTCTTGTGGCTACACACACACACACTCGCTCTCGTGGCTGCACACACTCGCTCTCTTGTGGCTGCACACACACTCGCTCTCTTGTGGCTGCACACACACTCGCACTCTTGTGGCTACACTCGCACTCTTGTGGCTACACACACTCACTCTCTTGTGGCTACACACACACACACTCGCTCTCTTGTGGCTACACACACACACTCGACACTCTTGTGGCTACACTCGCACTCTTGTGGCTACACACACTCACTCTCTTGTGGCTACACACACACACTCGCTCTCTTGTGGCTACACACACACACTCGCTCTCTTGTGGTGTTGAGGGAGGATCTAAGTGACCCTTCACGGTTGACTAAGTGATTTCCAAATTGATCCACAGAACACACACACACACTTGTTTCTACACACTCTCTCGTGGCTACACACACTCTCTCGTGGCTACACACACTCTCTCGTGGCTACAC
>JARQOD010000002.1:626832091-626848196 GCA_033576555.1 Oophaga sylvatica
GGGTCGAAAGAGAGAAAAAATCAGTGAAAAAAACAAACCATTTTTGACCATAACCCTTTTCATTGCCCTTGAAAAAAGTATAGGGTTTGTGGAGGGAATTTTTTAAACCTTTAAATTTTTTTTTTTTTTTGGTTAACTATCGATAAAAACGTCCACCCTCAAAACCCCTTTTAAAAAAGTCACTACTTTTTTAAACTGCCCCAAAATTTATAAATATTCTCTTTTTTCCCGGTAGGATTGTCACGGTTGGAAATTTTTTTGGAAAAAAGGAACTTTTTTTTTTTCCCCCAAACCCCATTTTGATTTAATTGGGGTTTGGTGGTATGTCCCGGCTCTTTTTCGGGAAATTTTTTGGGGGTTTTTTTTTTTTTTTGGGGGTGCGCAGCAGATTAAAGCGCTGTGATAGAGTAAACCGCCCCCGTGCGATCCCCTTTCATAGCCACTGCGGGTGCCATTCCGGGGTGCACCCTCCCGTGTGCCCGGGGGTACAGCGAAAAACCCGGGGTAGCCCCCTCCACGCCCCGGGTAGCACCCTGCACTTGGACCGGGGGTACACGGAAACCCCGGGGTCCCCCTCAGCAGGGCCCCCGGGAGCGCCCTGCAGCGTGCGATCCCGGCGTAGCGCCCTGCAGCGTGCGATCCCGACGTAGCGCCCTGCAGCGTGCGATCCCGACGTAGCGCCCTGCAGCGTGCGATCCCGGGCTAGCGCCCTGCAGCGTGCGATCCCGGGCTAGCGCCCTGCAGCGTGCGATCCCGGCGTAGCGCCCTGCAGCGTGCGATCCCGGCGTAGCGCCCTGCAGCGTGCGATCCCGGCGTAGCGCCCTGCAGCGTGCGATCCCGCGTAGCGCCCTGCAGCGTGCGATCCCGGCGTAGCGCCCTGCAGCGTGCGATCCCGGCGTAGCGCCCTGCAGCGTGCGATCCCGGCGTAGCGCCCTGCAGCGTGCGATCCCGGCGTAGCGCCCTGCAGCGTGCTATCCCGGCTAGCGCCCTGCAGCGTGCGGGTCCGGGCTAGCGCCCTGCAGCGTGCGATCCCGGGCTAGCGCCCTGCAGCGTGCGATCCCGGGCTAGCGCCCTGCAGCGTGCGATCCCGGGCTAGCGCCCTGCAGCGTGCGATCCCGGGCTAGCGCCCTGCAGCGTGCGATCCCGGGCTAGCGCCCTGCAGCGTGCGATCCCGGGCTAGCGCCCTGCAGCGTGCGATCCCGGGCTAGCGCCCTGCAGCGTGCGATCCCGGCTAGCGCCCTGCAGCGTGCGAACCCGGGCTAGCGCCCTGCAGCGTGCGATCCCGGGCTAGCGCCCTGCAGCGTGCGATCCCGGGCTAGCGCCCTGCAGCGTGCGATCCCGGGCTAGCCCCCTGCAGCGTGCGATCCCGGGCTAGCCCCCTGCAGCGTGCGATCCCGGGCTAGCCCCCTGCAGCGTGCGATCCCAGGGTAGCACCCTGAAGCTTTTTCTGTGTTTACTTCCAATCTGATGCAAGAGTGAGCTGAAAAGATGACTGTGTCCCTTCTCCACGCTAGGTATGATTCACTTCCGGGGGCGGATGAGTCAGACAAGTCATCACATCTACAGTGTGACCTTTATGCATTTGCAAAAGAAAAAAAAGGCACAAAAGAAAAAGTATTATAACCAAAAAGATAATGTTTGGGGCTGTGGGAGGGGGAGGGTACTTAAACGGCTATTAAAGGACTATTTATTTTTTTCCATTATGGCTACCAATTTTATAAATCATAATGAAAAGTCAGACTTAAATCTTGGAAACCCCTGTAACTGGATAATAACTTTCGGACTTGTTCAGCACTTGGTAGAATGCACAAATATCAGATACCGCAAGGAAGCCCCTTTTTTTTTCTTTTCCAGCATACTTACCATCCATTATATGTCGGCACATCCAAAACCGCAAACCCTAAATCTGTGTTCTTCCCCAGGCCGGTGGTCTGTAATGTGTACGTGCTTCCAGCTGTCGGGGCTCTTTGGGAGAACTGCATTCCGGTTTTCTGATGTCCTGAGCTGACATCTCCATACGATCCCCTGTTGGTTCAGCCTCTGCGTGCGTGGTATGTGTCCCTTTCTGCGGTTGGCAGTGGAAATGAGAGATATATACATTACAGAATTTTTAGTTTTTATTGGGTGGGGTGTGAATTGTTCTAACTAGCAGAATTTTGAATGTTGCTCTGGAGGTAAAGAATAAACAAAACTGACCCCTTTGCATGTCGCTGAAGGTGTTATTTAGAGGGTTTCAGTGGAAGGAGCATGGTTCGGTTGATTCTGGATGTTGGGGAAGCATGGTTCTGTTGATTCTGGATGTTGGGGAAGCATGGTTCGGTTGATTCAGGGATGTTGGGTGAGCATGGTTCTGGTGATTCTGGATGTGGGGGAGCAGGTTTGGTTGATTCTGGATGTTTAGGAGGAGCATGGTTCGGTTGATTTTGGATGTTGTGAGCATGGTTCGGTTGATTCTGGATGTAGGGGGGAGCATGGTTCGGTTGATTCTGGATGTAGGGTGGAGCATGTTTGGTTGATTCTGAATGTTGGGGGGAGCATAGTTCGGTTGATTCTGGATGTAGGGGGAGCATGGTTCGGTTGATTCTGGATGTGAGGGGGAGCATGTTTGGTTGATTCTGGATGTTGGGGGGAGTATATTTGGTTGATTCTGGATGCTGGGGGAGCATAGTTCAGTTAATTCTGGATATTGGGGGGGAGCATGGTTCGGTTGATTCTGGATGTTGGAGGGAGCATGGTTCGTTTGATTCTGAATGTTGGTGGGAGCATGGTTCGGTTGATTCTGGATGTTGGGGGGGGGGAGCATGGTTCGGTTGATTCTGGATGGTGGGGGAGCATGGTAAAGTTGATTCTGGATGTCGAGGGGAGCTTGGTTTGGTTGATTCTGGATGTTGAGGGGAGCATGGTTCGGTTGATTCTGGATGTTGGGGGAGCATGGTAAAGTTGATTCTGGATGTTGAGGGGAGCTTGGTTTGGTTGATTCTGGATGTTGAGGGGAGCATGGTTCGGTTGATTCTGGATGTTGGGGAGCATGGTAAAGTTGATTCTGGATGTTGAGGGGAGCTTGGTTTGGTTGATTCTGGATGTTGAGGGGAGCATGGTTCGGTTGATTCTGGATGTTGGGGGAGCATGGTAAAGTTGATTCTGGATGTTGAGGGGAGCTTGGTTCGGTTGATTCTGGATGTTGGGAGGGTGGGATGATCCCCTTATGACATAGAGATTAGCTGTTAACTTCATTTGCTCCCTACATGTGATCAGAGAACAGTCTGTCGTTGCAGGGTCCCTCAGGTGGGGGTACCTCCGTCAGCCATGCCTGACCATCTTAAACATTCACCTTCAGATCAAAGAAGGAATTGGGGGCATGATGTTATTTTTTCCCAGTCCTGTTCCTTTAGTGCTGTGTCACTGTTGGACGGAGATCCGCCTGAGCAGCGTTTTTGTGATTCTGTGCATTTGAAGTGGTGGCGTCTTTATATAGGTCACCTATTGGAGAGAGACAAGTGATGATTCACAGACTATTCATCACCCGTATGCAGCCGATCTGCGGGACCTGCTGCATATGTTCGGAGAGAAGTCTATAGACGTATACACACTTTTATCATATCGCCATATAATAGATCTGGTAGCGCCTTCATATGCCGGCATCAGAAACTTGGGACATGTGGGAAGAAGACCCCTTATACTGTAGTTACAAGTGCAGAAATATATGTAATATGTATATATTTGACATAAACCATTGGACTCCCTGACCTTTTAATTAGTAGGCTTGTCTGATAATGCAAAACCAGATGCATTTCTGATGCAGCGACTGTGGATTTTTTTTTCTTTCCTGCAATTGTGGCAAATCCACACCAAAAACATCCACATGTGGTTTGCTTCCTGACTACAATTGGTTTGTAGACTTGGAAACTACCCCTCTTGGCTTTATGACATCTTATGCCAATAAATCTGAAATTTTAATGCGTCCATGCCCTGGAGGATGCTCTGTCCCCGCTCCACCCCCCATAAATGAGCACTCGCCTCTGAATTTAACCTGCCAGATTCTTTTCTCCCCTTACATGCAATAGTGAGACCCCCATATACATTAGATACATGTTTTCAGGGGCTCATTATAATATTTAGATCCTACTTGATCCTCTTGCCTCTGAAAATTACATGTGAATGAATGTCATAAAGCGGTTTCCATGTCTAAGCTTCTGGGTGTGCGGTAAGGGGTAAACACGTCCTAGACCGGCCAATCCAAACATGCATGTTTCTGATACTGCAGCTGGTTTTTTTTTTTTCAGACTTTTGCATTGTGATATTTTCCTATCATTCCTCCTGGAGATATTGAAATAAGTAACAAGCGAGTGTTGAAATTCCCTTTGTCGGAGAGGTGTGTCCCAGCAGTCGGCACTGGTTGGACAGTGTAGAGGGACACCCCCTCCAAGCTGGTACCACTGAGACTGATTCTGTCAGCATTGATTGGACAATGTATAGACACACCCCCAACTGATACCACTGAGACTGATTTTGTCAATACTGATAGGGCAGTGTAGAGAGACACACCCCCTGGTACCACTGAGACTGATTCTGTCAGCACCGATTGGATGGTATAGAGAGACACACCCCCAGCCGGAACCGCTGAGACTGATTCTGTCAGCACCTATTGTGCAGTGTAGAGACATGCTCCCAGCTGGTGCTGCTGAGACTGATTCTATCAGCACTGATTGGGCAGTGTAGAGACACGTCCCCAGCCGGTACCGCTGAGACTGATTCTATCAGCACTGATTGGACATTATAGAGACACGCCCCCAGCTGGTGCCGCTGAGACTGCTTCTGTCAGCACCGATTGGATGGTATAGAGAGACACCCCCTCAGCCAGAACCGCTGAGACTGATTCTGTCAGCACTGATTGTGCAGTGTAGAGACACGCCCCCAGCTGGTGCCGCTGAGACTGATTCTATCATCTCTGATTGGGCAGTGTAGAGACACGCCTCCAGCTGGTATCGCTAAGACTGATTCTGTCAGCACTGATTGGACATTGAAGAGACACGCCCCCAGCTGGTGCCGCTGAGACTGATTCTGTCAGCACTGATTGGACATTGAAGAGACACGCCCCCAGCTGGTGCCGCTGAGACTGATTCTGTCAGCACTGATTGGACATTGTAGAGACACGCCCCCAGCTGGTACCACTGAGACTGATTCTGTCAGCACTGATTGGACATTGTAGAGACATGCCCCCAGCTGGTACCGCTGAGACTGATTCTGTCAGCACTGATTGGACATTGTAGAGACACGCCCCCATCTGGTACTGCTGAGACTGATTCTGTCAGCACTGATTGGACATTGTAGAGACACGCCCCCAGCTGGTACCGCTGAGACTGATTCTGTCAGCACTGATTGGACATTGTAGAGACACGCCCCCAGCTGTTACCACTGAGACTAATTCTGTCAGCACTGATTGGACATTGTAGAGACACGCCCCCATCTGGTACTGCTGAGACTGATTCTATCAGCACTGATTGGACATTGTAGAGACACGCCCCA
Organism: Oophaga sylvatica; assembly: GCA_033576555.1. Classification (NCBI taxonomy): domain Eukaryota; kingdom Metazoa; phylum Chordata; class Amphibia; order Anura; family Dendrobatidae; genus Oophaga; species Oophaga sylvatica. The sequence goes on from JARQOD010000002.1 coordinate 626,837,618, forward strand.
GCTGGTACCGCTGAGACTGATTCTGTCAGCACTGATTGGACATTGTAGAGACACGCCCCCAGCTGTTACCACTGAGACTGATTCTGTCAGCACTGATTGGACATTGTAGAGACACGCCCCCATCTGGTACTGCTGAGACTGATTCTATCAGCACTGATTGGACAGTGTAAAGACACCCCCAGCTGGTACCGCTGAGACTGATTCTGTCAGCACTGATTGGACATTGTAGAGACACGCCCCCAGCTGTTACCACTGAGACTGATTCTGTCAGCACTGATTGGACATTGTAGAGACACGCCCCCATCTGGTACTGCTGAGACTGATTCTATCAGCACTGATTGGACATTGTAGAGACACGCCCCCAGCTGGTACAGCTGAGACTGCTTCTTTCAGCACCGATTGGATGGTATAGAGAGACACACCCCAGCCGTAACCACTGAGACTGATTGGACATTGTAGAGACATGCCCCCAGCTGGTACCGCTGAGACTGATTCTATCAGCACTGATTGGACAGTGTAAAGACACGCCCCCAGCTGGTACCGCTGAGACTGATTCTATCAGCACTGATTGGACAGTGTAAAGATACGCCCCCAGCTGGTACCGCTGAGACTGATTCTATCAGCACTGATTGGACAGTGTAGAGACACACCTCCAACTGGAAATACACATTTATAGTATTTTTTATTTTATTTATGTCCAGGAGGGATAACAGAGGAACTACACAGCACAGAAAAATTAGAGATGATTCAGACTTTTTGTCTTCTCATTGCTCTCCATGCGCACTTCACCTGGCGGAGCAGAAAATTTTATGTAGATGGGCTGATGGTTGTCTTATGTAGAAGTTTCATTGCATCTTCTAATGCAGTGTTCCCCAACTCCAGTCCTCAAGGCCCACCAACAGGTCATGTTTTCAGGATTTCCATTGTATTGCACATATAATGCAATTATCACCTGGGCAATACTAAAGGGTATGCCACACTAAGCGAGATCGCTAACGAGATCGCTACTGCGTCACCATTTATGACGCAGTAGCGATCTCGTTAGCTACTTAGCTGTGTGTGACATGTAGCAGCGATGTGGCCCCTGCTGAGATGTCGCTGATCGCTTATGAACGTTCTGAGCCGTTTTTTGGTCGTTGGTGTCCCGCTGGTGAGCCTGAATCGCTGAGTGTGACACCCTTTATGAATGACTTCACCAGCATCGCAGGTGGGACTAGGTTTTCCCAACGACCGCAGAGGTCGTTATACAGATCGCTGATGAGATGTGTTTGGAATCACAGATCGCTGATAAGTTGTGTTTGGAATCTAACTAGCGATCGCACTAGCGATCTCGCCAGGTTAAGTCGTCGTGATCGCTAGTGCGATCGCTAAGTGTGGCAGTGCCTTTAGGAAATCCTGAAAACATGACCTGTTGGTGGGCCTTGAGGACTGGAGTTGGGGAACCCTGTTCTAATGGACGTGGCAGGGTAAGTTTAAGTCCATGTTGATTTTACTTATTTTTTGGGCGATATTGTCTGTACATCCCAAGGCACAATCTGACCCTCAGCCTAAGCGACGGTCAGTTATATAGATCCTACTGTATCCGGAGTATATACAGGTGTATACATGTTCTTATAGCCAGCAACACAGTCATGGTGTTTTCTTGATGTTTTTCTGACCTTTGGATACCAGTATTCTGTAATATATAGGCAAATCATTCTCCTGCTGATTGATAAAATCATTCTCCTGCTGATTGATAAAATCATTCTCCTGCTGATTTGATAAAAGTAAGGACTATGGCTGTACTTTTTTTTTGCAGAGCATGACCATGTTCACATGTTCAGTATTCGTAAGCCAAAATGAGAGGGTGAAAATTCCGAAATGGTGGCGTGCTTCTGTTATGCTTTTCCTCTCATTGCTCAAGTCCTGATTTTGGCTTACAAATACTGATATAAAATACTGACCAAATACTGAACGTGGCCTGAAGCACAGTGGTTTTCTGTTTGGTGGCTACCGACTGGGTCTATAGAAACCTGTTAACCTGTCCTGTTGGAATTGGTCTCTGATCTGCTGGCGTGATGTTATGGAGCCGGAGGAGCTGATCAGATTGATCTACATTTTTATGGGAACAGTTTCAGTTAAACTTGCATCTCATTTATTGAAATTCCTGTTGTTTATAGTGCCCTAGTCCAGTGGGCGGCCTTTGTCCAGTGGGCGGCCCCAGTCCATGATTGACAGACTTCCCTGTACAAGATGGCGATCACACCTGCTCCGAGTCTCAGACTGGAGACACGGATCCATGATGTGCATATGGATTAATTATCCTGTATGGGTCAGTGATCTGACCAAAAAAAATAAGTGAACCCCCCCCTCCTTAGTGCAGAGACGCAATGCTGTGGTGACCTGAGACGGATTGGTGGAGTTATATGGCATGGAGTCACCGGACGCCCTTCCACTGTAACGTGCCCTTTAATTTTGACCAGAGACCTCATCGGTTAGCGAGTGGCCATATATAATCCTGATGGTGTGGTCGCAGTGCTGCAGTCAGCGGTGTCCATGTCATCCACACGTGTGGCCGTATCAGGTTTTGTCCCGTGAGGTGAAGGTGAAGAATGCCTCTGCCATAACTCCGCAGCATGATTGCAATATTCGGGATGCTTCCTGCATGTTCACCGCTGACGGTGGCTACAATGTGGGAGCTTTTCTTGTTCGGTATTTTCGGTGGGTCATACAGTCGGGTTCCCCGGCCTTTTGCTAGGAATTATTTTTGCATTTGAGGTTTTGCAGTATAACTGATCCCTGCAGTATGGAAATGGATATCACTGAATTACCCTCTTCTGTCAGTTTCCCAGGCCAGCGAGGCTATCGCTACAATCCCCACAAGAGTCCGTCATCCCACTTTGCTGGATTTATGAATGGAAAAAAACGTAATGCACCCATTCATTTTACCACTTAAGTCCAGTGAAGCTAGATAAACACCCACTGTGGGTGGTGTATGACAAATCCAGTGCAGCCGCTCCGTCTCCCATCCCCCTCTGGTGCTCAGACTAAGCAGCGTGTATGGCAGCACTGCCTTTCTCATTATTGTGCCTTGCCACTTGGGTTCTTGTCTGTTTTTGGGTGGATTTGGCTCCTGCTTTCCTTGCTGTTAAGCCGGCAGCCCTTGTCGGTCTTTTCTTTTTCTGGTAGAAAACACCGCCTTCTTTGCTTCCTAAGGCCGAGTTCACACCTGCATCAACGCAGCAAAACCCATCACATTTGACCAAGAAAATTAGTACATTAGGTAGCTTTAGTTGTGTTTTTTCCCCCAGCAAATCAGATGCCCATGACTGATCCCCGGGCCAGGCCACCGCCATTGATGTATGTTGTTTGCTAGATTCTTTGGAAATATATTTGCGGAATATTTTTTATTTTTTTTTTTAGTTGAGAAGTAGAATATATATATACAGTACAGGCCAAAAGTTTGGACACACCTTCTCATTCAAAGATTTTTCTGTATTTTCATGACTATGAAAATTGTAGAATTACACTGAAGGCATCAAAACTATGAATTAACACATGTGGAATTATACATTACACTTTACAAAAAAGTGTGAAACAACTGAAAATATGTCTTATATTCTAGGTTCTTCAAAGTAGCCACCTTTTGCTTTGATTACTGCTTTGCACGCAGAAAAGGTGAACGGATGGACTCTACATGTCTGGTTCCCACCGTGAAGCATGGAGGAGGTGGTGTGATGATGTGGGGGTGCTTTGCTGGTGACACTGTTGGGGATTTATTCAAAATTGAAGCAGTGAGCGGTCCAGCTCACCCCAAACCATCTCGATTGGGTTCAGGTCTGGTGACTGTGGAGGCCAGGTCATCTGGCGTAGCACCCCATCACTCTCCTTCTTGGTCAAATAGCCCTTACACAGCCTGGAGGTGTGTTTGGGGTCATTGTCCTGTTGAAAAATAAATGATGGTCCAACTAAATGCAAACCGGATGGAATAGCATGCCGCTGCAAGATGCTGTGGCAGCCATGCTGGTTCAGTATGCCTTCAATTTTGAATAAATCCCCAACAGTGTCACCAGCAAAGCACCCCCACACCATCACACCTCCTCCATGCTTCACGGTGGGAACCAGGCATGTAGAGTCCATCCGTTCACCTTTTCTGCGTGCAAAGCAGTAATCAAAGCAAAAGGTGGCTACTTTGAAGAACCTAGAATATAAGACATATTTTCAGTTGTTTCACACTTTTTTGTAAAGTGTAATGTATAATTCCACATGTGTTAATTCATAGTTTTGATGCCTTCAGTGTAATTCTACAATTTTCATAGCCATGAAAATACAGAAAAATCGTTGAATGAGAAGGTGTGTCCAAACTTTTGGTCTGTACTGTGTGTGTGTGTATGTATGTTATATATATATATATATATATATATATATATATATATATATATATTACAAAACTCAAATACCTTAAAGGGGGGATGTTCATTACATTGGTATTCAGGCAAAGTCACCAATATTAGCAATCAGTTGAAGCTCCCATCAGCCTCCAGTGCTTAGAACAGCTGATTTTCGGAGGGGCCAGTTGTCAGACTCCCAGTGATCATCAATATCAAAGTAGTGAACAGCCCCTTTAAGATTTTCTTTTGCTGTAATTCAGTTGGAGCCCTCATTGTTGCATTTAACAGTGGATTCAATCTTTCCTTTTGTGTGATGGATGCACAGGCGCACAGCTCACTACTTTTGTTGAGTTAGAGCACTGCATTATTTATAGTGACATGTCAAAAGTTTTGATTGGTGTGGGGGTCTATGTGCCAAAGACCCCAACTGATGCTGAGCTCAGGGGAACAAGCTCTTGGATGTGATGGAGGCACAGGCGCACAGCTCACTACTTTTTGCGTAGTTAGAGCACCTATAGTGACATGTGAAAAGTTTTGGTTGGTGAGGGGTCTACATGCTAAGACCCAAACTCATATTGAGAAGCTCTTGGATGACCGTTGTGCCCCTTCTGTTGTGATCATCAATTTTTGGCTTTTCTTGGAGACTGGAGGTGTTCATGAATGGGTTTAACCATAAAGGGAGGGCAGATTAGCTACACCCCCTTAATTGACCCCCCTGATCATAAGGTTGCTGCATATCCTAGCATTGGGCCGTCACGGGAGTACTGCACTGTTTTTCTGCATGGTAAAATAAAGAACCTGCGTGGCTCCTTCCTTTCAATTATAGCAAAATAATTTGTCAAAAATTTAATTTTTCTCCCCCCATTTTGTTCTCATAGACAAAACTTTCTAGCCTCATTGATATCATGATCCCACCCCCCCCCCCCACACTAATATCTTGTGACTCCGGCGAAGCAAAATAAATGAGCTGGGTTCTTACTTGCGTGCGCCAGGTGTCGCCTCTCGCCGGTGTCGTCCTCCCAGGACGGGCGCTGTGGGCCGCTCTGATCTGGAGGTTCAATAACAGATGCTCTGCGGATCATATCAGCGGATGCTACACGCGAGCCAAGAGGACAGTTTCAGCCGTCGGGCAGCCCACGTCGTCCTGTGAACTGTAGGATTCAAGCAAATCGAAATTGACAAAGCAAAATGATTTTTATGTTTATCAAGTTCATGGAAAGTCCATTCCAGTGTTTGGTTGCTGTCCTTGCACGCATGCATAATGTCATCGTAGGTAAAACCAATGCAACTCGCAGCTTGATTTTGTTTTGTTTTGTTTTTTCTTTAGCAAAGAAATAGAATTTTTGTACCATTACTTCTGCCTTTATAGGACTTGTCCAAGGTATGAAAATAAAAAAAACATGACCGCTCTCATCAAAAGAGCGCCCTTTCTGCCCACAGGTCATCTGTGATATTGCCACTGAGCTCTATTCGCTTCATTAGGGCTCAGCCATCATACCAGACACAATACAAGAACAAAAAAAAAAAGCAACCATATTTTTTACTAGTCCTCAACACCCGCTTGACCAAAGTTTACTTGCTCTGCAAACAATTATAAGTTTTTTTAAATCTGCAGCATTTTGCAGCACTTTTTCACCCATACAAAGCAATGAGTGCAAAAAAAAGTTTCAAAATTGCAGCAAACTTTTTTGCAGTGTTTTTTTTTTTTGGTGAATAAAACAAAAATGTGCTGTAGATAAATTACACATGTAATCCTCTGTAAAAAAAACAAACAAAAAAAAAAAAAAAAAAACCTCTTTTACTATCCATGTGCAGTATCTGTGTACAGTCTCACATGTGCCGGATGCTCAGGAGCGCCGTCTCTCTAACAGGTGCTCTGCTCTTTCTTTTTCAGTGTTGCGGTTTGCTGCTGGACTCTCCCCCCCATTCACAGGATATGAGACTTGAAAGAAGACGATGCATACAGGTATGAATTATATGTCCTGCACGCCTGGTTCACCGCCTCAGGAGGGATATTTGCCCCATTTCCTGGATTATCTTCCTAACTGTTTTTCTGTCCCAATCCGTTTCAGTACTGTGCCTTAATGAGCCACGTAGTGTTCGCATCATGAAAATGACTATAGAGACCTAACTTTTTAGCCTCTCATAAGACTTTTTATTTCTGAGTCTATAGAAGTAAAAAGTTAGTTTGGGTGATAGACTGGTAATTGCTGTAGATCATTTGCTTATGTACTATGTGTTGATTTTGGGTCGCACTTTTGGCACTTGGATAAGTGATCCGGGATTTGTATATGCTTCTTGAGCGCAATCCTTTCTGTGGTACCAGAGGTAAAGGGCTGGTTTTAAAGGGCTGGTTTTAAAGGGCTGGTTTTAAAGGGCTGGTTTTAAGGGCTGGTTTTAAAGGGCTGGTTTTAAAGGGCTGGTTTTAAAGGGCTGGTTTTAAAGGGCTGGTTTTAAAGGGCTGGTTTTAAAGGGCTGGTTTTAAAGGGCTGGTTTTAAAGGGCTGGTTCTAAAGGGCTGGTTCTAAAGGGTGGTTTTAAAGGGCTGGTTTTAAAGGGCTGGTTTTAAAGGGCTGGTTCTAAAGGGCTGGTTTTAAAGGGCTGGTTCATATTTGTCTGGGGATTTCTGATGCTGTTTTTTTTTCTCCTAGTTTTGTCTTTTTTTTTTTTTTCCTCTTTCCACTACTTCTTTACAAAATCTTGTGATAATTCAGAGTATGTTCAGTCTGGACCAATCTACCTACTACTACTCTTAGTAGCCAAAACGGCATGAATGAATATTTGGCCACTGGATGAATACACAGTCTGATGTAATTATGATGAGAGCGATTGTCAATCACTGTCCTAAAGATCCTGGGGACTTGGAGGGAACATGAGTTTTCCAGACACTTATACTATGTGTCCATTGCTTTCTTCTAATGATCCTATTGGCCAAACGTCACAATATAGTTTGTGCCCTTTTGGCTACATGGAGAAAAAATCCTGCAGATGCAATACATTGCCTTCATATAGTGCGAGAGGACAGATGTGCTTTCTCTGGCCTTCATATGGTTATTTGGATTGTGATGTACACTTTTCTATTTCTTTTTTGCTTGTTTCTTTTAAAGATATTTTTTTTACCTAATTGGTTCAAATGCCTGAGAGTTAATTTCTTAACATATCTGTATTATCTGTATAAACATATATAGTGTCACCACAAGAGGGAGCTCTATCTGGCTGCTTTGCAGGTGTATGATCTGTATTCATTAAGCTCCTGAGCTCCCTCTAGTGGTAGCTGCACACAGCCACCATGTTATATTTTACATCTGTATGTCAGTAGGGGGATTATTTGTGGCTCTGTAGCAGCAAAGCTGAGCTCCGACTGCTATAAAGCCATATTACGAGCCGTCCTGGCTTTATGATCGTTATATCAGTGTGTGAGCCACGTAGTATGGAGGTGTTGGGCTCTTCTGTGGTCCTCGTCTGAGCAGCGAGTCCTGCCATACGATATGTAACAGGTTAACGTTTCTTGGCTGCGCGGCTCCTTCCTAATCTGTTCAGTTTTTACACCAGTGTGAATGTGTGTCTGCGGCGCTCTCCCTCCCACCCGCTACATCTGTCACGCATGGAACTTCATCTTCGATTTTTGACTGGCAAATTTTGGAAATGCGAGCGGTGAAATCTGTTTCGCCTGTATGTCATGTAGCTGCTAGCGGTTTCCGTTCAGAAATGTGTCACTCCCACAGATCGTTTAATAGTTATTTATGTAGGATGATGAGATAGTAGTACAACATATAAGGCCATTTAAAAAAAGGGGTCACGAGGACGGATCAAGCAGCGCCGCGCCACTTAAAGTGGGCCGAGTCTGTAGCCGTCAGGCTGCCCTGAACTCTGTGCTGTCATCTGCCCCCTTGGCAGGGTGACGAGAGACAGACCCCTCTTCACTGCACCGAATTCCCTCCTGTATCCGTCACCTTCCGTCTGGATCGCCCGGCATCACATACCACATTCCTCCCGGAAAGATGACGGCATGAGTGATGTGGAGGGGGCAGCTGCACCGCATCTACAAATGTCCGAATAGGGGTTTCTTGTCCCCCTAGCAATGATCTGAAATCTCCTGCATCTTGGAGACATTCCAGTTCGTCTTTTCTACAGCCGATCAGAAAGTAAGAGATAATTACGAGGTTATAAACTGCAGCTCGATCTGAGGAATTGCTATAATATTGCGGAAAATGCCCTTTAGGCAGATCCTACTATGACCACGATGGAAGATCTCTCCGGGTTCATCGATATTTACCATTTTACCTTTTTGATCACCCATGAAGCTGCTGGTTTTTGGACGTACCCCTGTGACTTGGCTTTTCATCTTGTGTTATAAGTACAGCAGACCCGTGAGACTGTATTAGTCGGCTTAAAATTTGTGAGTCCGATGTGGGTCTTGGTGCAGAATCAGTCATATCCGAAATATCGGCATGTAACCTTTGTGCTTTGGTATCTGACAGGTCCCTGTGGCGGCCTAGGAATGCTGAGAGTTGTAGTTTTTGTAGTCCCAGGCTAGACACCATGTCATACTTTCTAATACTCTATCCGCTACCTTTGCTTGTCCTCTTGCAGATACCGTTCAAGCATTAAAGGGTTATGTACCTATTCATGAATGGGTATCGTCAGCGATTTCACGATTTACTGCTTATTACAATAGTCATCCGTTCTTAAGATATCAACACTTTTGTTTCCATCTCGTTTCCTCGGAGACCGACCACCACTGCTAGACAGCAGACCATGCCCAGAGTTTGCAGGCGCTTTCCTATTTAGCTTGTAAGCACGGTTTTTAAGCCAGTTACCTCTTCAGTACAGTGCTTAAAGGGAACTTGTTGCCATGGTTTTTCTATATCATCTGAAAGCAGCATGATGTAGGGGCAGAGACACTGATTCCAGCGATGTATCGCTTACTGGGTTGGTTGCTGCAGTTGATAAAATCACTGTTTTATCTACTGCAGAGTTAACCGTTCTGAACCCTGAGCTGTGTATAACCCCGCCCACACCACACTGTGCATAGGCAGAAAGCTGCCAGTCAGTGGTGGGGGCGGGGCTGGACTACCTGGCAGCAGTTTTACAAGTCCTCTAGTGATAACCTCCTGCTGATAAAACTGTGATTTTTATCCAAACTACAGCAAGCAGCCCAGTAAGTGACACATTGCTGAATTCAGTGTCTTTGCCCCTACATTTTGCTGTTCTGGGATTATCTATGTAGCAAAAGCCTGGTGACAGATTCCTTTTATAGTCTGGACAAGTGGTATTCCTACCGTTTCATTAGTGCCTGAATCCCACCTATGGACAAAACGGCGGGGTGGCTCTGTGACCTCCCTCCGGACGCTGCGTATGAATGGAGCAGTGGCCACTTCCGTGGAAGTGGCAGGAACATGAAGACACGCTTACAGCCACCTTTCCGTTCACTCTCCACCTAAATCCAAGCGGCTGCTGCTTTGGCCGAGAGGTAGGACCCTCACCTACTGGGGATCTCCTCTCTCCCCTCCGGCAAGCAGTGGCGGCCGCGCTGTACGTTGTCTCCTCCCGCTCCGTATGCAGCCTGAGCAGTCGCCTTGCTTTCAGCAGGTGCACACAGAGTGTTCCCATGCACTTTTGCCGGCTGCGTGCACATCACAGGTGGACGGGCGGCTGCATGGCGTCTTGTTTGTGTACGCGATTCCGGAGTTATTAAAAATAAGTGAGTGTTCACGCTCCTGTGTCTTCACACCGTTGTGAGTCGCACAGAAATAGCTGAAACGGGAATAGCTCTGCTATATATAGCCCAATTGTCGGGCAGAGCGCGCTGTCTCTCATGTGACTGCGAATATCATGTGTCTGCTAATTGATGTGCGGGGAACATGCTAAAAATCGGAGTGCAGCATTATGTGCGGAGTGTGAGGCTCCGATCTCTGTGATGTCGCCGCTCCTCCCTGTATACTCCGTTATATATACAGGCAGCCATAGTTTTCTATCCTTCATGACCTCCGGTTGCTTTCAAAACAAAAAAAACGGTTGCAAAATAAAAGCAAAAACTTTTTTGCTACTTTGTGTCTAATCTATAAATGCATAGACTCCTGTTATTTCCCCGTATAAGTGTCGCTACAATGCATCAGTGTGTACGGACAGGATCACGTAGGGATGGGGATCCGAATCACTGACTGCAATCAGAGGTTTTAATGGAGCCAAATTAAAAGGGGACTTAAA
>JARQOD010000002.1:626848296-627063296 GCA_033576555.1 Oophaga sylvatica
GGAAAAAAGGAAATTTGACATTTTTTTTGAAAATGAGGTAAGGCAGAACCCGACCCATCGTGTTCACTTAGAGGCTACTTGGTGCGTTTGTTGAATCCCGTTTTCTCTGCGTAAATGTGCAGTGATCAAAAGCGCCCGTATAATCCCGCCCCCCCCCTGATTGGCTGCTTTTGTACTTGTCAACAAGTTGCCAATCAGTGGTGGGGGCTAGTTAACATTGCTGGATGCCTGGCACACAACACCTTGTCCTGTAGTGAAATCCCTGTTAATAAAACAGATTGTAGGGAAACCAAGAACACGTCCATTAGTATCCCAAAAAGGGAGTCGTCTCTTCCCCTCGATTAAATGAAAAATCGACTTTTTTTTCATGCAGGACGGGTTTTGACTTAAAAGGTGTCATTCCATCAGGCATGAGTCATACAACTCCTTTTTCCCTGCTCAATTAAAAGCTTTTTTTTTTTTATTTTTTTCTTAGGTGGCTCTTCGGGGACAAGTACAGTGGCCGAGCGAGGTCGACCCCATCATCCAAGAAAAGCGGAGGGTTTACTTTCGCTGACAAGCTAGGATTGGAGTCACAGTCTAGGTAAGTGGCATCGCATGCAGCAAGGGAAAGTCAAATTTTGGGGACCCCACCGAAAGAACGAGGGGCCGCAGCACCCTGTTTCCCGGGCGCTGGGCTCCTCCATAAAAGTCCATGAAAAGGGGAGAAAAAAAAAAAAAAAAGCCCCAAAAAAAAGTTTTTTTGTATTGGAAGCCACGAGGGCGCTCTCTTGACACAGATGGCATGTAACCTTTGCTCTAATTTGACAGGACCATTCCCCAAATTATTTACCGCCCCGGTCAATTTTTACTTTTTTGACTTATAATTTAACCCCTTGTTTCAGGGGTTTGACAACCTCCTCCCCCGGTGGGTTGGACAGTCACGAAACCCCCCACAAGAAACCCTTGAAACCCCCCATCCAAAAACCAATTTCTTCCCCCCTTCACAGCAAAATGTACCGCATCATCACGGGAATAGGCTACCCACCACATACCACACCCCCACCTGGACAGCAATCTTAGTCCGACAGGTCCCGGATCTACAACCTCCTTCTAATAGCTCCTCCACCCAAATTCAATGGGAATTTTGGGCACACCCCCACCCTGACATCTTTGTCTTTTCCCAACTACTTTTTTCCTCAAAATCTTTTCTTTCTACCGGGAACCCAAAGGGAATCCCGGCCTACCAAAACCCCCCAGGGTGTAAACCTGACTTCGACAAACGGAACTATGGATGTTAACTTCAGCCTAATTAAATCCCCCGCCAAAGATGGGATTGGAGCCATCCACGTACCAAAATTTCGAATACAGGCCCCGCCCCATGTAAAAAAGGACACCCGACCATAGGGAGGGCGACAGAGAAGGTCTCCCATGAAGGGGTTTTTTTGTGGCAAAGTCCCGTGGGTAGCTCGTGACTAAATTTATTTTGGTTTTTTTCTTGGTTTTTTGGCTTTTTTTTTTTTTTTTTTCTTTATAATGATGGTTCTTTTTTTTTTTTTTTTCTTAAGTTTTTTTTTTGGGGTTTTTTTTTTTTCCCAAAAAAAAAACAAAAACAAAAGATAAAAAATAAAAACAAAGTGCAAAAGCTGCTTTAATCAGAAGGAGATAAACACACTTAACCGCTACAACAGGGAAAAGCTGACTATTTTTTTAAACTTGAAGCGATTGCAAAGGGACAATGAAGTCGAGATGATTCTTTATTTTTAATATTTTACTTTTTTTTATTTTGCGGAGCTTGAAAAAGCTCAGGTTTTCACCTCTCTCCTTTTTCTTTTCTTTCCTTTTTTTTTGTTTTTTGTTTTGCTTTTATCCTTCCCCACCCGCTTAACTCTGTACACTTATTGCAATTATTTTATAAAAGTTATATATGTATTTGTACATATATATTTGTATATTTTAACCATAGTAAGTTATACTAAACATAGTCAGTTGCCAACATGATTAAAAAAAAAAAAAAAAAAAATGTTTTTATAAAAAGTAATTGCACCCCCACCCCAACCCCCGACCCTATTTATTTATTTATTTATTTTTTTCTTTCGTCCTTTCAAGGGCATTTTTTTTTTTTTTTTTTAGGAAAAACGGTCACATGCAAGATACAGCACGGTAAGGAAGGGCCTTCTTCAGGATCTATAGGGACGGTTACATCTGCGTTGCATCCTAAAATTCAACACGGAAATTTGCGGCTCCCAGTGCAAAAATTAGGAAGCGGAAAGCAGCTATTTAATAGGAACGTGTGGGTCTGGCAAGAAGATCAGTCAGCTAAAAACAATATTTTTTTTTAGATTTTTTTTTTTTTTTTTAATTGTCAGCTGCAGTCAGTCCAGGGGTTGAAGGTCTGAGCGTTTGGGGACTTTGGCCTTATGGAATTGGACGACGAGCCTGCCATTTCAGATGCAACCACTTTTGGACATGTTTTTGCAAACACAGAATGGGGTAAATTCAAGAGGCCTTTAAAAAAAAAAATAATAAAAATAATATATAAAAATAAAAAAAAAACTTTTGTGACCCAATAATTGAAAAGGTTTTTTTTTTCTCCTCCAAGGTCACTCTCCTTTTTTTGTCATACAGCTGACATAATGGTTGAAGGTCACTGATAACAGTGGTTGGCGTGTGATGGAAATAGCTACACGTGTCCTTTTCCTGCTTTTATTTTCCTCTCCTCCCACCAACTTTCGTTGATTTTAATTTTTTTTTTTTTCAGCACGTGGTATTTCCACCATTTAGTTCTGCACAAAGATATCTTGGAACGTTTTTAAAAAAGAAAATACTTTAAAAAGAAAAAAAAAAAATGCAGAATTTTATGTGACTGCTTATTTTTTTGCCTCACAATTATGCTGTGAATTTTACAAGAAAAAAAAAAAATATTATTATTTTTTTTTTTATATATATATATAATTTATTGTTACCAAAGCTGTTTTTATTGCACATAGATGTCTGTAACCAATAATGTAGCAGTATCGCACTTTGACACGAGGCGTACATTTAATTATTTTATTTTATTTTTTTAACCCTTCGATGATTCTGGCTGTATTATAGCTTCGGCAAAACTGGAACTGTTGTAAAAAAAAAAAAAAACTATTGGCAAAACTTTTTATTTTGAAGTAATTTCTGTACCGAGGATTGAATGAACTTTGTATTTTTTTTAGTGTTTCACCGCAACATCTGTGTCCAGGCTGTCAATATTATTCGAGTATTAAGAGGGTTTTCCTTTTTTTTTATTTACGGTAAATCAATTTTTAAAAGGTTTTAAGGCCAATGTCTGGCTATATATATATCAATATATATATATATATTGAATTTGAGGTTTATGTGAAATTGAATTTTAATATTTTTTATTATATGTATTTTTAAATTGTACATGGTTTTATTTCAGATCCATTGACATCTTGTGCTAGGATTTGGGGCATCATATCCTATATCTTAGCGGGGCAAGTCTTGCTACATGATTAAGTGCATGTCATATTTCCGTTTATAAGCGTCGGTTGTAAAACTACAACTCCCAGCATGCTTTTGTAGCAGTAATAGTAGACACCATGCTGGGAGTTGGTTTCACAACATAGGCAAAATTTAGGTTGTCCTTGGCCGCACCTATTGCCGTGATATCCGGTAATATCCGTGCCCTCTCCACAATTGGTATAAAAACGACCGCTGAAGGAAAAAGGCCATTGCCAGAAGTTCTGCCGAGTTCAGCAGAAAGATTAGGATTCTTCTTTAAAAGGGATCTGGTCGCCGATTTTGACCCTTCAAACTGTGCCGTGTAGGTTACGGGAAGAGCAGCTAAGGCGTGTGGTCGTGATCATCGCACCCCCTTGGCTTTTTGCGATTTGTAGTCCCTTTTTGTGTAGAGTAACGGCGACAACGGCCTTCTCAGTGCATACTACAGCGATAATGAGGAAGGGTTCGCTAGAGTCCAGGCCCAGGGGGACATAAAGGGACCACCGCCATATGCACTGGCTGTGGCGGCACAGGTTTGTTTCAACCCCTCACACCCTCCGTCATGGGTTAAAATTTCTGACAAATTCGAAAACTATGAAATGTACTATAAGGCTATGTGCACACGTTGCGGAATTGCCATGGAAATTTCCGCGGCAATTCCGCACCTCCCTGCCGCGGGAAATCCGCATATTATAGGTATGCGTATTCCCGCTAAACACTAGCGTTTTGCAAGCGGAATTAGCTTGCAGAATGCTAGCGTTTTACAAGCGATCTGACAGGGTGGTCACACGAGTCAAACAAGTGTTTGACTCGTGTGACCAACTTTTTACTATTGATGCCGCCTATGTCGCATTAATAGTAAAAAGATCTAATGTTAAAAAAATAAATAATGACATTCTCACCTTCCGGCGGCCCCCGCAGCTTTCCCGCCTTCAGCGACGCTCCCGGCAAGTTTCGTTCCCAGGAGTCCTGTGCGGCAATCATCCCGATGACGTAGCATCTCGCGAGACCGCTACGTCATCTGGGTGATCTCGCAATGCACTCCTGGGAACGCGATTGGCCGGGAGCGTCGCTGAGAGGCGGGAAAGCTGCGTGGGACGCCGGAAGGTGAGAATGTCATTATTTTTTATTTTAATTATTGTTTTTACATGGATATGGTACCCAGGGCTTGGAGGAGAATCTCCTCTCCTCCAGACCCTGGGTACCATCCGCACATGAACCGCTTACTTTCCGCATGGTGGGCACAGCCACATGCAGAAAGTAAGCGGTTCAATGCATTCCTATGGCGGCGGAATCGCCGCGGTTCCGCAAAAAAGAATGAGCATGCTGTGGATTCTCCCGCGATGCGATTCCGCCGCGGAAAAAACCCGCAGCATGTGCACAGCATTGCGGAATCTCATAGGCCTTAATGAGTTGTATTGTGTAAGCGGTATTACCGCGGTTTGAAAAACCGCGGCAAAACCGCTAAAAAACCGCAACGTGTGCACACAGCCTAAGGTTCAAGTATTGACAAGTCCCACAAGAGTCATTTTATATGTTCAGTTTCGTCAACATTTTTTTTTAAGTAAAAACATATTCTTTTATGGTGTATCATTGACAAGTCGCACTCGGCACGCATAAGGTGAAACTTTTTGGGAAGATATAGAACGATTCACGAGGGCTTATTTAGTTAGTGTGTTATGGGGGGGCAGACTTTTCTGTTTGTAGAAGTCTGTTCTCCCATAATATGAGCGCGCAGAAGCCCCACTGTTTTTATGTAATGACCTTTATGTAACACATTAGATTTTCTTGGCTTCGGGTATTGAAAAGGTTGATTTCTTAAATGACATAATATATTATAGTGTCCGCAGAGATCTCCAGTCTTGGGGTCTATATGGACGGGCCAATTTTATATTTTTTTTATTTGTTAAAGGGAATCTGTCAGCATTTTTTTTTTCTATATAATCTGAGAGCAGCATGATGTAGAGGCTGAGACCCTGATTCCAGTGGCTGTGTTTTGCGGTCTCAATACAATCAGTGTTTTATCATCAGGAGATGAGCACTACAGGACTAGGTGCTTGCTAGTCCAGCCACGCCCCCGCCACTGATACAGCACAGAAAACAGCCAATCAGTAGTGTGGGCCGGGTTATACACAGCTCCACATTTCAAGCAGGAAAAAACTGTGATTCCATCACAACTGCTGCACTTGTAAGTGATACATCGCTGGAATCGGGGTCTCAGCCCCTAAATCATGCTGCTGACAGATTCCCTCTGTTAACGATTATTTTATCTTTTTCAGATATTTTTTTTGTCTGCTATTATCCATGCTGGAATAGTGTGATCCCATCTCCTTCCATAAAAGTAAATGTAGCCAAAAGTGCACGTTTTTTTTTTTTTTTTTTAAGCATGATATTAAAAAAACACCAATGTCATCCAAAATAAGTCAGAAATCAACCTTTTTCTATACGGTTTCCAAAAGATCTGAAGGGTATTGCCCTGGATCGGCAGAGGCGATGGCCGCCGGCGTTCCCTCTTCATAGGACGACAGACTTTTATATAGAGGTCTGTTCCCTATGAAAAGCTTTTTGCAATTCGCCCCTAACGAGAGTTCAAGTCACAAACAGGAGCCCCCCGCGGCCTGACACGGAGGTTACAGTCCAGTTTTGTCTGCCTTTTTCTACACGGTTTGGTTACAGGACGTCTGTGCATTGTAAAGAAACAGCATGGGTAAAAAAAAAAAAAAAATTATTGAAAAAAAAAAAAAAAAAGGTACCTATACCTGTGTTCAGATTGTACGATCTAGTCCGGACTTGCTGTGTATATTGTAACGTTAAATGAAAAAAAACAAAAAAAATACGCCCTTTGTATTATAGTCATGCAGTCTTATATATGATAAACGGTTGAATAATTTCTGCTCAGACTCTTTACTTTTTGCTTAATTTTTTTTTTTTTTTTTTTGCTTTTAATTTGAAAAAAAAATAGTGAATTTGAAATTTGCAGTTTTCTATGCAGTTCTTTCTTTTTCTGCAAGATTTTCTAGACTGTATCTGTAGCGACGCAATTTTATGAAATGGCATGATTTTTTTATTTTTTGTTTTCCCTGAATGATGTACAGTTTTTTTTTTTTTCACAAATGGTAAAAAAAATGGGACTGTCACTACACACAATATTTTTTTTTCCTGTCTTGTTTACCTACATGAACAGATTACTCACAAATGCCTTTAACTTCAGTTTCTCGGCGAAGGCCTCGATAGATTTCGATGGTCGTTGAGTGGGACCGGTCCCGTCTTAGGGTGGGAATAGAGAACGAGGCTTGGTTTGCCATGTTTTTTTTTTTTTTTTTTCTTGCGCCTTACTGAAAGTTGACTTCGCATCGGTTTCACAAAAGTAGACGATTAGCGACATGACGTGCCCTTTTCTCTTTTTTTTTTTTTTTTTTGACGAAGAAGAAAAAAATCCTGAAATATATTTATACGAAGTAACAATATAGACAGCGTATATTTTGCTCATCAGAAATGAGATCTCTAAAATAAAAAAATATATTTCTTAGTTCATATATAAATATATATATATATAAATATATATTGAATGCCAAAGCCAGCTTTACTTCGATGTTACTGTATCAGCCCATTTTTATTTATTTGTTTTTAAAAAGTGAAAAAAAAAAATTCCCTCTGAGCACCCGGACACATTTTCTTTCATTTTTAGGCATGTTAGAAACACTCATGACGAGAAGCCGCTGTTTATAGTTTTCTCATATAATCCGACCGTAGCAAAAAGCTGAATAAATGGCATCTTTTGTAACGAGGAAAGGGAGGGGGTCGTTTTTCCCTGCAGAAAAAAAAAATAAAATATTTTAGATTTTAGTCGCCGGCTGCATTAAGAGTTCAGAACTTTTTTTTGCAGGTATCCAAGTTGAATATGGAATTTTTTTTTTAAGTTTATTTATTTTTGATTTTTTTTTTTTTTTTTTTTTTTTTGAGTGTCTTAAAAAGAAAAAAAAAATATATCAAGTTACGACTTTGTAATCCTTGGAATGGAATTGAGCGGCAATTAGTTTTGCCTCCTGAAAGTGGCATATTTTTGTATTCTTTACTGTAGATTTAAGGATTACGTTCACCACAAAATGTATTTTGTCATACTCCCTTTTAATCTGTATATAAACGCAGCTTAATAAATAAGTGTACAGTTTATCCCTCAACTGTGTTTTCTTCACTGCTCCTTGACCTCGCGGGGAAAGCGCTGGGACCTGGAAAGCAGAATGTCATTTTATTGTGACATGATCCCTCCCCACCCCCACAAAAGTGCGTAACGGTGGAAATATTTAAGAAAAAAAAAAGCAAAACTTTTTTTTTTGGTGAAATATATATATATTTTTTAGGGAAAGTAAAATGATATCACGCTGCCTTCCACTAAAAGCTGCGGTTAAAGCCGCCTGAGGAAGAGCTGGCAGTGAGAAAAAACACATCCGCACCCTTCATGGGTGCAACACTGTTCATTCACAAAAGTATTCCTTAGTTATTGACTTCTGTTTCTCATTCAGTCCCCTGGTGTACGGACCCCCATTCCCCCTTCCCCAGTGTATAACATCTGCCATGTCGTCTGCCTTTACTAACATGCGACAGACCGGTGGTGCAGAAGGAGCCGCAGCAACTCCGCCACGGAGTGGAGACCCCGTAATGTTAAGTGCCGAGGAACAGAGAGCAGAAAAGTCACCACCGTTCTGTTGACTCCATAATTGCAGAGTCCAGACCTCCTCTGGTATCAGCACAGACACTGCGCCCCCGCCGGGAGCTTCATGGCCGAGCAGCTGCATGCAGCCGTACATCACCAAGCACAATACTAAGTGTCAGATAGAGTGGTGTAAAGCCGCCACCACTGGACTCTGGAGGAGACGTGTTCTGTGCAGTGACGGATCACACTTCTCTGATGGAGGAGTCTGCGTTTGGTGATTCCAGGAGGACGTAACCCCCTGACTGCACTGTGCCCCCTGTACAGATGGTGGAGGAGGATAATACTATGGGCTTGTTTTTCAGGAGTTGGTCTATGCCTCTTGGTTCCATTTACTGTGCCCAAAACAAGGTACATAAAGGAATGGTTGGAGGAGTTTGGTAGAACAACACGCCCGGCCTGGACCTCGACGCCAACTAAAACCTTGGGAATGAACCAGACCGGAGATTGTGAGCCCGGCCTGTCCTAGACATCAGGGTCTGACCTCACAAATGGTCTTTAGGATGAAGGAGTGAAAAAAATCCCACAGACGCCTACAAAATCTTGTAAAGTCTTCCCAGAAGAGCGGGAACGGTTATATCTGGAGAGTGGGGACCAGCTCGTATTACTGTCTCTGGATTTATAATGGGATAATAGTACTTTTTGTCCATACAATCAAAGCAAATTGATGAATTGTTTGGTTTCATTTATCAGGACATAAAGAAATGTTTTTTTTTGTGTTTTTTAGAATTTCTTAAAATTAAGCAAGTACAACCTCAGATGAGCAGCATGTGACCAACTCCACTGTCGTTATTTAATAAAAAACCAAGCCAAAATGCAGAAGCGCTGTGAAAAATCAATGCCCCCCATGCATCAGTAAGAAGTAATCATCTGTGTGACTATCAGTGTCTCGCCTCGTTCCGGCACAAGTTTTGGTGGCTCCTTCTTTACAATCTTGCTAAGGTCGATTGACATTCCTGGGCTTCCGTTTCTGCATTGATCTCCTAAGTAGAGTTGAGCGAATGCCTTCGGTTCCCCGCTTATTCGGCAAGCTATAGCGCTCTCCATGCATGTGCTGTGACAATGACAGCCGCGACATATGCAGCTGCGGTGGCGATCAGCTGTTCAACCGGTGCGATCCAGGAAGCCGGGTTCCCGCTGCAGCTTATTCGGCAAGTGCTATAGCTCGCAGAATAAGCGGGGAACCGAAGATATTCGCTCAACTCTACTAAGGTCCCGCTACGGCATTTCTATTGGTTTGATGTCTGGACTGTGACTCGGTCATTGTATTACCGCGATTATTTTCTTTTTCAACCGTTCCGATGTACATTTGCTGCTTTGCTCGGGATCATTTTTCTTTTACATGACCTAGTTTTGGCCAAGCTTTAGCTTTTGGATAGACGGCCTCATGTTTGACTCCAGGATACTTTTGGTATACAAAGAAGTTCTTGGTCAACTCAGTGACTACGAGATCTCCAGGTCCTGTGGCTGCGAAACAAGTGCAAATCTTCACCGCTCCACCACCGTGCAACACCGTTTGAGATGCATTTTGGTCAGATATCTCCATTTTGGTCTCATTTGTCCAAAAGAAATTGTTTCAGAAGTCTCATGGTTTGTTCAGATGAAGCTTTCTAAACTTTAGCTGTGCTGCCATGTTCTTTTTACATAGCAACACTTCCAAGATGTGTTGAGGCCTTCAGAGTCTGAGCTGTAGCTCTTGGGTGTTTTTTTTTTTTTTTCCTGTAGCATTGTGCGGACTGATTTTGGGGCTAATTTGCTTGGACTTCCACTTGAATAATCATTTTCATTGTAGAAAGAAAGACTTCAAATTGTTAGTGAATGGCCTTATACCCTTTTTCCTATTGATGGGCAGCAACAATCGCTTCTCTAAAATCACTGCTGATCTCTCTTCTCCCAACATTGTGTTAACCGAGTGCTACAACCCAGCAAACAGATTTCTTCTGCTCTTATAGAGGCGGTCACACTTGCTGATGAACAATTAATCAAGAGCACCTGGCTGCTACTTACCCGCTTAATACTAATGGAAGCAGTAAGGGTGTACTTAATTTTTCACACACTGCTGCTGCATTTTGGCCTAGTTTTGGTAAAGTAAATGACTTTGTAATATGTCATGTGTTGTTGCTCATCTGAGGTGTATTTACCTAATTTTAAGACCTAAGGACCAGATTTTTTTTTAGTCTTTATGGTTCTATAATTAAAATCATAGAGTAAAAAGGGTGTACTTAGTTTTGTCTTTGCGTCTGTCCTAATCCCAAGTAGGAAAAATTGATGAGCTAAGCGAAGGGTTTCTGAGCTTTGGACAGTTCCAAATTTTTTGAACGGTAAAATGGTCACAAAGTGACCCCCATAGATAAACTATAGTCTGTAGAGAAACGTGACAATCTGTAGTAAGTTTCCCTGCAGCTCCCCTGCAGGAGAAATGAAGTATTACATAAAATTCGCATCGATAGGACAGGTCCTCCAGGGAATGAAACGCTCTTTATAATCACTCAACACTCTGCCCAAGAGACAAAGATCCTTGAAAGGAAACCCCCTCTCCCCCCTTTATTAACTCCATTTACTAATAGGATGTATGAAAAGTGATTTTTAAAAACTGGAAAAGCTTTTGAAGCCTTTGTGCTCTTCCATTGCTGATGGCAAAAAGCGGGGGTCTCCTCAACAGTCTGCAGCGCAATCACAGGGTGGGGAGGTGACTTCAAAATCCTGTAATGAGGGCAAAAAAATAAATAAATTATAAAATAAAAAAGCCGACCACTAGATGTCTCCCTTCTGTTTCCTGCCTGTTGTGAAGTCTAATCCTTCTCCAGCAGAAGAAATGCAAAGTTGGAATACAAGAAGTGGGGGCTTTCTCTCTTTTCTCGGTCCAACTAAATACAGGTAAAACTGAGTGGTCGGCTTTTCATTCGGGGCAGGCGAGCCACTGGGTAATGCTGGCGTTATGCTTTCAAGAGCAGGAAAGATCGTCCTGGCTCCTAAAGTGCTGGTAGAATGCGAATCACAAGAATCTGGCCAAAAAGTTAATGGCAAGTTACAGGTCATGAGAAACTGAACAAATCCTGGACATAATAGATGCTCCAAAAGGATGAGTGAGGGGCGAGGAGAACACGATCGTGCATCGATCGCACTGTAGAGTTTCTGTTTTTTTGGGATGGAAACATCACAGCGACTATTAACCCAGTTGTCATTTTGTTGAAAATTCTATTTTTAAAAGCCGGAGTGAGTCGATCCCTACTATTTTGGGAACACAAAAGGTGGTTTGATGAAGAAATCTTCCATTCGTAGATGGTGCAGTAATTACGCGTTGCTAGGAGCGCCGCGCGCGCTGCCCTTTGTGCCAGCTTTGCCATTTACTGTTAAGTGCAGCCTAATTACAGCCCCCGGCAATAATATCTGTCACCAGACCAGATTAATTACAATATGGCAGCCGCCACTTTCCCCTCGTTCGTGGTTCGTTTTCACCTGCTCGTTAGCATAATTATTCTCGCTGAATTGTATTTTTGACTTAGGTGACAGCGCCACTCTTATCTTTAGGCTGGGTCTGGTATTGCAGCTCGGTCTTGCAGTACTACACTAGTCTTGAGAAGTGCAATTCTTGGGGAAAAAAAAAATCAACCTTCCTTTAAATACTAATGTGCAGGAATCCTTGGCTGGAGGCTGCTGGCTACAGCGCCCCCTGTGGACATGCAGAGGATGAGCCCCTTCCCTGTCCTGTATGAGACTTATCACTGCGAACATGGGCGAAGGACACGTGACGCCATCAGTCCCTTTATCGGTAGGTAAATCGCATGTTACATATAAGATACCAATTTACTGGGAAAAACGGACGGACGAAAGGGGTTTCTACATCTACAAGGAAAGGATTCTCTACTGTAACAGCCGCGGAATAATGGGAAACTACCAGAAGAAGCCGTAATCCGCTGTCAGATTTCAGCAGGACGGATCCTTTTCTCTCCTCTACGTCATATAATAAGTTTATTGTACAAAGGAAATGTCGTCTCACTTGAGGCCTTTTACAGATCATTTCGTCTCCAACTCGCTTAACTCTTCACAATAACAATCATTTTGACGGAGGGCGCCTAAACTTTTACATCCCACTATAGCTGCAGACAGCTGCTAATTCACCAGCACAGCCGGGAGCTGACCGCCAAGCAAGGTGACGTCAGCAGTGACTCTCCATCCGCAGAGCAGAGGGGAAGAAAAGAAGCTGCTCTGCACGACATGGCCTCACAGGAAGCAGGGGCTGTCGACGATCGCTCTGATCCCGGAGAGTTGCAGGGCAGCACAGGAAGCTACTTGGCAACTGCCTGCCTGTAAATGTTCAGCCACATACAAAAAAAAGTCCGAATAACGCCTTTAATTTACAGTACTAAAAAAAAGAACACGCAAATAATTCCGAAATATTCTCATTTTCACAGAAATGAGTCGGCATGACAACCAGAGCTCTCCTGCAGACCTCTATGGTTGTCACTGCCAGATCACTATGAGCGCCGCCCGGTTGTCAGCGCTCATAGCAAGCGAGTAATTCTGCTACATGCAGGCGATCTGATCATCGCCTGTATGTAGCAGAGCCGATCAGGTTATGGCAACTTCTAGCCTCCCATGGAGACTATTCAAGCATGACAAAAGTAAAAACAAAAAAAAAAAAAAGTTTTTAAAAATATAAAAAAAAACTAAAAAGATATAAAAGTTTAAATCACTCCCCTTTCCCCCCATTCAAAATAAAACAATAAAAAAATCAAACCTACACATATTAGGTATCGCCGCGTTCAGAATCTCCCGATCTATCAATATAGAAAAGGATTAACCTGATCGCTAAATGGCGTAGCGGGGAAAAAGTCAAAACGCCAAAATTACGTTTTTTTGGTCGCCGTGATATTGCATTAAAATGCAATAACGGGCGATCAAAAGATTGTATCTACACCACAATGGGATCATTAAAAACGTCAGCTCGGCGTGCAAAAATTAAGCCCTCACCCAACCCGAGATCACGAAAAATGGAGACGTTACTGGTATTGAAAAATGGCGCAGTTTTTTTTTTATTTTTAGCAAAGTTTGGATTTTTTTTCACCACTTAGATAATAAAGAACCCTAGACATGTTTGGTGTCTGTGAACTCGTAATGACCTGGAGAATCATAATGGCAGCTCAGTTTTAGCATTTAATGAACATGGTAAAAAAAAGCCAAAAAACAAGTGTGGGATTGCACTTTTTTTTGCCATTTCACCGCACTTGGAATTTTTTTTCCATTTTCCAGTACACGACATGGTAAAACCAATGGTGTCGTTCAAAAGTACAACCCGTCCTGCAAAAAACAAGCCCTCACACGGCCATATTGACGGAAAACTAAAAAAGTTATGGCTCTGGGAAGAAGGGGAGCGAAAAACAAACGCAAAACCGAAAATAGCTCCGGTCATGAAGGGTTAAGAATATTGAAATCTTTCCATAAATGTCAAAGTTTTACATAAAAGAAGCCGGTTTATTACCATATCTCCGAGTGCCACTAGGTGGCAGCAAGACAAAAGTTAATTTTTTTTTCTATCTTTTTTTTTTTTCTAGCTTCTGAAATGAATATTTATGGAAACTGTAAATTCCGCGCCGGGAACGTTAGAAACTTCGGATACGTTTTCTAAAATGCTCTGCTTTACCCAACATCAATGAATATCACTGCTCAGCCTCCCTAGTTGTGTGTCAGCGCCCCCGTGTGTTAATGAGCTCTCATCACACTATGGACTTTTTCCTTGAGTTTTTCAGCAGCAGTTTTGTCAATATTAGGCCATGCGGATTTGATGCTGTGGATTTTCTGCAATTTGCGAACTTATTTTTTTATTACTACATTTTTTTTCCCCAGTTCATTTTTATTGTACTTTTTCTGATGCATTTTTTTCTCTTTTTATTATAAGCTAAGTTTGTAATAAAACCACTTTTTTTTATCCTTCCTGGTTGCTCAGTCTTGTATCCTCGCTCAGTACCAATGAATTGAGAAAAGCCGGACACGTCTAGTGGGACTGTGGCTGGAAGTCTGCCGGACATGTCTATTGGGACTGTGGCTGGAAGTCTGCCGGACATGTCTATTGGGACTGTGGCTGGAAGTCTGCTGGACATGTCTATTGGGACTGTGGCTGGAAGTCTGCCGGACATGTCTATTGGGACTGTGGCTGGAATTCTGCTCGACACATCTACTGGGACTGTGGCTGGAAGTCTGCCGGATACATCTAGTGGGACTGTGGCTGGAAGTCTGCCGGATACATCTAGTGGGAATGTGGCTGGAAGTCTGCCGGACATGTCTATTGGGACTGTGGCTGGAATTCTGCTCGACATATCTACTGGGACTGTGGCTGGAAGTCTGCCGGACACGTCTAGTGGGAATGTGGCTGGAAGTCTGCCGGACACGTCTAGTGGGAATGTGGCTGGAAGTCTGCCGGACATGTCTAGTGGGACTGTGGCTGGAAGTCTGCCGGACCTTTTCTAGTGGGACTGTGGCTGGAAGTCTGCCGGACACGTCTAGTGGGAATGTGGCTGGAAGTCTGCCGGACATGTCTAGTGGGACTGTGGCTGGAAGCCTGCCGGACATGTCTAGTGGGACTGTGGCTGGAAGTCTGCCGGACATGTCTAGTGGGACTGTGGCTGGAAGTCTGCCGGACACATCTAGTGGGACTGTGGCTGGAAGTCTACCGGACACGTCTAGTGGGACTGTGGCTGGAAGTCTGCCGGACACGTCTAGTGGGACTGTGGCTGGAAGTCTGCCGGACACGTCTAGTGGGACTGTGGCTGGAAGTCTGCCGGACATGTCTAGTGGGACTGTGGCTGGAAGTCTGCCGGACATGTCTAGTGGGGACTGTAGCTGGAAGTCTACCGGACACGTCTAGTGGGACTGTGGCTGGAAGTCTGCCGGACATGTCTAGTGGGACTGTGGCTGGAAGTCTGCCGGACATGTCTAGTGGGACTGTGGCTGGAAGTCTGCCGGACATGTCTAGTGGGACTGTGGCTGGAAGTCTACCGGACACGTCTAGTGGGACTGTGGCTGGAAGTCTGCCGGACACGTCTAGTGGGACTGTGGCTGGAAGTCTGCCGGACACGTCTAGTGGGACTGTGGCTGGAAGTCTGCCGGACACGTCTAGTGGGACTGTGGCTGGAAGTCTGCCGGACATGTCTAGTGGGACTGTAGCTGGAAGTCTGCCAGACATGTCTAGTGGGAATGTGGCTGCAAGTCTGCAAATCACACACTTGCTGTCAAATGACCGCCAGCTCCTGACTCCGGCACCGGAGAATCCTAACAGCGGCTCTCAGGAGACGTCCTTCTTGATAAGGATTATTCATTATTCTTTTGTTCTCCATCACACCCAGACCACCGCAAAAACTTCTCCTACTTCTGACATGTCAGTTTCTGCCCTCTTTGTATACAGTTTGTCCAGCTTTAGGCCGGGTGCACACGAGGTGGTTATTGCCTCCCTTTTTCTGAAGACAACTCTTGGGAAGTATCTATGTGGTCCACATGTCTGCTGTTCGACGGCTCCTAATTGATTCTTTCAGGCTGCATGTTTAAACAAAAACCTTCGAAAAGTATGTTTTTTTGCTCCATTTTTTTTTTTTTATTTACAACGTTTTGCAACAAATAATGGCTCTAACATTTTTGTTTCTCTTGATCTTCACAAATATTTATTTAGTTTTTCATATTATTTTTATGTTGTTTTTTTCCTATAGTTTTGTGTAATTAGACAGTCGGCAGGTCCAGGTTTTTTTTTTGTTTAATAATTTTTTTTAATATTTTTTGTTCTTAATTTGGACAAAATATGTTCTCCCAGAAGAAATTAAAGAGATCGGGTGGGACGTTTAGGAAAAGAAGGCAGAGCCGCGCTAAGTTCCAGGGTTCGGCCATGTAGGGGGCACATTGCAATCTCGCTATTGTTAGGGGAAGATGGGTGTCGTCTCCATTCCTGCTGGAGACAAGATAGGCAAGTTATGCATCACCTACCTTCTGGGGTCTTCGATGATGAGCAGAGACCCTTGGGGGGCGGCTGCACCGTCCGTCACACTGTCATTATGATATCAGACACGAACGCTACAAGAACAGCAAATTTATCTAAGTGCTGATATCTGCATAATGAATTGTGTGATGCATCCGGAAAACACATCGCAACGCTCCGGAGATCCGGCGGGAATTTCCGATTGGCTGCACTTTATGCCATTCGTGACAGTCGGCTGCTGCCACCGCAGTGGAGGTTATGGGGCTGCAGTGTAAGAAGTGTGTCTGGGATAGCTCTAAAAATGCTCACATACACTGGACACGTACCGAACATGTACATCTATGGGCCCCTACACTACCCACACGCCGGAGGCAGGGTACACTAATGTCATCAATGCTACCCAGAGTGAGGACAAGCACCATTTCCCCACCACTCCCCTATAGGACAGCTCACTGATTTACTTGCTGAACTCTGGTAGAATCCTTGTATAAGAATACAAAGCTCCGCCCCTGAGGAGCCAGGACACGCCCACTTCACAATAAACTACATCCATTCAGGCTTTTTTTTAAGATAATTCTGTCCAGACACCAATTCCTTGTCTAACTTCAGCTCCCTTCCTTATTACAGTAAGGAGAAAGGGTTCTCCTACCCCTTCGGGGCCCCAGCTGCACAGCCTGGTCCCATATTATACCAGTCTTTAGTTAAAGGGTTATTACCAAAATAGTAAATTATCTCCTTTGCTAAGGATAAAAAATGACTTACTGATCGCTGTGGCTCTGACTCTCTAAAGCCCCATTTTGAGTGGAGCCAAGGTGCACACGCTCGAGCTGCACTCTAATTGTTGTCTATGAGACTATCGGAGGCAGTGGAGCAGAGCGCTCTGCTATTTCTCGGAGGTTCCGGAGCTTTGTTCTTAGCGGTCAGAACCTCAGTGATCGGCAAGTTTTCCCCTATGCTAGGATATGGGATAAGTCACAATTTTGGAAAACCACTTTAAGGGTATGTTCACACTGAGTTTTTTTTAAGGACTTTATTTGGAGCAGAAACTCTCCAAACACTTCTCAAAAACTCAAAACTTCTGAAAAACTTGGCGTTTCCGCTCAGTTTCTACTCCAAAATGAATTGGGCAGAGCTGCAATACAAGACACAGCCTGTAAGTAAGGGTGGCGCTGTTTTCTTTAAAAAAAATAAAATAAAAAAAATAGAAATGACTAAGGATGTGAGAGTGTTTGTGCCAAATAACCAAGTAGCAGCTAAACTTCTTCAGCTTAAACTCCCACAATGGAACAATGGAAGCAAAGCTTTTCTTTTGTACCTTTTCTAGTTTAATTGCTGCCTCCCTGCTTGTTCCCTGTTCGTGAACGAAATTAGAATTTTTGTCAATGGTTGTTTTTTTTTGTTACCTCTTTGATGGTTATTATTGAATCCTAAATCAGAGCAGGTGAATGAGCAGCGTGATTGTGGCTCTATATATAAGGCGCCCCCGCGGCTCAGCTCAGCACCTCCGCTCCTCGGCTCAGCTCCTCGGCTCAGCTCCTCGGCCGCGCGACCTTTAGCGACCTGTTATTACGCTCAGTTTGCGCTCTTTAGGCTTTTATTCTAGCAGGTTTAATGTGCGGCTTTCCCGTCAGTGTTGTCATAGACGCGTCTTCAGCACTTTCTCCTGTTCTTACTTCACATTGACAGTGACTGGTAAGACGTCCGAGCGCTGGAGGTGACGTCCCTGAACTCTGCTGCGCTGACTTCTAATTTAAAAAAAATATTATTATTTTTTTTAGGTTTTTGATTTATGACTCGTCTGCGGCTCCCGGAGGAAAGAAACTGATATTAATAATAGCGAATATCTCATTTTTATCCTTACTGAGCTCAAAGCCGGAGCTGCAGCAAACGCCGGGGATAATCGTGCTGTGATAAGTGACCGATTTCCGTCCTTGGTATTATGGGGTTAACAAGGCTGTGCCAAAAAAATGGAAATTTACTAATTAATAGTGATGAGCGAGGGTGCTCGGATATAGCGTTACCGCAGTATCACAGGGGCTCGAGTAATATGTCCGAGTCCCCGCAGCTGCATGACTGGCGACAGAAGCTACGGCTCCAAAACATGCGCGGGATTGCCGGTATGTTACGGTAAGAGCCGCCAGTCAGGCAGCCGCGGGGACTCGGACATATAACTCGAGCCCCTGTGATACTCAGATAACACCCGAGCATGCTCAGGGAACGCTATGTCCAAGGACGGTCACTCAACACTACTAATTAATGCACATATTAATTAAAAATTATTTAATTTCATTTGTTAGATCAAACAAAATAGAATACTTGTTCAATACTTGTTATGGCGCCCTCTGGTGTTACACACTTGTTATGGCGCCCTCTGGTTACACACTTGTTATGGCGCCCTCTGGTGTTACACACTTGTTATGACGCCCTCTGGTGTTACACGCTTGTTATGGCGCCCTCTGGTGTTACACACTTGTTATGGCGCCCTCTGGTTACATGCTTGTTATGGTGCCCTCTGGTTACACACTTGTTATGGCGCCCTCTGGTGTTACACACTTGTTATGGCGCCCTTTGGTTACATGCTTGTTATGGTGCCCTCTGGTGTTACACACTTGTTATGGCGCCCTCTGGTGTTACACACTTGTTATGGCGCCCTCTGGTGTTACACGCTTGTTATGACGCCCTCTGGTGTTACATGCTTGTTATGGCGCCCTCTGGTGTTACACGCTTGTTATGGCGCCCTCTGGTGTTACATGCTTGTTATGGCGCCCTCTGGTGTTACACGCTTGTTATGGCGCCCTCTGGTGTTACATGCTTGTTATGGCGCCCTCTGGTGTTACACACTTGTTATGGCGCCCTCTGGTGTTACACGCTTGTTATGGCGCCCTCTGGTGTTACATGCTTGTTATGGCGCCCTCTGGTGTTACACGCTTGTTATGGCGCCCTCTGGTGTTACATGCTTGTTATGGCGCCCTCTGGTGTTACACGCTTGTTATGGCGCCCTCTGGTGTTACATGCTTGTTATGGCGCCCTCTGGTGTTACACGCTTGTTATGGCGCCCTCTGGTGTTACATGCTTGTTATGGCGCCCTCTGGTGTTACACGCTTGTTATGGCGCCCTCTGGTGTTACACGCTTTTTATGGTGCCCTCTGGTTACACGCTTGTTATGCGCCCTCTGGTGTTACATGCTTGTTATGGCGCCCTCTGGTGTTACACACTTGTTATGGTGCCCTCTGGTGTTACACACTTGTTATGGCGCCCTCTGGTGTTACACGCTTGTTATGGCGCCCTCTGGTGTTACACGCTTGTTATGGCGCCCTCTGGTGTTACACGCTTGTTATGGCGCCCTCTGGTGTTACACACTTGTTATGGCGCCCTCTGGTGTTACACGCTTGTTATGGCGCCCTCTGGTGTTACACGCTTGTTATGGCGCCCTCTGGTGTTACACGCTTGTTATGGCGCTCTAAGGTGTTACACGCTTTTTATGGTGCCCTCTGGTGTTACACGCTTGTTATGGCGCCCTCCGGTGTTACACACTTGTTCTGGCGCCCTCTGGTTACATGCTTGTTATGGCGCCCTCTGGTGTTACACACTTGTTATGGCGCCCTCTGGTGTTACACGCTTGTTATGGCGCCCTCTGGTGTTACACGCTTGTTATGGCGCCCTCTGGTGTTACACGCTTGTTATGGCGCCCTCTGATGTTACATGCTTGTTATGGCGCCCTCTGGTGTTACACGCTTGTTATGGCGCCCTCTGGTGTTACACGCTTTTTATGGTGCCCTCTGGTTACACGCTTGTTATGGCGCCCTCTGGTGTTACACACTTGTTATGGCGCCCTCTGGTGTTACACGCTTTTTATGGTGCCCTCTGGTTACATGCTTGTTATGGCGCCCTCTGGTGTTACACACTTGTTATGGCGCCCTCTGGTGTTACACACTTGTTATGGCGCCCTCTGGTGTTACACGCTTGTTATGGCGCCCTCTGGTGTTACACGCTTGTTATGGCGCTCTAAGGTGTTACACGCTTGTTATGGTGCCCTCTGGTGTTACACGCTTGTTATGGCGCCCTCCGGTGTTACACGCTTGTTATGGCGCCCTCTGGTGTTACACGCTTGTTATGGCGCCCTCTGGTGTTACACGCTTGTTATTGTGTCCTCTCGTGTTACACGCTTGTTATGGCGCCCTCTGGTGTTACACGCTTGTTATGGCGCCCTCTGGTGTTACACGCTTGTTATTGTGCCCTCTCGTGTTACACGCTTGTTATGGCGCCCTCTGGTGTTACACGCTTGTTATGGCGCCCTCTGGTGTTACACGCTTGTTATTGTGCCCTCTCGTGTTACACGCTTGTTATGGCGCCCTCTGGTGTTACACACTCGTTATGTCGCCCCCTGGTGTTATATACTTGTTATGTGGAAAACTGGAAATAAACGAGCGCCAAATATGGTTTTAACTGTAAAACATGCACAGAAATGGATCTACTCACCTGGTAGTGTTGCACCAACCAAAAATTGCATGTATCAGCTGCTGCAGGACACGAGTCCATAGGACTTAGAAAAAAACATGTCTGGGTGAAGTGTCTCCTTGTTATGACTCCCCCTGGTGTTAGACACTTGTTATGGAGCCACCTAGTGCTGCCCACTTGTTAAGGCTCCATGTATACTATAAAAGGCACCGGCACCACCAGCATGTATACTATAAAAGACACCGGCACCACCAGCACGTATACTATAAAAGACACCGGCACCACCAGCACATATACTATAAAAGGCACCGGCACCACCAGCATGTATGCTATAAAAGACACCGGCACCACCAGCACGTATACTATAAAAGACACCGGCACCACCAGCACGTATACTATAAAAGACACCGGCACCACCATCATGTATACTATAAAAGACACCGGCACCACCATCATGTATACTATAAAAGACACCGGCACCACCATCATGTATACTATAAAAGACACCGGCACCACCATCATGTATACTATAAAAGACACCGGCACCACCAGCACGTATACTATAAAAGACACCGCACCACCAGCACGTATACTATAAAAGACACCGGCACCACCATCATGTATACTATAAAAGACACCGGCACCACCAGCACGTATACTATAAAAGACACCGGTACCACCAGCACGTATACTATAAAAGACACCGGCACCACCAGCACGTATACTATAAAAGACACCGGCACCACCAGCATGTATACTATAAAAGACACCGGCACCTCCAGCACGTATACTATAAAAGACACCGGCAC
The DNA here is from genome assembly GCA_033576555.1 of Oophaga sylvatica. Lineage (NCBI taxonomy): Eukaryota > Metazoa > Chordata > Amphibia > Anura > Dendrobatidae > Oophaga > Oophaga sylvatica. Next base: position 626,869,712 of record JARQOD010000002.1, read on the forward strand.
CACCAGCACGTATACTATAAACGACACCGGCACCACCAGCACGTATACTATAAAAGACACCAGTACCACCATCATGTATACTATAAAAGGCACCGGCACCACCAGCATGTATACTATAAAAGACACCGGCACCACCAGCACGTATACTATAAAAGACACCGGCACCACCAGCACGTATACTATAAAAGACACCAGTACCACCAGCACGTATACTATAAAAGACACCGGCACCACCAGCACGTATACTATAAAAGACACCGGTACCACCAGCACGTATACTATAAAAGACACCGGCACCACCAGCATGTATACTATAAAAGACACCGGTACCACACATCGTATACTATAAAAGACACCGGCACCACCAGCACGTATACTATAAAAGACACCGGTACCACCATCATGTATACTATAAAAGGCACTGGCACCACTAGCAGTATACTATAAAAGACACCGGCACCACCAGCATGTATACTATAAAAGACACCGGCACCACCAGCACGTATACTATAAAAGACACCGGTACCACCATCATGTATACTATAAAAGGCACTGGCACCACTAGCATGTATACTATAAAAGACACCGGTACCACCATCATGTATACTATAAAAGGCACCGGCACCACCAGCATGTATACTATAAAAGACACCGGTACCACCATCATGTATACTATAAAAGGCACCGGCACCACCAGCACGTATACTATAAAAGACACCGGTACCACCAGCACGTATACTATAAAAGACACCGGCACCACCAGCACGTATACTATAAAAGACACCGGTACCACCATCATGTATACTATAAAAGGCACTGGCACCACCAGCACGTATACTATAAAAGACACCGGCACCACCAGCATGTATACTATAAAAGACACCGGCACCACTAGCATGTATACTATAAAAGACACCGGTACCACCATCATGTATACTATAAAAGGCACTGGCACCACCAGCATGTATACTATAAAAGACACCGGCACCACCAGCATGTATACTATAAAAGACACCGGCACCACTAGCATGTATACTATAAAAGACACCGGCACCACCAGCATGTATACTATAAAAGACACTGGCACCACCAGCATGTATGCTATAAAAGACACCGGCACCACCAGCATGTATACTATAAAAGACACCGGCACCACCATCATGTATACTATAAAAGACACCGGCACCACCAGCATATATACTATAAAAGACACCGGCACCACCATCATGTATACTATAAAAGACACCGGCACCACCAGCATGTATACTATAAAAGACACCGGCACCACCATCATGTATACTATAAAAGGCACTGGCACCACCAGCATGTATACTATAAAAGACACCGGTACCACCATCATGTATACTATAAAAGACACCGGCACCACCAGCATGTATACTATAAAAGACACCGCACCACCATCATGTATACTATAAAAGACACCGGCACCACCATCATGTATACTATAAAAGACACCGGCACCACCAGCACGTATACTATAAAAGACACCGGCACCACCATCATGTATACTATAAAAGACACCGGCACCACCATCATGTATACTATAAAAGACACCGGCACCACCAGCATGTATACTATAAAAGGCACTGGCACCACCAGCATGTATACTATAAAAGACACCGGCACCACCAGCATGTATACTATAAAAGACACCGGCACCACCAGCATGTATACTATAAAAGACACCGGCACCACCATCATGTATATGTTCCGACCACGCACCACAATTGTGGATACCAGGGCTATGGGGTACTCGGAGCCGAGCCCATGGAAATCTATGGGAGTTGTCACTGGTAGCGGTGGCTCGGTCCGTGGCCCTGGCGGTCGTGCAATGGGGAATATTTACAGGGGATTATTGGGATAGGTAGTTTGTGACGCCACCTGCGGTTTCTGGTAAATTGTACCAGCGCTGCTCTAAGGACTTTCACAGGGGATGTTATGGGGCAGCTTGGTAGTAAGTCTCCCACAGGTGAGACGGGTCCCTGGAAGTCTATGATGTGATGATGCAGGGTGCAATAAGAATTCAGTCACACACAAGGTAGCTTCTTTTCATACCTTTTACTGATGATGGTTCAAGCAGATCCCGGGAAGCTGGTCGGGGTGGAGAGTGCACTTTCCGGTAGCAGCCGAGCAGGTTAGAGGCCTCCTTAACTTTCCAATATGTAGGTGAGTCTAACTTGCCTGAAGCGAAGTTAACTCTAAACTCTCCAGCTGTCTCAATAGCTGTACTGCCCGGCCAACGTTGTGGTGGAGCCTTCTAATGATGAAACTAAGTCCTTACTTTTGCTGATCAGGCTCAAAGTCCCTGTTCCACCTGACTCCGGTTACGTATTGACACTTAGGGCTGCTCTCTGCGACCTGTAGTCCAGATGCCTCTGGTTTTCTTGTCACTATGCTTGAAACAATAGCAACGCTTCGGTCCCCAGTGACCGGTGATTTAGTGCAGGTAATCCAATACCTAAGGCACTGCTCTGTCTTCTCCACTGTGCCCTTCGCCCTGCTTTCCGCTCTTAACATAAGCACTGCTGCATAGAAGTCGAATCACAGATTCCCTGTTTGGGCTCGCTGAGCAGCTCTCAGTATTCTCCTAGTCCAGGACCTCTGTCGACTGAACTTCACTGTCCTGGGACGGGCGGCTGAAGTCTCTGCTCTGAACTCAGCAGGAAACCAATCTGACTGACTATCTCAGACAGGTAACTATCCAAGGGATGACTCACTCCTGAGCCTCCCGGAGCTAACTGACTGAATCACTGTCTCAAGACAGGAAGCTGAAACACACCCCCTATGCTGACACCCACCAAACTTATATACCCCTATGGGTGTGTCTAAATGTGAGTGACATGAGTGAATGCATATCAAGCTTTGGCTGTTACCTTCCAGTGCACTTTCCTGGATTTTCATGTGTGCCTGCGAAGCTGGGCTACACATCCCCCTTGGTAAAACACAGCACTCCCGGGCTGTAAAAGACAAAAAGACATTTTGTTTTGCATTAACAACAACATTATAACTCTTCCCATCCGGGAGGTACGACTTCTTTAACGTTACAATTTGTACAATAGGAAAAATACAAAAGTATCAAAATATCAAGACATTCTCATATATACAGGATACTTGTGGAGGACCCGCACCAAAAACCTCCCACGTGGGTCCTGGGTGGGCTGCAGGACTTTATTGCAGACCTCTTTCTGGGCCCCACCACACGGGTTTTTCTTCTGAGGTAGTTAATTGTAGTGGCTTTATGTAAAACCAAGACAATGCACCGAAGCGCAACTATTTACAAGAATAAGTTCTGGGCTGGCACAGTCCTCAGCCTCTCAGTCCATGGCATGGTTAAAGACACATATTTAAACTTCAATTGTCAAGTATTCACTTACTTGTTTTACCCAACCAGGGTATTCTATATGTAAAACTATGCAAAATAGGTAAACATCATTTTTCTTAACTTTTCTTTCTGGTACCCAGCCGGGTATTCTACTCCCTATATTAAACATCAGTATACAATAATACTAAAGTGCAAAAATGGCAATTTATGTAAACATTACATACATTTCAAGTGCAATTATGCGAACTTTCTTTTTCAACTTTATACATTATTGTATGCGGTAGACCCCTGTCTGGATCCTACCGGTCTTCACTTTTTGTTGACTTCAACTACATCTTCCACCCCGGGGCTGGAACAATGCGATGCTCCTTAGAGTGCATGACAAACAGGTCGTGACCTGCTATCAGGGTCTGGGTCGCTACAGTCCTTGTGCGAACCTCTAGGGGCACGCCGGTGCTTCCTCTTTGTGGGACGCCGATTGCGTCGCTTCAGGTGCCACAACATTTTGCGATACTAACTTGGTCGCAGTTGGCGGTTTAGGCGGCAGCGCTGGCTGAGACTTGGGCTGCTGCACAGATTGCGACTTGGTTTGCGTTGAGTAAGCAGGAGGCGATGCTGATTGCGACATAGATTGCGATGGGCCTTCAGGGGGCGATGCTGGAGTACGGCCTGGTGCTGTGGGCGCTCGAGACGGGGACACTTCGGTAGTGTTGACGTTACCGGCGTCGGGGACGGGGTCACTGACGATGGACACATTGAGGGCATACCAGCCCTTTAAACCCCAGTGCCGTGTGTAGGTAACTATGTCCCCGTTAATCAGGTCCCTCCCGGAATGACCGATGGGCAGGTGGGATTCTACGTCCCTGCGACTGACAAAGACCCCTGGATAGAGGCCCGGTTCTCTGATGAAGCCCCAGCCCTTGCGGAGCTGGAACTCTGTCACACACCCCTGCCGCCGCGGTTCCCTTAGAGTACCTTTTTCTCGGCGGACCATCTCCTTGTCCGCAACCATCTGCTCGTACTGCCGTTGTCGGTTCCGCTGCACCTCCCGCTCTTCCTCCTGCCGGCGTCGCTGCTCCTCTTTATGACACTGCATCTCTCTTTCCCACTGGACGGCATACGTGATGTCATCAATACGCTCCATCTCACTCCAATCGACTTCCGGCAACGATGGACAGGAACCCTCCGGTGTCCGCGCCGGGGAACGGTAATCCGCTGCGGCCTCCTGACCTGGCTGGCTCTCAGGGACGGGCAGGACCTCCTCAGCCTCCTTCGCCTCCACCGCTCCATCGGTGGGATCAGGTACAGCATATCTGGCGTCCGCCTCCAGTCGCTCCGCAGCCTTTTTCATCAGGGCCTTTGGATAATCCAGTGGTAGAGGGGTATCAAGAGACGGTATTTCACTTGGGGGAGAGAACACTGCGTCCCATAGCAGCCGCTGTTTCCGGGCACGCCAGTGTCTCTCCGTCTCTTGTAGATCTGCACGATTTTGCAGCTTCTTCTTCAGCTCTGCGTTCTCCCTCCGCAGCTCCATCATGGCGGGGTCGGTGTCCCGATCTGGGGACAGCTCCGGCACAGGCAGACAGTCCTCCGGTACTGGGCACTGATTCTCCTGTCCTTCCGCCATCTCGGTCCAGGTATCACTGTGGTATCCAACAGGAACATTCTGGTCCTTTTCGTGGAGGCGGGATTTGCGTCTCCTCCTCTTCGCATAGAGGATGAAGAGGAGGCGTATCTCTTTAGCAGTGGGGCTGGACCGCACATTGTAGTAGGCCTTGGAGAGGGCGGCCATAACTTTTCGCGCTTCAGGGGGGGTACACGCCCACGAAGGTACGCCCACCTTCTTCACCAGCGCCTCAGGGCGCCAACTTGGCGGCAAAATGGCGGTATTTTGGCGCCAATAGTGACATACAGCAAACAGTTCAATTTAGGCACACAGGGCTTACGATCTTGTAAGTTTCGGATCCTGTTCGTGACGCCAAGTTGTTCCGACCATGCACCACAATTGTGGATACCAGGGCTATGGGGTACTCGGAGCCGAGCCCATGGAAATCTATGGGAGTTGTCACTGGTAGCGGTGGCTCGGTCCGTGGCCCTGGCGGTCGTGCAATGGGGAATATTTACAGGGGATTTTAAGGATAGGTAGTTCGTGACGCCACCTGCGGTTTCTGGTAAATTGTACCAGCGCTGCTCTAAGGACTTTCACAGGGGATGTTATGGGGCAGCTTGGTAGTAAGTCTCCCACAGGTGAGACGGGTCCCTGGAAGTCTATGATGTGATGATGCAGGGTGCAATAAGAATTCAGTCACACACAAGGTAGCTTCTTTTCATACCTTTTACTGATGATGGTTCAAGCAGATCCCGGGAAGCTGGTCGGGGTGGAGAGTGCACTTTCAGGTAGCAGCCGAGCAGGTTAGAGGCCTCCTTAACTTTCCAATATGTAGGTGAGTCTAACTTGCCTGAAGCGAAGTTAACTCTAAACTCTCCAGCTGTCTCAATAGCTGTACTGCCCGGCCAACGTTGTGGTGGAGCCTTCTAATGATGAAACTAAGTCCTTACTTTTGCTGATCAGGCTCAAAGTCCCTGTTCCACCTGACTCCGGTTACGTATTGACACTTAGGGCTGCTCTCTGCGACCTGTAGTCCAGATGCCTCTGGTTTTCTTGTCACTATGCTTGAAACAATAGCAACGCTTCGGTCCCCAGTGACCGGTGATTTAGTGCAGGTAATCCAATACCTAAGGCACTGCTCTGTCTTCTCCACTGTGCCCTTCGCCCTGCTTTCCGCTCTTAACATAAGCACTGCTGCATAGAAGTCGAATCACAGATTCCCTGTTTGGGCTCGCTGAGCAGCTCTCAGTATTCTCCTAGTCCAGGACCTCTGTCGACTGAACTTCACTGTCCTGGGACGGGCGGCTGAAGTCTCTGCTCTGAACTCAGCAGGAAACCAATCTGACTGACTATCTCAGACAGGTAACTATCCAAGGGATGACTCACTCCTGAGCCTCCCGGAGCTAACTGACTGAATCACTGTCTCAAGACAGGAAGCTGAAACACACTCCCCTATGCTGACACCCACCAAACTTATATACCCCTATGGGTGTGTCTAAATGTGAGTGACATGAGTGAATGCATATCAAGCTTTGGCTGTTACCATCCAGTGCACTTTCCTGGATTTTCATGTGTGCCTGCGAAGCTGGGCTACACATATACTATAAAAGACACCGGCACCACCAGCATGTATACTATAAAAGACACCGACACCACCAGCATGTATGCTATAAAAGACACCGGCACCACCAGCATGTATGCTATAAAAGACACCGGCACCACCAGCATGTATACTATAAAAGACACCGACACCACCAGCATGTATACTATAAAAGACACCGACACCACCAGCATGTATACTATAAAAGACACCGGCACCACCAGCATGTATACTATAAAAGACACCGACACCACCATCATGTATACTATAAAAGCTATAGTGGCCTGGTGTGTAATTCTAAATATCTCGTTTTCTGGTGATTTTGCGGTGTGGTATTTAGGGTATTTGTGCGTTAACGGTCCTTAAAAAATTTATGCCATCCGTGTTTGACCACAATTGTCCAGAATTTTTTTGGGGGGAAAATTTGTAACCCTGCCTGTGACGTGAACAGAGACTTGAAAAGACGATACCATTTTGTTTCTTAATTGCTTTCTTAGATGTCGTGTTCAGTGGTTGAGCATTGTTGGTTTGTGACTTTTAAAAGGGAAAGTCTGGATAATCTGATGTTGTGAGATAAAAATATTACCCAGTAATGGAACCTTCAGCCTCACAGTCTCCTGAATGTCCTCACTTCTCTTTGTGAAGAGTGAAATCTGAGAGACCTGGTGGCCCTTCTGTAGTTGTGTGGAGGTCGGGGGGGCAAGGACCACCATTGGAAGTTGTGTGGGGGCCCCTCTGTAGAGGTCACATCGGGGGGGACATACGACCATTCTTTATGGGACTTACTTAGATTTTTGGATGTGGATGTTCTGGTGATGTTTGGGGTCTGACCGACGTCCCGGCCGCTGATACTGTCCACTTGTATTTTCCTCTTCATGTTTCTGCGTTTTTTCCTTTAATCCGCCGGTTACATAACGTCTCACTGTCGTCTTTGCTCCTCAGCTCATCTTATAGCGGAGGAAACTGTAACTTGTGTTGCTTAGTGACAAGAAACCGATTAACTCTGTAACGAAGAATTTTTTAAGACTAAATCCGTGGCGGAGGTGCTCATAGTGACCAAATTGGAGATAAACTCGAAAAATGTAATCTAAGCCAGAACCGGTCGTATGACTGACGCTCTTCCGTCCATGTTCATTAATCAAGAAAACTAAATTCCATCTCTGTTCCTAAAAACTCCTAAAGGTGTGTGCACATGGAGTGGTTTTTGCCGCGTTTTCGGTGAAGAATCTCGACGTTTTGAGCTTTTGGACATTTTCCACTCAATTTCTGCTCCAAAACCTCAATGAAAAACTCTGCACCAAATATTCCTAAAACTCCCATTTTGGGACACTTTTTCACAAGTCTAACCCACTTTCAAGTTTGTTTTTTTTTGGATACATATATATATACACTACACATGTGTGAAGGTATTACTTAGCCATTGTATGGCGTTTTTACTCAGGCACTGAATGGCATTGTGTCGGCATAGTATAACGGTATTATTTATTTGGCGTAGTATGGCAATGTTTGGATTGGAACACTTAGTGAAACACTGGAAATGTATCTGTGTTCTGAAGTTGTGTTATGAAATAATCAAAAACTGTAATCTCAAATGTTTATTTAGAGGGCTGGAGCCCAATTTTGTCCCTATCTACCTGTCACGGGTGTGTCAGATGCTACAGACAGTCGCTCTGCATCTGGCTGCAGAAGATCTCTGCGTTTGGCATTGCAGACGCCTTCTTAATCCTTCTGACTTTTGGACCCAGTGGCAACTTCCTTCTGGCTCTAATTGACCCACCTGGACCTGGGTGTTTATAGACTCCCAGTCTGCTTCAGGAAGTGCTGTTACATCTGCCTAGGGGTCTCCACTCCCCCTTTCCCTAGCGTTTGGGCTTCCTTCGCCTCGTGTTGCAGTTAGTCTTCCCACACTGTAGGTGACAGTACCTTGACAGTGACCAATCAGTGATCGTAGTGTCAGATATGTGTAAGCTGCTTATTTGCTGGGTCCGGCCAGCTTCACTGCCCCTGTGCTTGTCCATGGGATTTTGGGCTTTTAACTAAAGACATGGCTCTATCGGGGCTTTAAAGATGAGTAAATTAATACCTTTTTTAAAGAAATCCATGCTGTCGTTCTTCTGCAATCAGCTGTGGAAGCTTTATGCTAATGAGGCACAAGTGCAGCGGGGTAGGGAGATGCACTTGGTCTACACCTTCCAATCTGGGTATTAACTGCACCCCTGCCTACCTCCTCTCTATGAGTGACAGATCATCACTTTTTCAGCAACCTGCCTTCTCTGTCGTGGGCTTGACATGCACAGTACCTAATGAGTTAATGTTTTAAGTCCAAGTGGGTGTTATCAGACAGCTTTCACTGGAGGCGGGCACAAAGATCATCTCAGGCATCTTCCCAATATACCGCTTCCCATACTACCGTATATTATTTGCTATTTTTGCTTTTTGAAGGATCGATACTAGTAATGACCAGCATTTGGGATGCATAGAGGTGTTATATCCCTTTTTTGCTCAGAGGCAGTAAATGATTTTGGTACCCTTAATGAAGGTTTTTAATAAATAAAAATAAAAGGTAAAATTTAAAGGTTTTTTTTCATAGAAGTTTTGACGTTTGGGACCTTTTTTTGGACATTTATCCTTACTGGAAATGGTTTTGGAAGAGGACATTTTAATGTTTTTTCAATTGCCTAAAATCTGTTTAAGAAAGTTTACCTATGTATATTGCACATATATAGTCACGCATAGAATATGTAGGTACCAGCTGCCATTGGCTCTGTATGGGGGATCTGCAGCTGTGTACCCGAGCTCCTCAGCAATAACACGGCATCATTATTAATGTTTTCAGGTCGTATCGGGTTTACGGCTCTTATCGTATAATACATCTCCCGAATTCTGTTCCCCTCGTTGTTCTGAATTTTGTCCTCGGATTAATTTGGGAAGCTGGGACATCTATCCTGGGGTGTAGATAGGGATTCAGCACAGGTAGGGGGTGCACTGTGGTGGTGCACCCTTATTATAGGGACCATTATTTGGCATTTCACCAGACAAGGTAAAAAAGTGACAATAAAAATCACTATACAAAGACCAACACTGATATTACCGCCATATGATGACCCTACAGTGGCAGATACCAGTCCTGCAGAACGTATAGGAGACTACAGTACAGTTATAGATGGTGACTTACAGGTGACGTTCTTTGTGATGGGAGTTGTCCAGTTTTCGCTTCTTTTCCATCTGGCCCAGACCGCTACAACAAATTCATCAAAGCTACTACTGGTTTATGGACTTCACAACCCAGACATATTTCACTTCTCATATTTTCGGTGTCATCCTCAACTATTCCCAACCTTCACTAACTCCCCGTCCTGTTGATACCCCAATGCTGAGCTGTTGCTGCAATATTAGTCCTTATTACTGCACTTGCTATGTTGTGTAGGAACAGTGTGACTCTTAGTGTCCTCCATAGTAGAAATGGAGCACCAGAAATCAGAGGTGTATCTTGGTTTTCCAGCGCTCGGGGCAAGAATTCAGTTTGGCATCCCCCTTCTCAAGCACATATGTGATTTGCACACTTACAGTCACGTGCCGACTTGCTGCTCTCCCCAATTCTCTCAATGTTCAGTGGAAGACTGAGAGAAGCAGGAAGAAAAGTTAGTTGTCATGTGACCGTAAGTATGAAAATCGCATATGAGTGAAGTGGCCATGTGATGACTGCTGGAACCAGCAAGGAGAGCGGAATCCTGACAGTGAGGATATTACGCGCTGTTAGGATTGGCTCCAGGGCTTTATTTTATAACTAAAGGAGTTGTCCGGGTTTGAGATGAAAGTCTGCAGTATCTCTATGTGACTGCAGGCTTCTGAATTCTCACAGCACTCACTGCACACTGTTAGGATTCTCCCTTGCTGGTGGCAAGAGTGGACTGTCAAGTCAGCGCAATCAAAGAAGGAAAGGTATCCAGCAACAGATCCATCGGTGAAAAATTATTTAAAAACAAAAATCTTTAATTGTTACATGGTTAAAATTCTGATATAAAACCATTAATTTAGAAAAAAAGGCAAGTAACCCTGGAAACTCACGACCTTGCGCGTTTCAAACCGACTGACTGTGATATACAATATGTTGTATATCAGACCCTGGGCACCATCCGCACATGAAGCACTCACTTTACGCATGGTGGGCATAGGCACATGTGTAAAGTGAGCGTTTCAATGCAATCCTATGGTGGCGGAATCGCCGCGATTCCAGCAAATTAATGAACATGATGCGTATTTTACCGCAATGTGATTACGCTCCGGAAAAAAAAGGATTGGGCACAGCAACTGCGGAATGCAATTAAAATGAATGGGATGCGTTTTGTTAGCGTTTATTAAGCGTTTACGCAGCGGAAAAATGCGGCGAAAACGCTTAAAAAACGCAAGTGGGCGCACAGCCTTAGGCCATGAGTTTCCCAGGTTACTTGCCTTTTTTCTAAATTAACGATTTTTTTACCATAATTTTAACCATGTTATATATTAAAGATTTTTGTTTTTAAATAATTTTTCACAGTTGGATTTGTTGTTGGATACCTTTCCTTCTTTGATACTGCTCGTTTGCTGCTAACACAAACTTCTTTCTGTGCACGGCCATTGGATTCTACTGCGGTGAGCTGGATTTTTTCTACAAAGCTTTTTGTTTTTTAATTGTCCTGTCAGCACACGTATGTGATATATGTACTTCTGGCCACATTTCGACTAGACGTGTTCAGCCTCACTCAATTCATTTTCATTCAGTAAGGCCAGGCATGTCTAGTCAGCATGTGACCACAAGTATGCAAATCACCAGCAGGAGGGAATCCTAACAGTGTGCAGTGTGAGAATTTAGAGAAGTCTCCAGTCACATGGAGTGACTACAGACTCATCACAAACTTGGACATCCCTAATGCCCCTAACATAATAGAAATGAGAATTAGTATCACAAATTTTTTTTACATCCAGGTACCTGATAGATGACTTAGTCTCTGATTGAACGACTCATTCTTTCTTTTCTTCATCTCCAGACGCCACGATGACAGCTCTTCTCGGCAGACTTCCATCTTCTTCGGTCTTCTGCAACACATCCCCACACCATGCCCTTAAAAATAGCAGTGTTATTATAACGGTCCTGAATAAAAATATCTGCCCTACACTGAGCCCCTGAATAAATAATTGCCGCTCACTAAATTCCCTGCACAAACTATGACCCCCACAGTCCCTCTTATGGTAAATGCCCTCCACACTGCCCTCTCGTTTCTATACTGGGCCCCTAGTCTCTATACTATTCCACTGCATCACACTCCTCCTCCTTGGCTTGCTGTCCACTCATGCTACCCCCCACACTACTCAGTTTCTATTCTGTGCCCACTCACACTTTTATCCCCCCACACTATCACACTATTCCCCTCAACAGACTCCTTACACATTTCCCCCTCCCTCTTCATACTGTCTTCATTCACATTCCCTCTGCTAACCATACTGTCTCCTCATATATTTACCTCTTGCTCTCTATAGTGCCTCCTCACACATCCCCTGACTCCTCATACGTGTCCGCACCCATCAACCTCACTCCCCATACTGTGTTCGTATATATTCTCCTCCCCACTCCTCATATTGTCTGCACCCATCCCCCACTCACCATATTGTCTGCACCCATCCCCCACTCACCATGCTGTGACTGCACCCATCCCCCACTGACCATACTGTGTTTGCACCCATCCCCCATTCACCATACTGTCTGCACACATTGTCCACTGACCATACTTTGTCTGCACACATCAACCCATCACCTCGCTTGCTCCCCCATACTGTGTCTTCACCCATCCCATCCCTCACTGCCCATACTGTGCCCACACACATTTCCCCCCTTTACTCCCACACTGAGTCCGCACCCATCTTCCCCATTCTGTGTCCTTACTAATTCCCCCACTCACCATAATGTGCATGCTTCCATCCCCTCTCATACTGTTCCTCATACATCCCCCACTTTCTCCTCATACTGTGTCTGCACCCATCCCCAATACGGTTTCCTTAAAAATGCCACCATCTCCCCCATTGCCACATATACTGTGTCTTCAAATTTCTCCTGCTCCCCATATTGTGTCTGCACCTGTCCCTTCCCTGCTCCCCAAACTGTGTCCTCAAATCTTCGCCACCCTCCTCGTTATACTAAATCTTCCCCACCTCGTTACACTAAATCTTTGGTGTCTTCAGTTCTCCTGGAGTACTTACTACCACTGTCCTTCACGCCTCTGCAGCGCCAGTGAGTGACGTTAGTAGCGTGATCACATGACCTGATTATGCTGCTAACGTTGCCCTGACGTTGCCCTGACGTTGCCCTGACCCGGTGGTAAGATCTTCAATTCTACCCGCACATCAGTAGGAGTTGTCGCGCTGCACCTTCTGTGAGCCGCCTCTTAGCTTCGTGACCAGCTCAGAGAACAGCCGATTCTCAGTCTTGGGGTGGCAAAATGCAGCTGCCGGGAGACATTTCGGAGGCCCGATGGCGATCTCCTGCCCCCTCATGTACGCCTCTGCCAAAAATGCCCACCTTTTGCCTCTTATGTAGTAATAATGCCTTCTTTGTTCCCTCCTACTGGGAAAATTAATACCTAGAAAATAAGAAATGCAGTTTGTTTTTATTTTTGTTCCATTTGCATCCTAAAAAGTAATAGCGTTGTCTTTTTGCTCCCTACAAAGTAATACTGCCAGCTGTGTGCACTTTTTATAATAACTTGCATGCTCCCTACAAAGTCATAATGACCCTTAAGTTTCCATTTAACAATTAATATTGTCCCAAATGTCCCTAAAAACAGCAATAATGATCTCTTAACAATTATTTCCCCAGTGCCCCAAAGAATAATAATGCCCCCTCAGCGCCACAGAAACTAAATGTCCTCCAGAGGTATACATAGAAATCATAGGACCCAACAACAAAAGTTCAGATTGGGTCCCCCCACTTTTCACCCCCAAAATAACTTGTCGAAGCAAGCACAGTCACAAAAAAGGGCTTATCTCCCAACTTTTAAAGACAGGGAGAAGGACATGCATAGCGACACATACAGAGAAATATTGCCTTCAGTGGAGCCCCTAACTGCCGCCACAGTGATTTTCCCCCCAAATTTTGCCCCTGCAGTATGCTGACTCCATTTGATGTCCCCCACAGTGACCCTAACATAGTAAAATGGCCCCATGCACAGTAGGAAGAGGAAGGAGGAAACGGGGAGGAGGCAAATAGTGTTGAAATCAATCTCCCAACTTACGGACCCCATAGCGGGCTATGTGGTCGGCAGTACACCACTGATTTCACCTGTGCTCCCCCTTATATTTAATAGTACCCCAGTATCCCAACAAAAGTAGCATTGACCACTGTGTGCCCCCATGAAAGTATAAAATAAGTTAATTTCACCTAATCCTAGATCCTGACGAGTTCTCAGTGCAGGTGGAGTGTTAGGGTCATGTCACTGTGCCGCCTGCGCCGGGACCCTGATGTCCTGTGTCGCCCTGCTGTTCCTTAGGTGGGCTCTAGGTCTATGGGGACTATAATACCGAGAGTTGTAGGGCAGAGAGCCCATAACTATCTGCTCCGACGCAGGGTTTAGCTGTATTTGGGTCCGTTAGTCTCAAGAGTTGTAGTCGCCCCCTGTGGGCCGCGCCGTGTAAGCGGGACCCGCTATCTACGCTAACAATCTATCTAACGATTGTCATCTGATGCCAAAATTACTAAAATTTCGTATGTAAAAAAAAAAAAAACCCAGATGTGGAATTCACAACATAAATAACAAAGATCACACATAGGTCATCACAAAAAAAAGAACTTTTATTTCTCATCGATAAAAAGCCATGTAAAATGTGTCTCCTTTAACATTTCAGTGATTTTTTTTTTTTTTTCAAAACCTGGAAGCTGCATTTATACATGAAGAATATATAAAAGGACGGTCCGGAGCAGCCGCAGAACACGTCACCACATGGCAACTCCTTCCTGACGCCTCCTCGGTCGTCATGTCTCCTTAGACTATTGCTCTTGAATATTGTTTCCAATATCTTTTGGCAAGAGAGTAAAATGAGTACAAATCGGGGTCCGGGCGAGCTATGGCGGAGCATGCAACAGGTTTATATTGTATTGCAAGCACTAAGAACCCCAGTCCCCCCAGATTAATGTCATTTTCCATCATATAACAACTAAAAAAAAACCCTCTAGAAGCCAGTGCTGCCATCTACACAGAGTGAGGCGGCCATTTTGTTGCTAGGCTACGTATGTGTTGTACTTGGAAAGCGAGCATTTTAGGCCTCACTTGTATATTTTCCCCATCTCTAAAGTAAGGAATATTGGAGTCACCATAATCTAATATTTTAAAGTCGAATCTCCTAGACAATATCTCTGCTAGGCCTCCATGTCTTTTACATTTCTACACTTATTAAATTCACGACGAGTGCTGGCGTATCTTAGTCCCGGTGAAAAACGTCGGTCTTGATGAATCGGGGCCTTAGTCTTTATTTTTTTTCTTAATTTTGACAAATTAAAATGATTTGCTCAATCTTCTTCTGCCACCTGTGTGAGGGATCCGTAACAAGTCTGTGCAGCCTGAAGAGGCAGTATATTCTATAGCAGGAAGTCAAGTCATCGCAAAACTCTGTAGCTGACAAAGTAAAATAATGTGACGCTGTAAGGTTATATAGTACTAATTATACTATGGGCACCGCAAAAATGTTTAATTTTATGAGCAAACAGACATTATGGCACCAGGATCTATGTCCGACTTTAGCCTCTGCTCCCGGTATAGTTATTTATACCTTTATACAATGTATTTTCATTGGAGACAGGCTTTAACAGAAAAGAATCCTTTCTGATTTCATCAATAAACTAAGCCCCCCTAAGGCAGAGCATCATTTTAATTTTATAGGCTTTATGGGAACTGTAAAGCACCTGGATCTATGTCCGACTTTAGCCTCTGCTCCCGGTATAGTTATTTATACCTTTATACAATGTATTTTCATTGGAGACAGGCTTTAACAGAAAAGAATCCTTTCTGATTTCATCAGTAAACTAAGCCCCCCTAAGGCAGGGCATCATTTTAATTTTATAGGCTTTATGGGAACTGTAAAGCACCAGGATCTAGGTGCAACTTGAGCATCTGCACTCGGTATAGTTATATCCGTATAATAAGTATTTTCAGTAGAGCTAGGCTTTAAAAGAAAAGAATCCTTTCTGATTTCATCAGTAAACTAAGCCCCCCTAAGGCAGAGCATCATTTTAATTTTATAGGCTTTATGGGAACTGTAAAGCACCAGGATCTAGGTGCGACTTGGTATAGTTATATCCGTATAATATGTATTTTCAGTAGAGCTAGGCTTTAAAAGAAAAGAATCCTTTCCTATTGAAGCAGCTAGCTAAACGGAGCAGTGTAATCTGTAATTTTACAGATAAAAGCACTTTTTTTTGGCTTTCTAAGGCATCGGGATCTAGCCTCTGCACCGTGTATAGTTATACCCCTATATAATGTCATTTCAGTGGAGCTAGGCTTTAACGAAAAATAATCCGTACCCAATTAATCATTTATCTTAAACCCTTCAGAGATTAATCCATAATCTCATAGATTAAAGCGATTTTTGGGCTCTCTCAGGCACCCAAGCCTAGGTCCACTTTAGTCCCTGCACGGTCTATAGTTATATCTCTTTACGACATTTTTTTAAGTGAGTTAGGCCTTAACAGAAAAGAATCCTTTCCTATTTAAACAGCTAGTTAAGCCTTCTAGGTCACAGCATAATTTTTAATATGATAGTTAAACAAATTTTTGGGGCCCATTAAGGCACCATGACCTAGGTGCGACTTCAGCCTTTGCACTGTGTATCGTTAACCCCTATATGAAGCATTTTTAGTTAAGTTAGGCTTGAACCGAAAAGAATCCTATCTAAAAAGTAATCCAGGATTAGAAGAAATGGCATAACTCTTGCCCATTGATCACCCTCATTCAGTTACTGCATACGCGGCAATACCAGACATTGCCCACAGACGAGAGTGGCGCTGTTTTTTTTCTAATCTTCGAGAAAACCTTTAAAATATCAGATAACAGTGGTTCCAATACTATTAAATATACAGAAAACTGAAGACAAAACGGATCGACAAAAATGTCCGATGCTACTTTAGCGCTAATCTGGGTCGTGACATCACCTTTTATCTCAAAACTCAGTGATGTCACAAGAATGGCTCAGCAAACAAAATGGCTGCCTCTGCATCTCCGGCAATGATTCTCATTAGTATTGCTTCAGGCCACAAAATGGCTGCCATCCCCATTACCAGTGCCACCACGTGCATGCCAGTGTCGCACAATTACAGCCGTACGGTAGTCGGATCTGCGGTGATTCGTTATACAGACGCATACGTTAATAAGATATAGTGACTGACCCACGTGCAGGAAAAGGAAATAATATAGAGTCAGTGTTCCGGTTCTTAGCAGCCATTTCCCTTCCGATGCATAATGATGGTTCACACCATTTCCTACGGTACATTTACTCTTACGGTATTATTTATTTATTTTTTACAAAAAAGAGACGGAGCTTTCTTGCGTGCCTGTAAATTATAACTGTACATTATAATCCGTGCGACTGTACATATCCTTGGCTTATTCAGAATGGAAAACAGGCCGCCATCCTCCCCTTAGTAATTATGTAAACTCGTGAAGAAATATATATGGCGGCATTATTTACCTCTACTCATTTTTTGAAAAATGACGGTTCTGAATAAAAAATAGAGGCCGGATAAATATATACAGTATATATACATAATATATATATATCTCTAGTCTATAAACACACCCAATTTGTTGGATAATCGTTCCAAACTTTGTTGCTTGGGACGTTCTCTGTGATCTTGTTGCCCTTAGCAACCATTCACAGTTCAACACTACTGTGGAAATGAAAGTAGTCACTGATGGTTGCTATAGGCAACAAGGATACATGTCCGCTCTTCTGGTCAGTTCTGATACCTGGGCCCAATGTAGTTATACACAACAGTAGTCCTTATAAAATAGCCCATATTTAGAATTGGAGTGCTGCCTCCAAACCGGGTGAGGGACAAACCATGATTAAGGCCCATGATAATATCTGAAAAAAATAAATAAAATTTGGCTCATCTCTAAATTTGGATGAATATTCCATCTGGTATAAGTAGGATCACTTTTTATCTGCCCAGAGAGACTGTAACCGTCTTCCACAACCTCACCCACCCAAGACCTAGGAGGGTTGCTATGGTGAAGGAAGGCATTTTGCTCATATCTTGTGACTTGAAAGAGGCTTGTTCAGGGGCATAACAAGTGGCACAAAGTGATTAGTGGCCCTGACAAAGGATGCATTGGGGCCCAGGAACTTCAAATTACACCTCTGAGCCTGTTCACTCAAGGGGTTATCCTACAAAATAAAATGTATCACTGACACACAGAATTGGTAATAAATGTATGAATGCTGGGGACCTGGCGATCACAGTAACAGGGCGTCACCTCCCCTAATCACTCCCCTCACTGCCGATGAACCAAAGAACGTCGCAGAGGACCGAGGCCCTGCATCTGTGCAGGCGGCAAAAGGACAAGCGAGGGCGTTAGACAAGTAAACATAATGTATATTATTATTTTAACCCCTATCTAGTCCTCCAACGAAGACAGCAAAATGGCCAGCTAGGATTTTTGCAAGATGAATCCCAAAAAAATTTCGGGTTCAACCGAACACAAAATTTTGGATCAAAAATCTGTATCAATTTTGATTTGTTAAGGATCTATTTGTTCACCGCAAAAATTTGTCACCAATTTTTAGGTAACGCTGTATCGTCTTGTTTAAAGAGCCCTTAAAGACGAACTACCACCAGGTCAAAAGTAGACAGTTTTTACACTTATATTTTTCCCGTTCCTCCCCTAAGTGTTCTGTTTTTTTGGTTTTTATAAATCCACCATACAGTTCCAGAGATATCGACCTTTTTAATTAGTGCTTTATGGTCTTTACTAATGGGGCATGGCTCACACGGTTTTTTTTTAAAGGGCGTGTCTTTAGGCTACTCTGCATAATTACCCAGTTGGCCCCACCCCTTTTGTAAGGACCGCAAAAATTTGCACTAAACAAAAAGGCTAATATCTCTGTCACCGCATGGCGGATTTTGAAAATACAAAAAACTTAATATTCAGGGGAGCAGCGAGAATAAAATAAGAGAAAAAAAAAATGGTTACTTTTGACCTGATGACAGATACTCTTTAAGGCTCACATGTAGCCATTGGTGGTAAACTGGAAGAGCAGCAGATATGGCGCAGTTCAAAACCCGACATTTGCTCCATTTCTGTAAACCTTTACACCCTTAGTCCGGCTTCCTGATACACGAGTGTAAATACAGACAGAAAAATGTGTGTAGATGTGAACTTAATGGGGCGTTATCACAGTGCAATATATCCGAAACGCACGCAGGATCTTTCCTGAGAAATATTTTCTGCTTTAAAATAAACAAGTAAAAAATATTCTTCAAGATCAGACAAGGCAGAATCATTATTTTAAGGCTCCAGTATTACTATGCAAATTCAGGTAATTATATTACGGTTGCTCCCATGGGGACATGCGCTAAAATCTTTTACAGATAATGGAAAGTCTGAGCCAGTAAGTTGCAAAGGATTAGAAATGTCCAAATATTAATGTCTTGGATGAGGGAGAGCTTATAATATTCTCTATAAGAAATGTAAAAGGCTCTGAAAAACAGCGCCACACTTATTCATGGGTCACTCCTGGTACTGCAGCTCTGCTTTTGCAGTGAATAGGGCTCAGCTGCAATAGCACACGCAACATGTAGAAGAGAGGGTAAAACTTTTTTTTTTTTTTTTACCCTAAACAACCCTTTTATTGAGAACCTGTCACCAGTCAGAAGTGTTCTGTTGTTACTCTTAGTTTATTCCTACTGATACCATGAATATTCCATTTTTTGGCATTTTTTAAATCCGCCATTCGATTGCAGAGATATGGGTCTTTTTATTAACTGCTACATCTTTTTAAGGAGGCGTGGCTCACAGTGAAATAATGCAGAGCAGTCTAAAGACACGCCCCAGAGGATCTTGTGAACCGCGCCCCCTTAACGGAAAGGCTGATATCTCTGAAACCATATGGCGGATTAAAAAAAAAAAAAAAGATTACTTAGGGGAACAACTGGATTGAAACAATGGCAAAAATAGTCCACTTTTGACCTGGTGACAGGTTCCATTTCAGTCTAATCTACTTGGACATGATGTCACCCTCTGCTTCCTGTTTTGTGAGTATTATAGATCTAAAACAAGTCTGTGCTGCACAGAGAGGCACTGCACTGCATAGCAAATATAACTCCCTATGACCATTTCAGTGCATATATCGATGCATACCCAACACGTGGTCACCCAAGCAGGAAGTCAAGAATCTGATGCTGAGGGTTCAAAAAAATATTTTAGATATTGTAATATAACTTATGGAATATTCCCTGCTATATGGCACAGAATAATACCGTATGTACGGGACATGTGAAAACTGCTAGTGAAAGTATAGATTGGTGAGTCACCTAGTTAAATTGTGGTGAGTATTGCACAGACAGAATTCTCTCCATTCCCGGCCGTGCAGAATTAGCCCTTATATATACCGTATAAACCACCCTACATTGGGTGGATATGGCTTGACAATGGACATTTGCTAATACAAAAATATGTGAAAATCTTGGCACCGTCTGACTGTCTTTGCTATCTTTTATAGAACAAATTAGATGTGAATCAGAAATTAAAAAAAAATCAGAATTACAAATAAAGTAACAAAACAAAAATATCATCCAAGTATCCGGATGATATTAAACAATTTAGAATGAACAATATGAAATATTTAATTATCTATCTACCTAGAAAAAGAAAGCACAGCAGCACTCTTCATGAGTTTAGGCCATGTGAAAACACTGAAAAACATTAAAAACTAGCTTTTACTACTCAAAAAGATGTACTTACAAAAATGAAGGTTCTTAGTGCATAAACTGGCCAATTCATGTGTGCCCATAAACCACAGCAAGGTGACCTCCCTCTGATGGGTCCCTGTTCTACTGTACATGCTATCAGCCAACAGTTCAATGAAAAAACTTGGTTCTCACGGGTTTTGAGCCTACAATTTATGGGCAGGTAGAACGGATTACGGCCACCTGCAGGTCAATGGAGGAGTGCAGGATCAGGCTGGAGGCAGCCAACATACAATAGTTCTATAATCGGTTCTACCTGCCCTTAAATTGTAGGCTCAAAACCTTGGGGAGATATGTTTGTTCATTTAACTGTAGGTTGATAGCCCGAGAGTGGCATGTAGAGTAGAACAGGGACCCATCAGGAGGAGGTCACCTTGCCATGGTTGATGGGCACACGTGAATTGGCCAGTTTATGCACTAAGAACCTTCATTTTTGTAAATCCATCTTTTTGAGTAGTAAGAGTTAGTTTCAATGTTTTTCAGTGTTTTCACATGGCATAAACTTATGAAGAGTGATGCTGTGCTTTCTTTTTCTATATAATGCAGTCTCGCAAATTGCACATGTTCACACTTAGGAGGTGCTGGTCAGGTTTTCCTATCTATCTATCTATCATCTATCTATCTATCTATCTATCTATCTATCTATCTATCTATCTATCATCTATTTATTATCTATTTATCTATATATCTATTATATATTTTCTATCTATTATCTATCTATCTAATATCTATTATCTATCTAATATCTATTATCTATTCTATCTATCTATCTCTTATCTATCTTTCTATTATCTATCTATCTATCTATCTATCTATCTATCTATCTATCTATTATCTATCGATCTATCTATTATCTATCTATTATCTATCTATCTATCTATCTATCTATCTATCTATCTATCTATCTATCTATCTATCTATCTATCTATCTATCTAATCTATCTATCTATCTATCTCTTATCTATATATTATCTATCTACTATCTATCTATCTATCAATTATCTATCTATCTATATATCTATCTGTCTATATCTTATCTATATATTATCTATCTTTCTCTTATCTGTCTGTCTGTCTGTCTGTCTGTCTATCTATCTATCTATCTATCTATATATCTATCTATCTATCTATTATCTATCATGGGGACCAATTCATCATTTGTGGGTGTTTTTAAGTCACTTTTCTTTTTTTGTCTTGTGATATTCATTGACTTTATTCCCGCCAAATTGTTCAAAATGACGCACATGGTTTCTAAAATAAAAAATCCTTGTATTTTTCCCCGTTTACCATTTTACTATTATTACAACTTTTTAGTGCAAAAAGTTACAACATTCACCTCCCAAAAAGTAGCATGATCTGCGAGAATGTTGAAAAATTTGAGCAAAACAATTCAGACGTACCTAAAAATCACTCCAAGCACAAATGTTTTCTCTGCAAACACAGACTTAAAAATGCATAAATCAAAAGACGTAAATTAAAAATCGATCAAAGAAAAAATGCAATAATGAATTGGGCCCCATTGAGTTTCAAACCAAATTTCCAAATTGGAGCATAAAGTCTATTTAATGTGGCGCTTTTTTTTTTTTTTTTCCAACAAAACGCTTCCATCTAGATTTTACGCCTCTACTGAAGTCATTTTGCAATTTTTCAAAAAGTTGCAAAATGCTAAAAAATAATATTGGCTAACACCATAAAAAAGCTCAAAAAATGCATTTTACGCCAAATAATTGGAGTAAAAGTAAAAATAACGGAACCCCATCATTTCGTACATCCCCCACTCAAATAATAAGAGTATGATCACACAAGGAGAATGTGTGACACTTTGCGGAAGCAATATTGTGGATCACATTTTGCCAAATCTGCATGAGAAACCCACTCTGCTTCCTCGCCGAAATTGTTTGCAATTCACATCTCCATAGTATGCAATTTATGCTGCAGATTTTCAGCAATGATTTTACTCTGAAAAGCGTCTGGTAAAATCAGGGATGAATTTGCTGCAATATCCACAAGTATTTCATTGGATTTTGCCATTGAACCGCTGTGGATATTGTCCCCTAAAAATACCTCCCATTTTTCTAGGTCAGAATTTCCCTTTTTGAAGCAGCAGTTTGTGCTTCACAGCTGACGTTCCTACAGTATATTGTGTAAAGAAAGCTACAACTCTTATTAAAATTGCAGGAAATGCACATTCGTCAGCTGTGTGCACAACATGATGTCATCCATATTGGATAGAGAGCTGATAGACAGTTCTGCAACCACTGCTTTGGTCACCAGATCCCAGAAGTTGGAGTAATTACTTCTTCATGAATATTAATAGCGTGCATAATCAAGTAGTCAGGTCTATCGGGGGCAAATCATCCCAAGAGGATTTTGCAGTAAATTATTTCTAAGTGGTTAATGAAAAATAACGGAACTGAATACTAATATCTGAAATGCAAAAATAGGTCCCGTATCCCACGTGAGGGGTAGTATGGTCCAGCCAGATCTTGTACTAATACATGCTTGCCATTCAGATTAATGGGCCACCATGTAACATATATAATGAGAGGGATACACAGAGCATAAAAAATTCTACCTAGAGTTGGCGCAAATCGATTTGCACAACACAGTGTATCAGCGATGACCGCAATCTGTGGCCACTAGATGTAGATGGGAGCTATGATAACTATCTCTTATCTAATGGCATCCATGGCTCTTCTTTTGATTAGACAGCCTGGCGCGACATCATGGTTGCAGTGAGATGCACATGTGGTGTTGTGCTAGACCAGGATACAGGATGCAGAAGATGGGGGTGGCAGAGGATACAGAGAACAGAAGATGGAGGGAGACAGAGGAAACAGGGAGCAGAACATGGCGGTATTCAGGATACAGGGGGCAGAAGATGGAAGGGAAAAAGAAGATACAGTGAGGAAAAAATGGGGGGATACATAGGGCAGAAGATGGGGCAGACAGAGGAAAAAGGGGCAGAAAATGGGGTAAACGGGATACTGGGGCAGAAGATGGAGGAGATTTAGGGCAGAAGATGGAGGAAGAAAAAGGATACAGGGTGCAGAAGATGGGGGTGGCAGAGGATACAGAAAACAGAAGATGGAGGGAGACAGAGGAAACGGGGCAGAAGATGGAAGGGAAAAAGAAGATACAGTGAGGAAAAAATGGGGGGATACATAGGGCAGAAGATGGGGCAGACAGAGGAAAAAGGGGCAGAAAATGGGGTAAACGGGATACTGGGGCAGAAGATGGAGGAGATTGAGGGCAGAAGATGGGAGGAAGAAAGAGGATACAGGGGGGAAGTATGGGGGGACACAGAGGATACAGAGGGCAGAAGATAGGGGAGACAGTAGCCTAAAGGAGCAGAAGATGAGGGGTTGACAGAGGATACAGGGGCAGAAAATGGGGGAGATAGAGGATACAGTAAACAAGATTTGGGAGACAGAACACAGTTGGCAGAAGATGGGGCAGACAGAGGGTACAGTGGGCAGACAGGATACAGGGGACAGAAGATGGGGAGATACACAGGATATAGGGGGCAGAAGTTGGAGGGAGATGGGTTACAGGTGGCAGAAGCTTGGGGGAGACAGAGGATACACTGAGCAGAAGATACGGCTTGCAAAGGTTACAGGTAGCAGAAGATGGGGAGAGGAAGAAGATGCAGGGTTGTGCAAATTGATTGGCACAACTCTAGTTCTCATATGACTTCCCTATAATAACTGAGGAGCCTCCCCTACTATAGTATGTAGACATGGGTTGTCTTGCTGAAAGACCCCCTATAATCTCACACCTGTACTTTGCCTAAAACTCATGCACAACTCAAACTCATGAAACCAATGGAGCCAATGGAAAGTTGCATATTTTTAGTTTCTATTGACTGCCTCAATGAAAATCAAGTGGCATTTCTTACAAACACTTAGATCTAGAATGCTTTTTTATGGTACATCGTAAATTTCAGAACATTCTTCATGTTGGATTGGTAGATCAATATACTTTAGACTAATGCAAGGGTAGTAGGGCAGAGGTAGACATTGTGAGTTAGTCCTGCTCCCTACATTGGGGTCAATGGACCATTTTCCACAAAGGAAGACTCGAGTAATAGAAATGGCAAATGGTATGTATGGGGTGGCGGGTGGGCTCTGCTGATTTTGCATTGGGTAACAAAATTTGTGGCAATCTACATGGACCAAGCTCCATCTTTAGAGACATTAAATTCCCAAAGGGAAATGATCCGTTTCAAGGTTCCAGGACGTGGATCCGTGAACCCTTGGAACCTCCGATGAATCTAGTTGGACGTTATTGGATGTAAATCACTAAAAAAAATAGAACAGTGTGACGGTTTGTTTGGCACCCAAGGTCTTATCGGGTTGTCCTTTTTATGTCATCTGGTCTATGGCTTTAATAGATTTCATACGTGACGATATATCGAGGTACCTGATATAGCTGCCAGTCTGGTAAAGTGAAGAATAGATGGAAATTCTTTATATTGGATCAGATGAAATGAGGAAAAGAAAAATATGTTTAGATGACTTTACAAAACAAAGCAGTGAGCTGTTTTTTGCATCGTCTTGTTCCTAGAATTCGGAGCCTACATTAATGACACATCTATGTACATGAAGTCATTCCTTTGTACATGCTGGGTTTATTAACAATATGTCATCATATATAAGGCATATGTACAGTGTACGGTACCTATGAATGGATAGATCTTTTTTATTTTTCCTGGCCAATAAACTGATGTTTTTGTTTTTACGCGGGATGTAAAATCCCCTTCTGATCCCGAGAAGGTCGAGAACCATTATGAATGGTCCATTTACAAACCTCAGAAATAAGAGCATGTGCGTTTCATTTAGCAATTCCCAGTAACCTGGACCCATCAAGGTTGTCCTCATCGGAGGTTGTGGTAACCTCTCACACATCTCATTGTGGATCACACCAGACCTTAAACATCAGAGACCGCACATAGAATGGCTTTACACCTTAGACTCATTTTCCATGTTGGCCACGTCTCCGTTCCTCTCTGTTTGATCCTCGGGGTTCTTCTCTCCGTTTTCGTTGGCCAATTCCGGATGCTGGTTGAGTTTGCTCGACACCGACCAGCTCAATGGCATTTCTGCTTTGATGATCATCTCGGCCAGTTCTTTGGCGCTGCAGGACGGAGTGTTGGTCTCATAGGTGTCGTGAAAGCTGTTGTAGTCCACTTCATAAAACCCGTCTTCGAGGGTGAGGACAGGCGTGAATCGATAGCCCCACTGGATTTCCGATGTGATGTAAGAGCTTCGAGCTTGACAGGTCATACCTAAAGAAAAATACAGGAAAAGTAAAAAAACAGTATTAAACATTCTCATTATCATCATAGGCGGGCCATTAGGCCAGTTCTATAAAGATGACTTTCCAGAATTCTCATTATCATTAAAGTCAGGACTAGGCAGACCACTGGGCCTGTACTATACAGATAACATTCCAGAATTCTCATTATCATCACAGGCAAGGCAGGACTAGGCAGGCCATTAGGCTTGTTCTGTAAAGATTTTCAGCATTCTCATTATCATCACACGCAGAACTAGGCAGACCACTAAGCCTCTTTATACAGATGACTTTCAAACATTCTCATTATCATCACAGGCAGGACTACAATAAAAGATAACCTCTCTATATATATTGGATGACACACGCTCTGCCATTCAAATAGATGATGTCACAGCTCACCTCCTCCTGTACAATGACTGATAACACCTATATATACAGTAGATAACACAGGATCCACCATTCACAATAGATGATGTCACAGCTCACCTCCTCCTCCTGTACAATGACATACACTATATCATACAGCAGAATACACAGACCACCAATCTTATATAGATGATTCAACATCTCACCTCCTCCATCCGTGTACATGACTGATAACACCTCTATATACAGGATGACACAGGATCCCCATTCAAATAGATGATGTCACAGCTCACCTCCTCCTGTACAATGACTGATACACCTTATATACAGTAGATAACACAGGATCCACCATTCACAATAGATGATGTCACAGCTCACCTCCTCCTCCTGTACAATGACTGATAACACCTCTATATACAATAGATAACACAGGATCCACCATTCACAATAGGTGATGTCACAGCTCACCTCCTCTCCTGTACAATGACTGATAACACCTCTATATACAGTAGATAACACAGGATCCACCATTCACAATAGGTGATGTCACAGCTCACCTCCTCCTCCTGTACAATGACTGATAACACCTATATATACAGTAGATAACACAGGATCCACCATTCACAATAGATGATGTCACAGCTCACCTCCTCCTGTACAATGACTGAAAACACCTATATATACATTCAAACCAAGAGAACAAAGAGTCATCGGTGTTTTGCATCCTTTTTGTAAGATGTTGTCCTCCTTTTTCCTTCTTCAGATGCCCGTCATTTTGTGATGTCCTTTTTTATTGTTTTCTTTTATTTGTTTTTAACTCTTAATCTTTTTTCTAGTTTTTATCCTTCTACATAAATTTGTGGGACTTTGGCCTTATATCAAGCCTCCATCATGACAACCCTCTAAAAAGAAGTTATGATCGAACTTCGTGTGAATTATTATCCATCATTGCTTATCATTTAGCCCATATTGCACCATAAATTGTACTGTGCTACTAGATAGTGTTTTTTCTTTATTGACATGTTCTTGTTAGGGTTTCACATATCTTATTGATGGGTTCATGTTGCTCGTACTTGGCTCCTCTAAATATATTTACCTGTCATGCCCTCTAATTTGGTCACCGGCCGTGCGCGTGCCTCATTGTTGCTCCTGTGCTTCCCTTGCGGGGGGGCGTCTCTATGCCTCTGACGCGCGTCGGGGGGGTTGTCCTTGACGCGCGCCGAGATGCATGACGTCCTCACAGCTGGGAGTCCCTGGATCGCTGAGACGCATGCGCCGATTGTAGTCGGCCCTCATTGGCTGGACATAACCATGTGATGCCTGCGGGCGTCTCCATGCCTCTGACGCGCACCTGGGTGCCTCCCCTGGTTCGCGTCGGGGCATTCTGACGTCCTGGTTACCGCAACCTTTTGGATTGTGACAGCGCATGTACGTAACGAGTCTGTCTCTGATTGACTGGATGTTACCATGTGATACATATGGGTGGGATATTCAAAGATCCTTGTCTCATGTTACTACTATCCGCTTGAGAAAGCTGTGCCTTTGTGCCGGCGAAACGTGCGTCGGGGTGACATCTCGGGTGCGATCTCTCCTGTCTCTCTACATTATTATCGGTGAGCATTACCTTCTCTTGCAGTCAGTGATTTCATCTAGGATGCCTCGTACCCCGGTTACCTTGCCTGTGTGCTTTCAGGGCATCCTAGTTATGCTACTTATTATGCTACTTATTTGAAACCTGTCTTGCAATGTTTGGGCTATTATGCCCCTAGGTTTCTCAGTTGCTATATACTTTGTATTATGACACTTTGTCTATGATTCAGGAGACTCATTGCACCTGTTTGTCTGCACTGCTTTTGTGTGTTTCCATGCTACTATGCTATCTATGTGATTTTGTAGACATTAATAAAGTTTCTATTTTATTATAACACCGATGACTCTTTGTTCTCCTGGTTTGAATTTATCTAATTGAGTGGTGTTTTTGGATTTACAATTACTATACCACTTTTTGTATTTGTTGTTGTTCTTGCTAATTATCCATGCAGCTGTTTTTGTTTAAACTGATTCTGTCTGTGTTTTTCACAGTTATATTCAGCTTTATCATGGACTTTCGTGCACGTGATGCGACATGGCGTGCTCAAACTAATGAAACGCTTCAGGATGGTGCAGATGGACCTAATGACGGGTCTAGGAAGGAATTACAGGAGGCAATTTTTCTTTTTAAGTACCTTCTTAAGAAACGGACTAAGGTTTGGTGGACCTACGAGTTCCTGGACAAATATATTAAAACTAACCTCATATCTAGAGGTTTACACATTCAGGTGTTTCCCATTCAAGAGGAATCCTTTAAGAACTGATGGGAGCAATTAGCTAACACTTGCTCCATTGGGTTCATGACTATATTAAAAGAGATGAATTTGAAGACATTGGAAACACTTGAAAAAGAGATCGAGTCAGCCCAGGTCATATTAAGGCGAGAGATGTCTAGTGAAAATTTAAAAAAGTTTAATGACGCTGTTGATGCAGATTTACAGAAGTGGGCTTTTGAAATCCAGTCCACTAAATCCAAGAAGTACAAATGAGACACTCAGGATAAAATGTTATCGAGGGTTTATCGTTGGCGTAACCCTAATGACCGCTCTCGTCCTAGATATAGGAACTCCTCATATTCTAGATCACGTTCTGCTTCTACGCGGTCCAATTTTTCTAATAACGATGATTTATCATCTAAAACCTCTCAAGCCAGTGACCAATTTGCTGATATTTCTGGTGGGAAGAAGATGGTGACTCGTCAGGCTATTAAGAATAAAGGCTGGGTCTCACATAACGATACACCAGCGATCCCGACAACGATATGCACTTGTCAGGATCGCTGGTGTATCGCTACATGATCGCTGCCAAACAGGCAGCTCAGGCAGCGATCTGGGACAGCGACACTGCGGGTAACATCGCTTAGTTACCTGCAGTGTACCTTGGATACCCGCGCGCTGATGCAGGGCGCTGGTATCCAAGGTACACAGCGGGTTTCCAAGCGCTGCGCGGTGCCTGGAAACCCGTTGTGTACCTTGGATACCAGCTCCCTGCATCAGGGCGCTGGTATCCAAGGTACACAGCGGGTTTCTAGGCACAGCCCCGCGCCTGGAAACCCGCTGTGTACCTTGGTTACCAGCGGATCGCTGGTCTCCCGCCTGTCACACGCAGCGATGCGTGCCTGTCAGAGGGAGACCAGCGATCAAAAAAAGGTCCTGACATTTCAGCGACGATCAGCGATACCCGGCAGGGGGGCTGATCGTCGCTGAATGTCACACACAGCGATATCGCTAGTGAGATCGCTGCTGCGTCACAAAACTAGTGACTCAGCAGCGATCTCGGTAGCGATATCGCTATGTGAGACGGGCCCTTAAGACTAATGGTGGCAAGTCTTCCCAGCATGGATCCCAGAGTGGGCTTCAGGTAGTTAACCTATCACATCATGTCTTGTCTGCTACTCAATTAGAAGTTCTGAGCAGGGGCTTGACTTTTTCACCCACTAATCAATTTAATTTTTTCACAGCTGTGAAGGATTTACATCTTTTTTCTCGCAAGCTCCTGCTCAGAAAATTGCATTCTCGAGGTCAATCATTGGAGTCATGGAGTGACACCGAGAGGGAGGCTCTACACAATCTGGAGGATTTACTTGAGGAACAAACGATACCATCCACAAGTAGGTTACCCACATCACTTTTGCCCAGATCAGTGAGGTTTCCCCCCTTGCCACTATGCCCTGCTATAGATATTTTTACAAGATTAGTCACTGAAGACTTTAAGCAATTACCAACTAAACGCAGATTTGACAATCTGACTTGTGACCAACGCCAGGCATTGTCACAGTTACAGTCACTTCCTGACGTTGTTTTCAAGTCTGCTGACAAGGGGGGAACATCGTGATCTGGCCTTGTGAGAAATACGAACGTGAAGCGTTCCGTCAATTAAAGGACCCTCATACGTACACTAAATTGACGTATTGTCCTCTTTCCTCCTTCTCTCTGGAACTCCATGACATCCTATACAGAGCCTATGAGGCAAACATTATTACCAAAAAAGTCCTAGAGGGCTTATTTGTTAAATATCCCAAGATTCCGACTTTTTACCTTCTTCCCAAAATCCACAAGGATCCCCTCAATCCACCGGGACGTTCCATTGTGTCAGGCATCGGCGGGTCTGTGTGATATGATATGTAAATTCATTGATTTTTACCTTAAACCCATTGTGGAGACTCTGCCCTCCTTTGTCCGTGACACAACGGACGTCCTGGCACGGATTGACGGCATCCTTGTGGATAAGTCCACTATTTTGGTTACGGCTGACGTGGAGTCTTTGTACACATGCATTGACCACTCTCACGGTTTGGCAGCGGTCCGCCTCTTCTTGGGGTCCTCCGACTTGGACGGCTCTTTGTGTGAGCTTATCCTCGAGCTGCTGCATTATGTCCTTACTCACAACCTTTTTGTCTTTAAAGACAATTACTATCTGCAGAAACGCGGTACAGCCATGGGCGCAGCCTGTGCGCCCGCGTATGCCAATCTCTTCCTGGGTCCTGGGAGAGATCCTTGTTCGGCGACGCGGGTGTGCCGGCCGCTTCCCATGTGCTGTACTGGTTCAGATATATTGATGATATTCTCATGTTGTGGGATGGGACGGTGCAGCAGCTCGGTGATTTTATGGTTGAGCTGAATCAAAATTCTTTAAACACCCATTTAACCTATAACCATAGTTGTACCAAAGTTGAGTTCCTGGACGTTTCTCTGGAGGTGGACGATCATCGTCGCTTTCGGACGAACGTCTATAGGAAGCCCACTGCGGTCAACTCATTGATTCACGCTACATCGGCTCACCATCCTGCCACAATTAGGGCCGTCCCGGTCGGACAGTTCCTCCGGATGAGGCGGATCTGTTCCTCTGATAGGGCTTTTGAGACACAAGCTGATGACCTGAGACATCGTTTCAAAGCTCGTGGATCTAGTACCAGGTGCATTAAGCACGGGTATAACCGTGCTAGGAGGACTCCACGCAGCCGCCTCCTCAATACTACCCAACGTGACAGACAGACATGTGATGATGGTCCCATTAGATTCATCACATTCAACCATGAATGGTCTGGCATCCGTCAGATCATTACTAAACACTGGGAGGTGCTGAAAACCGAGCCCTCTTTGGCTTCCTTTTTGGGTGATTTCCCATCTTTGACATCTCGTCGATCTAAGAATTTGAGTGACCTATTAGTCCGGAGTCACTATCTTCCTACCCCCAGAAATTATTTTGGAACTCGTGGCCCCACCCCTGGTTTCTTTCCTTGTGGCCATTGCCTTGCGTGTACCAATGTCGTGCATTGCTCCACCTTTTCATCCTCTGATGGGAAAAAATCTTTTGATATACGCCAGCGTATATCCTGCGGCAGCAGTAATGTTATATACTACGCCACTTGTGGCTGCCCCAGGATATACGTTGGCCTTACCACCAGGGAATTAAGGATAAGAGTAAGGGAGCACGTAAGAGACATTGGTGCAGCAAGATCCATTCACGATCCCTCGGACCTGGAGACAATCCCGCGACATTTTAAATGTCACCATAATTGTGACACTACATCATTCAAGGTACGAGGAATCGACGTTCTCCACCTCGGCATTAGGGTTGGGGACAACAAAAAAATTCTGGCTCAGATGGAGGCGCGATGGATGGTCGTGTTGGACACCATCGTCCCCAATGGCCTCAATGAATCACTTAATTTTGCATCCTTTTTGTAAGATGTTGTCCTCCTTTTTCTTCTTCCAGATGCCCGTCATTTTGTAATGTCCTTTTTTATTGTTTTCTTTTATTTGTTTTTAACTCTTAATCTTTTTTCTAGTTTTTATCCTTCTACATAAATTCGTGGGACTTTGGCCTTATATCAAGCCTCCATCATGACGACCCTCTAAAAAGAAGTTATGATCGAACTTCGTGTGAATTATTATCCATCATTGCTTATCATTTAGCCCATATTGCACCATAAATTGTACTGTGCTACTAGATAGTGTTTTTTCTTTATTGACATGTTCTTGTTAGGGTTTCACATATGTTATTGATGGGTTTTCACATGTTGCTCGTACTTGGCTCCTCTAAATATATTTACCTGTCATGCCCTCTAATTTGGTCACCACTCACCGGCCGTGCGCGTGCCTCGTTGTTGCTCCTGTGCTTCCCTTGCGGGGGGGAGTCTCTATGCCTCTGATGCGCATCGGGGGGGTTGTCCTTGACGCGCGCCGAGATGCATGACGTCCTCACCGCTGGGAGTCCCTGGATCGCTGCGACGCATGCGCCGATTGTAGTCGGCCCTCATTGGCTGGACACAACCATGTGATGCCTGCGGGCGTCTCCATGCCTCTGACGCGCACCTGGGTGCCACCCCTGGTTCGCGTTGGGGCGTTCTGACGTCCTGGTTACCGCAACCTTTTGGATTGTGACAGCGCATGTACGAACCGAGTCTGTCTCTGATTGACTGGATGTCACCATGTGATACATATGGGTGGGATATTCAAAGGTCCTTGTCTCATGTTACTACTATCCCCTTGAGAAAGCTGTGCCTTTGTGCCGGCGAAACGTGCGTCGGGGTGACATCTCGGGTGCGATCTCTCCTGTCTCTCTACATTATTATCGGTGAGCATTACCTTCTCTTGCAGTCAGTGATTTCATCTAGGATGCCTCGTACCCCGGTTACCTTGCCTGTGTGCTTTCAGGGCATCCTAGTTATGCTACTTATTATGCTACTTATTTGAAACCTGTCTTGCAATGTTTGGGCTATTATGCCCCTAGGTTTCTCAGTTGCTATATACTTTGTATTATGACACTTTGTCTACGATTCAGGAGACTCATTGCACCTGTTTGTCTGCACTGCTTTTGTGTGTTTCCATGCTACTATGCTATCTATGTGATTTTGTAGACATTAATAAAGTTTCTATTTTATTATAACACCGATGACTCTTTGTTCTCCTGGTTTGAATTTATCTAATTGAGTGGTTTTTTGGATTTACAATTACTATACCACTTTTTGTATTTGTTGTTGTTCTTGCTAATTATCCATGCAGCTGTTTTTGTTTAAACCACCCCTATATACAGTAGATAGCACAGGATCCACCATTCACAATAGACAATGTCACAGCTCACCTCCTCCTCCTGTACAATGACTGATAACACCTCTATATACAGTAGATAACGCAGGATCCACCATTCACAATAGATGATGTCACAGCTCACCTCCTCCTCCTCCTGTACAATGACTGATAACACCTCTATATACAGTAGATAACACAGGATCCACCATTCACAATAGATGATGTCACAGCTCACCTCCTCCTCCTGTACAATGACTGATAACACCTCTATATACAGTAGATAACACAGGATCCACCATTCACAATAGGCGATGTCACAGCTCACCTCCTCCTCCTGTACAATGACTGATAACACCTCTATATACAGTAGATAACACAGGACCCACCATTCACAATAGGTGATGTCACAGCTCACCTCCTCCTCCTGTACAATGGCTGATAACACCTCTATATACAGTAGATAACACAGGATCCACCATTCACAATAGATGATGTCACAGCTCACCTCCTCCTCCTCCTGTACAATGACTGATAACACCTCTATATACAGTAGATAACACAGGACCCACCATTCACAATAGGTGATGTCACAGCTCACCTCCTCCTCCTGTACAATGGCTGATAACACCTCTATATACAGTAGATAACACAGGATCCACCATTCACAATAGGTGATGTCACAGCTCACCTCCTCCTCCTGTACAATGACTGATAAACCTCTATATACAGTAGATAACACAGGATCCACCATTCACAATAGGTGATGTCACAGCTCACCTCTCTCCTCCTGTACAATGACTGATAAACCTCTATATACAGTAGATAACACAGGATCCACCATTCACAATAGGAGATGTCACAGCTCACCTCCTCCTCCTGTACAATGACTGATAATACCTCTATATACAGTAGATAACACAGGATCCACCATTCACAATAGGTGATGTCACAGCTCACCTCCTCCTCCTGTACAATGACTGATAATACCTCTATATACAGTAGATAACACAGGATCCACATTTCACAATAGGTGATGTCACAGCTCACCTCCTCCTCTGTACAATGACTGATAAACCTCTATATACAGTAGATAACACAGGATCCTACCATTCACAATAGATGATGTCACAGCTCACCTCCTCTCCTGTACAATGACTGATAAACCTCTATATACAGTAGATAACACAGGATCCACTATTCACAATAGGTGATGTCACAGCTCACCTCCTCCTCCTGTACAATGACTGATAATACCTCTATATACAGTAGATAACACAGGATCCACCATTCACAATAGGTGATGTCACATCTCACCCCTCCTCCTGTACAATGACTGATAATACCTCTATATACAGCAGATAACACAGGATCCACCATTTACAACAGGTGATGTCACAGCTCACCTCCTTCCTCCTGTACAATGACTGATAACACCTCTATATACAGTAGATAACACAGGATCCACTATTCACAATATGTGATGTCACAGCTCACCTCCCCTCCTCCTCCTGTACAATGACTGATAACACCTCTATATACAGTAGATAACACAGGATCCTCCATTCACAATAGGTGATGTCACAGCTCACCTCCTCCTCCTGTACAATGACTGATAAACCTCTATATACAGTAGATAACACAGGATCCACTATTCACAATATGTGATGTCACAGCTCACCTCCTCCTCCTCCTGTACAATGACTGATAAACCTCTATATACAGTAGATAACACAGGATCCACCATTCACAATAGGTGATGTCACAGCTCACTCCTCCTCCTCCTGTACAATGACTGATAACACCTCTATATACAGTAGATAACACAGGATCCACCATTCACAATAGGTGATGTCACAGCTCACCTCCTCCTCCTGTACAATGACTGATAACTACCTCTATATACAGTAGATAACACAGGATCCACCATTCACAATAGGTGATGTCACAGCTCACCTCCTCCTCCTCCTGTACAATGACGATAACACCTTTATATACAGTAGATAACACAGGATCCACCATTACAATAGGGATGTCACAGCTCACCTCCTCCTCCTGTACAATGACTGATATACCTCTATATACAGTAGATAACACAGGATCCACCATTCACAATAGGTGATGTCACAGCTCACCTCCTCCTCCTGTACAATGACTGATAATACCTCTTATACAGTAGATAACACAGGATCCATCATTCACAATAGGTGATGTCACAGCTCACCTCCTCCTCCTGTACAATGACTGATAATACCTCTATATACAGTAGATAACACAGGATCCACCATTCACAATAGGTGATGTCACAGCTCACCGCCTCCTCCTGTACAATGACTGATAATACCTCTATATACAGAGATAACACAGGATCCCATTTCACAATAGGTGATGTCACAGCTCACCTCCTCCTCCTGTACAATGACTGATAAACCTCTATATACAGTAGATAACACAGGATCCACCATTCACAATAGGTGATGTCACATCTCACCCGCCTCCCTCCTGTACAATGACTGATAATACCTCTATATACAGCAGATAACACAGGATCCACCATTTCACAACTAGGTGATGTCACAGCTCACCTCCTCCTCCTTACAATGACGATAATACCTCTATATACAGTAATAACACAGGATCCACCATTTACAACAGGTGATGTCACAGCTCCTCCTCCTCCTATACAATGACTGATATCACCTCTATATACAGTAGATAACACAGGATCCACCATTCACAATAGGTGATGTCACAGCTCACCTCCTCCTCCTGTACAATGACTGATAACACCTCTTTATACAGTAGATAACACAGGATCCACCATTCACAATAGGTGATGTCACAGCTCACCTCCTCCTCCTGTACAATGACTGATAACACCTCTTTATACAGTAGATAACACAGGATCCACCATTCACAATAGGTGATGTCACAGCTCACCTCCTCCTCCTGTACAATGACTGATAACACCTCTATATACAGTAGATAACACAGGATCCACCATTCACAATAGGTGATGTCACAGCTCACCTCCTCCTCCTGTACAATGACTGATAAACCTCTATATACAGTAGATAACACAGGATCCACCATTCACAATAGGTGATGTCACAGCTCACCTCCTCCTCCTGTACAATGACTGATAACACCTCTATATACAGTAGATAACACAGGATCCACCATTCACAATAGGTGATGTCACAGCTCACCTCCTCCTCCTGTTACAATGACTGATAACACCTCTATATACAGTAGATAACACAGGATCCACCATTCACAATAGGTGATGTCACAGCTACCTCCTCCTCCTGTACAATGACTGATAATACCTCTATATACAGCTAGATAACACAGGATCCACCATTCACAATAGGTGATGTCACAGCTCACCTCCTCCTCCTGTACAATGACTGATAACACCTCTATAACAGCAGATAACACAGGATCCACCATTCACAATAGGTGATGTCACAGCTACCTCCTCCTCCTGTACAATGACTGATAACACCTCTATATACAGTAGATAACACAGGATCCACCATTCACAATAGTAATGTCACAGCTCACCTCCTCCTCCTGTACAATGACTGATAACACCTCTATATACAGTAGAATAACACAGGATCCACCATTCACAATAGGTGATGTCACAGCTCACCTCCTCCTCCTTTACAATGACTGATAACACCTCTATATACAGTAGATAACACAGGATCCACCATTCACAATAGGTGATGTCACAGCTCACCTCCTCCTCCTGTACAATGACTGATAACACCTCTATATACAGCAGATAACACAGGATCCACCATTCACAATAGGTGATGTCACAGCTACCTCCTCCTCCTGTACAATGACTGATAACACCTCTATATACAGTAGATAACACAGGATCCACCATTCACAATAGGTGATGTCACAGCTCACCTCCTCCTCCTGTACAATGACTGATAACACCTCTATATACAGTAGATAACACAGGATCCACCATTCACAATAGGTGATGTCACAGCTCACCCCTCCTCCTGTACAATGACTGATAAACCTCTATATACAGAGATAACACAGGATCCACCATTCACAATAGGTGATGTCACAGCTCACCTCCTCCTCCTGTACAATGACTGATAACACCTCTTTATACAGTAGATAACACAGGATCCACCATTCTACATAGGTGATGTCACAGCTCACCTCCTCCTCCTATACAATGACTGATAACACCTCTATATACAGTAGATAACACAGGATCCACATTCACAATAGGTGATGTCACAGCTCACCTCCTCCTCCTGTACAATGACTGATAATACCTCTATATACAGTAGATAACACAGGATCCACCATTCACAATAGGTGATGTCACAGCTCACCTCCTCCTCCTGTACAATGACTGATAAACCTCTATATACAGCAGATAACACAGGATCCACCATTCACAACAGGTGATGTCACAGCTCACCTCCTCCTCCTATACAATGACTGATAACACCTCTTTATACAGTAGATAACACAGGATCCACCATTCACAATAGGTGATGTCACAGCTCACCTCCTCCTCCTCCTGTACAATGACTGATAACACCTCTATACACAGCAGATAACACAGGATCCACCATTCACAATAGGTGATGTCACAGCTACCTCCTCCTCCTGTACAATGACTGATAAACCTCTATATACAGCAGATAACACAGGATCACCATTCACAATAGGTGATGTCACAGCTCACCTCCTCCTCCTGTACAATGACTGATAACACCTCATATACACAGCAGATAACACAGGATCCACCATTCACAATAGGTGATGTCACAGCTACCTCCTCCTCCTTACAATGACTGATAACACCTCTTTATACAGTAGATAACACAGGATCCACCATTCACAATAGTATGTCACAGCTCACCTCCTCCTCCTGTACAATGACTGATAACACCTCTATATACAGTAGATAACACAGGATCCACTATTCACAATAGGTGATGTCACAGCTCACCTCCTCCCTCCTCCTGTACAATGACTGATAACACCTCTATATACAGCAGATAACACAGGATCCACCATTCACAATAGGTGATGTCACAGCTTACCTCCTCCTCCTGTACAATGACTGATAAACCTCTATATACAGCAGATAACACAGGATCCACCATTCACAATAGGTGATGTCACAGCTCACCTCCTCCTCCTGTACAATGACTGATAACACCTCTATATACAGCAGATAACACAGGATCCACCATTCACAATAGGTGATGTCACAGCTTACCTCCTCCTCCTGTACAATGACTGATAACCTCTATATACAGTAGATAACACAGGATCCACCTATTCACAATAGTGATGTCACAGCTCACCTCCTCCTCCTGTACAATGACTGATAACACCTCTATATACAGTAGATAACACAGGATCCACCATTCACAATAGGTGATGTCACAGCTCACCTCCTCCTCCTGTACAATGACTGATAAACCTCTATATACAGTAGATAACACAGGATCCACCATTCACAATAGGTGATGTCACAGCTCACCTCCTCCTCCTCCTGTACAATGACTGATAACACCTCTATATACAGTAGATAACACAGGATCCACCATTCACAATAGGTGATGTCACAGCTCACCTCCTCCTCCTGTACAATGACTGATAACACTCTATATACAGTAGATAACACAGGATCCACCATTCACAATAGGTGATGTCACAGCTCACCTCCTCCTCCTGTACAATGACTGATAACACCTCTATATACAGCAGATAACACAGGATCCACCATTTACAATAGGTGATGTCACAGCTCACCTTCTCCTCCTGTACAATGACTGATAATACCTCTATACACAGCAGATAACACAGGATCCACCATTTACAATAGGTGATGTCACAGCTCGCCTCCTCCTCCTGTACAATGACTGATAACACCTCTATATACAGCAGATAACACAGGATCCACCATTCACAATAGGTGATGTCACGATGTGTGGCCCAGCTATGTCAGGCACACAAATAATCCAGGAAAATGCACAGGAAGGTAACCGCAAAAGCTTGTTATCCATTCACGTCACTCACACTTTCAGACACACCCACCAGGGGTATAGGAGGTAGTGACACGTAGCAGAGCTCATTCAAGATTCAAGTTTCCTGTCTGAGAAGAGCTCAGATCAGTCAGTTTCCTGTCTTAGGACAGTGCAGTTCAGTGTCAGTCCAGTCTGGACTTGGAGGGAGAGGAGAGAGGACTGAATCCTCGCAGAGCTAGCGTAGCTCACCTGACAAGGAAGTGGAGGCTAGTACGGGTGAAGTGAATCATCCTAGCCTAGTCAGAGCTACCCTTAATCAGTACCTCAACAGAAGCTGAAACAAGGAGGACACTGAGAGCTGCTCAGCGAGCTCTGGAGAAAGCTGACATTTCCATCAAAGCTACAAGTGCTTATGATAAGAGCGAGAGCAGGGCGAAGGGCGCAGTGGAGAAGACAGAGAGAAGTGCTTCAGGTACCAAATTATCTGCACTAATTCACCGGACACCGGGGTCCGAAGCGTTGCTAGACTTTCAAGCTTAGTAACAAGATAACCGGAAGCTATCTGGACTACAGGTCGCAGAGAGCAGCCCTAAGCGCCAATACGTAAACGGAGTCAGGGAGAACAAGGACTTTTAGCAGGGCCCTGCATAGAGGGACTTTGTTCTTTTCAACATCTGATAGTCAGAGACATAGAAGGCTCCACCACAATGTCGGCCGGGCTTTGCAGCTATTGAGAAAGCTGGAGATTGCAGAGTTAACTTCGCTTCATGCAAGTTTGGACTCAGAGATATATGAAGTAAAGGAGGCCTCTAACCTGCTCAGCGGTTACCCAAATGTGCATTCTCCACCCCGACCAGCTCCCCGGGACCTGCTTGAAACACTCTACAGTAAAGGTATGAAAGAAGCTGCATTGTGTGTGACTGAATTCTTAACTACACCCTGCATCATCACCATAGACTTCCAGGGACCAGTCTCACCTGTGGGAGACTTACCACCCAGCTGCCCCATAACATCCCCTGTGAAGATCCTTATAGCAGCGCTGGTACAATTGACTAGATACCACAGGTGGCGTCACGAACTACCTATCCAATAATCCCCTGTAAATATCCCCATTGCATGACCGCCAGGGCCACGGACCGAGTCCCGCTGCCAGTGACATCTCCCATAGAAATCAATGGGCTCGGCTCCGAGTACCCCATAGCCCTGGTATCCACAATTGTGGTGCGAGTCA
Source organism: Oophaga sylvatica (assembly GCA_033576555.1). Taxonomy (NCBI): domain Eukaryota; kingdom Metazoa; phylum Chordata; class Amphibia; order Anura; family Dendrobatidae; genus Oophaga; species Oophaga sylvatica. The sequence continues at coordinate 626,910,296 of JARQOD010000002.1, forward strand.
TCTAACTTGGCGTCACGAACAGGATGCGAAGCTTGCAATTGTGAGTCCTGTGTGCCTATATTGAACTGTTTGGTGAAAAAGACTGTTTGCTGTGTTTGGCGCCATAATACCGCCATCTTTACCGCAATATTCGCGCCCTCAGGCGCTGGTGAAGAAGGGGGGCGTACCTGAAAAAGCGCGCTGTTGCCTGGACACGCCCCCAACTCTGACGCGGCGGCAGGTCCTGTGAAACAGGAAGTGAAGTGAAGCGCCAGCGACAAAGGTCCTGTCTCCACCGCTGTGCCTGCGACGCTGCAGCCTGTGAAAGAGGTAGGCTCAGATTAACCAAGGGGGCATCAACATGTCGCAACAACCGGCAGACGGAGCGGCCCCAGCCGGTGGCCCCAATAGCCCACCGCTTGGCGTTGTAGTGCAGGATGGAGGGGCGGCCCCTCACCTGGCCGGTGGTCCCGCTCATGCCGCTAACCCTCCCATACATGCCTGGAGCGAAGTGGCTCCCTCAGTACAGCGGCGAGCCAGACACCCTGCCAGGTTTAAACGGAAAATATGTAGCATTTTGATATGTACTCAATGACTGAAAAGCAAAAAGCTGCTGTGGTAATAGGACAGTTAGCTGGTGCGGCTGAGAGAGAAGTAGAGACTTGGACCACTGCAGACCAGGAGTCGGTACCTGCGATTCTCTTAAAGCTACAGGCCATCTTTGAGGACCGCACAGAAACGGATCTCCGGATGGCATTTTATCAGTGCTTCCAGAGACCGGGTGACAGTATTAGGGACTACGCCTGCCGACTACAGGGGGCCCTGCGAGCTCTTAAACAGGCTAACCCTACAAGTCCCATTGATGAGAGCCAAATGTTGAAAGAGCAATTTGTACGGGGACTGAGGTCTCCAGCGGAAGGCAGGACTGTAAACTGGTGGTCCTTAGATCATCCAGATGCCACTTTTGATGCCCTAAAATACATGGCAATAAAAGGGCTGCGACCCTTGGAAAAGCCAGAGGTGGCAAATCAGTATCACCCGGGTGAAGCCACTCTAAAGCCGGCAGTACCCACCTTTTCCCCGCAGGTGGCAGAAGCTACAACGCAGGTGGCGCCCCCTAGTGAGTTGGAATGTCTGCGCTCAGAAGTGCGCCAGCTGACTAAGAACCTGGCCACTGTAATGGATGCCCTGCAACTGCGGAAAGAAGAAGGAGGAAAGATCCTACTAGCCGACTGTCCGGAGGATGTCCCTTGGATGAACCGGAGGAAATGGAGGACGTCGCCTCACCGGAGGAGGACCACGCCACCCCCAGGAGCGACTCCTGATCAACACCATCCTCGCCGGGAGATCATCTGCTACCGCTGCAACCAAAAAGGTCATATGGCTCAGCAATGTCCTTTAAACGAGCCGATCCTGGGTCCAAGGGCCAACACCCAGGAGTAGACTCATCAGGCCCCTTAGACTGGAACCGCAGGTTCGTGGGTGGACGACCCTACCTGTCCATCATTCTGGACGGGATTGCAATTCCTGCACTGCTGGACACTGGATCTCAGGTGACCATCATACCTGATGTCCTCTATAATAAATTTTGGTCCATGGACAGTCTCCAGCCCCCGAGCCCTGACTTGACAGTGTACGCCACCAATGGTCTCCCTGTTGAAGTAATTGGAGCCAAAAACGTGAACGTAAAAGTGGGCAGAGTGGAGCTGAAGGATCAGGGACTTCTAGTAGTAAGGACTGTAAATGAGGAAAATGGCCTAAATGTGATATTAGGTACTAACATTATCAGTAACTGTCTGGGAGAAGTTGTGTTTTTGCTCCAACAGCTCGCTGAAGTTGCCAAGCCAAAGCAGAAGGGGGTGATCCAGAGGGAGATCCGGGCCCTGATGTGCCAGCAGCAAGCGGAGCTTACAGATGGTGAAATCGGTAATGTACGGGTCACAGACTCGAACCCCATTGTAATACCCCCAATGAGTGAAATGTTAATATCGTGTAGAGCAGCCATAGGTCTGAGAGGACAGAACTACCAAGCAGTAGTAGAACCCCATCGCTCAGAACACAGACCTACACTCATGACTGCCAGAGGGGTAGTGGAAGTAATAAATGGGAGAGTACCAGTACGACTTCTCAACTGGGGGGACGACTAAGTAAATTTACCACGTTATGCCACAGTTGCTAAATTACATGCCGTAGATAACAATTCTATCCTCACAACCGAGTCCTTGGCCTCCCGCCAACCAGCGGAGGATAATGATCCGGCAACCCCGGTAGCGGATTGGTGTCAGCAGCTTCATATAGGGACAGACACCACTTCCGTCCACCAGAAACAGGGGGTACTACGGGTGGTACAAGAGTACGCACAAGTATTTAGCAAGCACCCACTTGATTTTGGGACCATTAAGGGAGTACAGCATCATATCCCTACAGGCAGTCATGCTCCCATCAAAGAGCGGTATAGACCCATACCTCCAGCCCACTATCAGAAAGCTAAGGAAATGCTGCATGACATGAAGAAAGCCGGGGTGATAAGGGATAGTTGTAGCCCCTGGGCGGCACCTCTAGTTCTAGTGAAGAAAAAGGATGGTAGCATGAGAATGTGTGTAGATTACAGACAAGTAAATCGTATAACACATAAAGATGCATACCCATTACCATGCATAGAGGAATCCTTAGCTGCTCTGAAAACGGCTAACTACTTTTCTACCCTCGACCTTACTAGTGGGTACTGGCAAGTAGCTGTGGCTGAGGAGGATCGGGAAAAAACTGCTTTCACCACCCCAATGGGACTCTGCGAGTTTGACAGAATGCCGTTCGGCCTCAGCAGTGCCCCAGGAACATTTCAGAGAGTGATGGAGAGCTGCCTAGGACATCTCAACTTTGAAACCGTGTTGCTGTATCTGGACGACGTGATTGTGTACTCCAAGACATATGAAGATCATCTGAAGCACCTGGCAGAGGTATTCGAGTCCTGTCCAAGTATGGGATGAAACTGAAGCCCTCCAAATGCCATCTGCTCAAACGAAAGGTACAGTACTTGGGACATATTGTCAGTTCCGAAGGAGTAGCGCCGGACCCCGAGAAGGTCACAGCCATCCAGAAATGGCCGGAGCCGAAGAATCTAAAGGAGGTGCGTCAGTTCTTGGGACTAACAGGTTACTACAGGAGTTTGTAAAAGATTACACCAAGAAGGCGCGCCTTTGCAGGACCTCTGGTAGGACAACTCTCAAGAGTAGAAACTCTCCATTCAATTGGGGTCAAGAACAAGCTGAGGCATTCAAAGAGATGAAAGAGATCCTGACAGGCGATGAAATCTTAAGTATGCCACACTAAGCATCCGCTACGATTCGAGCGTTGCATACTAATGAGATCGCTAGCGGGATTGTTTCTATATCGCTAAGCGGCCACTTTCGATATGTTAACGACGCTATCGCCGTTAGCGATCTTCTTAACACTTAGCGTACAAAAGTACCGTAAATCGCTAAGAAAGGTGCCACACGCGATAAGATACTTACCCAGCGGACGCGACGAGAAATAGTCCGAACGATTCAGCGACGGTCGAGATCACAGCAGGAAGCTCCGTGAAGCTGCGCACGAACATATGCTAGGGATCGTAAATAGAGTTTTAGCGATCCGTAGCGATATGTTTAGTGCATACCTTAGCCTACCCTGATTACAACCAACCGTTCCTGCTGTACACTGATGCCAGTAACGAAGGATTAGGAGCAGTCCTTAGTCAGAAGCAGAATGGCCAAGAAAAAGTCATCGCATATGCCAGCAGAAAGCTCAGGCCAACTGAGAGGAACCCGGAAAACTATAGCAGCTTCAAACTGGAGTTCCTAGCGCTGGTCTGGGCCATTACCGAAAGATTTAAACATTACCTTGCCTCCAACAAGTTCACTGCGTACACAGACAACAACCCCTTGACGCACCTTGAAACAGCCAAGCTGGGAGCCATGGAGCAATGTTGGATGGCTCGGCTGTCAAACTATCAGTTTACCATCAAGTACAGAGCGGGCCGTAAAAATGCTAACGCGGACGCCTTGTCCAGAATGCCGCATGAATCCGACACGGAGGAAGAATCAGATGATCTGGAAGAAATCGAGCTACCTGCGTTCCACCGAAATGGGATGGTCCAAGAGCAACGAGTCTACAGAAAGCGGTGTGGTGAGATGTTGAACCCTTTACCTCATCACAGCTGGAAGCAGACTAAGGACAGCGATCCAGTGGTCAGTCGTGTCAAGGAGCTGATAAGACAGGAAGGTTCCTCCTTGGAGAAAGACGCACCCATACCAGCAAAGCTCCTGTGGAATGAGAGAAGCCGGTTGTTCATCTACCGTGAGAAGTTGTGCAGGAGATACGTCGACCCAAGGACCCATGAGATGGTTTGGCAAATAGTGGTCCCCAGAGCAGACATCCAAATGGTGTTGGAAGCCTACCACATCAAGCGGGACACTTTGGCTGGAAAAAGCTGGAGACCCTGTTGAGGTGTCGGTTCTACTGGGTAGGGATGCGCAGCTCCATCGAGAAGTGGTGCCGGAACTGTGGACCCTGTGGTCTCAGACGAAAAGACTATCATAGTCAGAAGGCACCCTTGCAGCCTATCTGGACGACTCGTCCCCTGGAGATCGTAGCATTGGATCACGTCAAGTTGTCCCCAAGCAGGTCAGGATACTCATATGCCCTGACCATGGTGGATCACTATTCCAGGTTTCTGGTGGTCGCCCCTGTCAAAGATATGACAGCAGAGACAGCAGCAAGAACCTTCCAAGCAAGTTTCTGCAGACCACACGGATATCCAGAGCAGGTACTGACTGATCGAGGTCCAGCCTTTGAAGCTGAACTGTTTCAGGAATTCTGTCAATTGTATGGATGTAAAAAGATCAGAACAACACCATACCACCCTCAGACCAATGGCCTTTGTGAAAAGATGAATCACATTGTCATGGATTTACTGAAAACTGTACCACTGGAAGAAAGAAATCGGTGGCCAGACTTGTTACCTGACCTGGTTGACTTGTACAACCACATACCAGTAAGTTCCACCAACTGCACTCCAGCCTACCTTATGAGAGCAAGACCGGAAGGCTGCCAATGGATTTGGAGCTGGGTGTGGTAGAACCAGAGGCTGATGACAGTGCTGAAGATTGGGACACAACTCGACGGGAACAGTACAGGAGAGTACAAGCCTGCGTGGAAGACAGTCTCAATAAAGTAAGAGAAAAACAGGAGAAGAACTATAACAAAAATGCTCCCGCTAAGCCTTTGATGCCTGGAGAAACTGTGCTAAAAAGGAAAAGAAGAATGCACAAATTGGATGATCAGTGGGAACAGGAGCCATATGTCGTGCAAAATTCCAATTTTGATAACAGAAAGACCTGTACCATCAGCAAGGATGGAGGAAAAACGACTGCAACTGTGTCTAGAGATCATCTAAAGTTGTGTCCTGGCCCATTAAAGCTTCGTGAGGAAGAACCTGTTGTCCTTCAGAAAGAAAATGATGAAGCGGTCATACATACGGATTTGGGAGATTTACCTGCAGATTGGCCCAGATTGGGAGACGCTGTAATTATTCCTGTGCTGCAGTTTTATCAACCGCAAGAGGAGTCTCTGCATCCAGTCATACCAATTGTGCCAGTAGAGCCAGTTCCAGAAGGACCTATTCCGGCAGACCCTCAACCATTGGAACCGCAAGAAGCAGCACCACAAGAAGTGGAGTCCCCTGGTGAAGCAGTACCGCCTCGCCCAGTCGCTAGCATGCTTGCCAGGTCCCTAGAGAGGTGGAGTCGTATCTATAGTTTGCCGTTACGCAGAACAGAAAGGTTAGAGACTACTATACATGACGCTACCCCACGTAGGTCAGAACGTATCACTAAAGGAAAACTACCTATTCGCTATCAGGAGTAGTCCTAGTAAATTAGTTAGCCAGACCCAGACAGGGTTTATTGTCACTGACAAATTGTATAAAGTTTGAAAAAGTATTAATGTAATTATTTGAAATGTGTTTAACCATGCATGGACTGCGTGGCTGTGGACTGTGCCAGCCCAAGAACTTGCTTTGTAAATAGTTGCACTACGGTGCCCTATCTTGGTTTTACACGAAACCATTACTAACTACCTCTGAAGAAAAACCCGTATGGTGTGGCCTAGAGTGAGGTCTGCAGTCAGAAGTCCTGCAGCCCACCCAGGACCCACGTGGGAGGTTTTTGGTGCGGGTCCTCCACAAGAATATTATCTTGTATTTATTGAAACATGTCTTGATATTTTGATACTTTTGTATTTTTCTAATGTACAAATTGTAACGTTCAAGAAGTCTTACCTCCCGGATGGGAAGAGTTAAAATGTTGTTGTTTAATGCAAAACAAAAATGTTTTATTTTTCTCTTTTACAGCCCGGGAGTGCTGTGTTTAACCAAGGGGGATGTGTGGCCCAGCTATGTCAGGCACACAAATAATCCAGGAAAATGCACAGGAAGGTAACCGCAAAAGCTTGTTATCCATTCACGTCACTCACACTTTCAGACACACCCACCAGGGGTATAGGAGGTAGTGACACGTAGCAGAGCTCATTCAAGATTCAAGTTTCCTGTCTGAGAAGAGCTCAGATCAGTCAGTTTCCTGTCTTAGGACAGTGCAGTTCAGTGTCAGTCCAGTCTGGACTTGGAGGGAGAGGAGAGAGGACTGAATCCTCGCAGAGCTAGCGTAGCTCACCTGACAAGGAAGTGGAGGCTAGTACGGGTGAAGTGAATCATCCTAGCCTAGTCAGAGCTACCCTTAATCAGTACCTCAACAGAAGCTGAAACAAGGAGGACACTGAGAGCTGCTCAACGAGCTCTGGAGAAAGCTGACATTTCCATCAAAGCTACAAGTGCTTATGATAAAAGCGAGAGCAGGGCGAAGGGCGCAGTGGAGAAGACAGAGAGAAGTGCTTCAGGTACCAAATTATCTGCACTAATTCACCGGACACCGGGGTCCGAAGCGTTGCTAGACTTTCAAGCTTAGTAACAAGATAACCGGAGGCTATCTGGACTACAGGTCGCAGAGAGCAGCCCTAAGCGCCAATACGTAAACGGAGTCAGGGAGAACAAGGACTTTTAGCAGGGCCCTGCATAGAGGGACTTTGTTCTTTTCAACATCTGATAGTCAGAGACATAGAAGGCTCCACCACAATGTCGGCCGGGCTTTGCAGCTATTGAGAAAGCTGGAGATTGCAGAGTTAACTTCGCTTCATGCAAGTTTGGACTCAGATATATATGAAGTAAAGGAGGCCTCTAACCTGCTCAGCGGTATCCCGAATGTGCATTCTCCACCCCGACCAGCTCCCCGGGACCTGCCTGAACCATCTACCAGTAAAGGTATGAAAAGAAGCTGCATTGTGTGTGACTGAATTCTTAACTACACCCTGCATCATCACCATAGACTTCCAGGGTCCAGTCTCACCTGTGGGAGACTTACCACCCAGCTGCCCCATAACATCCCCTGTGAAGATCCTTATAGCAGCGCTGGTCCAATTGATCAGATACCACAGGTGGCGTCACGAACTACCTATCCTAATAATCCCCTGTAAATATCCCCCACTGCATGACCGCCAGGGCCACGGACCGAGTCCCGCTGCCAGTGACATCTCCCATAGAAATCAATGGGCTCGGCTCCGAGTACCCCATAGCCCTGGTATCCACCAATGTGGTGCGAGTCAACAGCTCACCTCTTCCTCCTCCTGTACAATGACTGATAACACCTCTATACACAGCAGATAACACAGGATCCACCATTCACAATAGGCAGGGGTGAACCTAGCCTCTGTGCTGCCTGAGGCGAACTACAAAACGGCGCCTCCCAATTCGAGCGAGGAAGGTTGCGGCGCGCACACACCCATTTCACAACTAGTCACACCCATGTCCACGCCCCGACCACACCCATTTAGCACTGGTGATCACACTGACTGGTACTGAGGGCACAGTGACTGGTACTATGGGCACACTGGTACTGAGTAAAAGAAAGAACAGAGAGAGAAACAAGAAAACAGAGAAAGGAGAGAGAGAAAGAGGGGAAAGCAAGAAAGAACAGAGAGAAAGTAGAGAGAGAAATAAATAAACAAAGAAAGGGAAAAGAAAGAACAGAGAGAGAAAAGAACAGAGAGAGAAAGAAAAAAAGATGGGAAAGAAAGAACAGAGAGAAAGAAAGAACAGAAAAAGAAAGAGGGGACAGAAAAAAAGAAATAGGGGAAAGAAAGAACAAAGAGAGAAATAAAGAACAGAGAGAGAAAGAGAAATAAAGAAAACATAGAAAGAACAGAGAGAGAGAGAGAGAGAAAGAACAGAAAGATAGAGTGGAAAGAAAGAGAAAGAAAGAACAGAGAGAAAGAAAGAACAGAGAGAGAAAGAAAGAGAAAGAAAGAACAGAGATAGAAAGAAAGAGGGAAAGAAAAAAACTACTGAATAATGGCCCCATATACTGCCGCATACAGTATAATAGCGCACACACACACACACACACACACACACACACACACACACACACACACACACACACACACACACACACACACACACACACACACACACACACACACACACACACACCAGACTCAGCTCTCCATGAGCCGGCAGCTTCCTGCTCACTTCCTCTCACACATTATGAGTTCTGCTCTGCCGCCCCCTAGCTGCCGCCGCCTGAAATAACAGCTCAACTCGCCTCATTATAGCGGCGCCAGTGACAATAGGTGATGTCACAGCTCACCTCCTCCTCCTCCTGTATAATGACTGATAACACCCCTATATACATTAGATAACACAGGATCCACCATTCACAATAGGTGATGTCACAGCTCACCTCCTCCTCCTGTACAATGACTGATAACACCTCTATATACAGTAGATAATACAGGATCCACCATTCACAATAGGTGATGTCACAGCTCTCCTCCTCCTCCTGTACAATACTGATAACACCTCTATATACAGTAGATAACACAGGATCCACCATTCACAATAGCTGATGTCACAGCTCACCTCCTCCTCCTCCTGTACAATGACTGATAACACCCCCATATACAGTAGATAACACAGGATCCACCATTCACAATAGGTGATGTCACAGCTCTCCTCCTCCTCCTGTACAATGACTGATAACACCTCTATATACAGTAGATAACGCAGGATCCACCATTCACAATAGGTGATGTCACAGCTCACCTCCTCCTCCTCCTGTAAATGACTGATAACCCCCCCCCATATACAGTAGATAACACAGGATCCACCATTCACAATAGGTGATGTCACAGCTCACCTCCTCCTCCTGTACAATGACTGATAACACCTCTATATACAGTAGATAACACAGGATCCACCATTCACAATAGGTGATGTCACAGCTCACCTCCTCCTGTACAATGACTGATAACACCTCTATATACAGTAGATAACACAGGATCCACCATTCACAATAGGTGATGTCACAGCTCACCTCCTCCTCCTGTACAATGACTGATAACACCTCTATATACAGTAGATAACACAGGATCCCCATTCACAATAGGTGATATCACAGTTCACCTCCTCCTCCTGTACAATGACTGATAACACCTCTATATACAGTAGATAACACGGGATCCACCATTCACAATAGGTGATGTCACAGCTCACCTCCTCCTCCTGTACAATGACTGATAACACCTCTATATACAGTAGATAACACAGGATCCTTCATTCACAGTAGGTGATATCACAGCTCACCTCCTCCTCCTGTACAATGACTGATAACACCTCTATATACAGTAGATAACACAGTATCCACCATTCACAATAGGTGATGTCACAGCTCACCTCCTCCTCCTCTGTACAATGACTGATAACACCTCTCTATACAGTAGATAACACAGGATCCACCATTCACAATAGGTGATGTCACAGCTCCCCTCCTCCTCCTGTATAATGACTGATAACACCTCTCTATACAGTAGATAACACAGGATCCACCATTCACAATAGGTGATGTCACAGCTCACCTCCTCCTCCTCCTGTACAATGACTGATAACACCTCTATATACAGTAGATAACACAGGATTGCTGCTTTAGGACCTGCGCTCCCACTGGTCTCTTTTTACTCCCCTGCAGTGATGATATTATAGACATTCACAAGACCGCTGCAGCCAATCACTGACGTCAAGCTATAAGCATCTCTGCAGCAGTGGCCACGCTGATGTATGTGACGACATGACTGCTGTGACGTAAACCAAGACCTCCGGGGACCACTGGGGCAGCGGGGTGGGTTACCCATAGAGTATTGATTTGTCTTTTTTCACCTGTCCCAGATTCGCCTTGTCCCTGGGAATAGCTGATGAGTGGAGGTCGCCGCGCGTCACTCTGGTCCAGTACATATAGCATTATGACAGCGCAGTATCGGGCTCACAGGCGACACTGGGAGCAGCCAGAAAGCTGCAGTCGGTTTCCAGCCGCCGCTCTAGTGAAACCTGCTCCATTTGTAAAATCTTGTGAAAAAAAAACCCAAAACATTTTGGAGCTGATTCTGAGCAGCGAACGTAAAGCGAAGCAAAATGCTGAGACAAAACCCACGGCCAGACAGCTTGTGTTACCTCCCACAGCGCTGCCATCTGATCACACAGCGGGCGCTGATCCAACCCCAATAATCATTGTGCGCTCCCCCCTAGCCTCAGAAAATGCACTAATATTCAACGGTGTCCTTAGAAGAGAAGGGGCCCATTATCGTGCCGGACTTAGAACCCGCAGCTTGTTACAGTCCCCCCAAAATAGCGCGTCTACGTCAGTGTCCAGGACTGGTTTTCAAGGGGTCACCATTTCTCTCCCTGTCCCGTCCGTCCTATGTGGAGGAAGTGGAAGCGGAGCGTAATAACCTCAAAACACATCACTAGACCACCAGGGATGTCACCATCAATCCTTTCAGTATCCTAGACCACCAGGGACATTACCATTAATCTCTTCACTTTCATAAACCTCTAGGGACTTTACCATTAATTCCTGCACTCCCCAAGACCACCAGAGACATAACCAATAATCCCTTTACTACCACAGACCACCAGGGACATTATTCCTATTCATCTCTTCAATATATAGAACTACCATTAATCTAGACCACCAGAGACTTTAGCATTAATTGCTCCACAACCCTGGATCAATAGGGACAATACCATTAACTCACCCTCTACCTTAGACCACCAGGGACATTACCATTAATCTCTTCACAACCACAAACCACTAGGGGCTTTACCATTAATTCCTGCACTTCCCAACACCACCAGGGACATAACCAATAATCCCTTTACTACCACAGACTACCAAGGGACATTATTCCTATTGGTCTCTTCAATATATGGAATTACCATTTAATCTAGACCACCAGAGACTTTAGCATTATTTGCTCAACCACCCTGGATCAACAGGGACAATACCATTAACTCCTCCAGTACCCTAGACCACCAGGGACATTATCATAAGTCTTTTCATCTCCTATAGACCACCATGGACTTTACCACTAATTTATTTGTCAACCTAGACCACCAGAGACATTACCATTGATTCATCCACCACCCTGGATCACCAAAGACATTCCCATTAACATCTCCACTACCCCAGACCACCAAGGACACTACCATCAACTGCTTCATTACCTTACATCTTCCGAGACATTGCCATTAACTCCTAAACTACCCTAGACCACCAAGGACACTACCATTTAACTGCTTTATTACCTTATATCATCCGGACATTACTATTAACTCCTCCATTACCCTAGACAACCAAGGGCATTACCATAAATCTCCTCTCTCCCCTAAACCACCAGGGACTTTATCATTAATTCACAGAATTTCAAGGCTTTGAATGGTATTACTGGGGGGGAATATATTGTGTAAATAGGGCACTATAACAGATAATGTCTAGAGATAGTACTTAGGCATTATATGGCGGTATTATTTTGACTGGCTTGTATGGGAATTGTATGAAAAACCTTTTTGGAGTTGTATGGCAATATTTTGGTAAAAACATTAAAGTGCCTATGTTTATATTGAGTGGGAGGGAAGTCCAGATTTTCTTGTTGCCCATTGTATACTGGATTTATCAATACATTTCTTTGATGGTGTCCAAGAGAGGAGGTTATGGAGGCACTAAAGGTCTGTGCTCCCGTTATTGGCTGCCGTAATAAACTACAGGACAAGCAGGGACCAGAAGTGGCCCTCCTGCCTCTGATCTCCGCAAATAATGGGATTTATAATGGCCCCAAAGAGGCCAAAAGGCCGCCTCTCGGTCTCCGTCTGTCTGATGAACCCCTATGGCACCTTGGAAGCTCTTCCGGGTCTACACGCTAAGCGGAGGCCAACAACGTGATGTAAACACTGTCGTGCAGGATGTATAAAACCGCCTGGATCCTGAGAAGGGATATCGTACCACTCTCAGTCACGTCAGATTAATGGTGGCCGGCGTCATTAATGCTTATCGTGTCTGCCCATCATCAAGTTCTGACATCTTTTCAACCTCATAATTTGCTACGGTGATCGATACGATCCCCGATTCCTCCTGTTTCATCTCGGGATGCAGAAAAGTCATTTTTATTCCGGCGCTGCCTCCGGACAAGTTAACAGAAAGCATTCATCTTCTCGGTTTAATATAATAAGCACATATTCTCCGATCCGTCTGCTCCTGTGATGTCTCATTAGAAGAATTTGCAATTTCTAATAACAAATCGATCCTAAGCGAGGCCGACTGCGAAACGGAGCTTGTTCAGGAGTCTAGCGAATGATAACATCATAGGAGCATTTATTTATACTCTTTCCATGAAATGACAGGTGGGAGGATGATAATCTCCGACAGAATGAACTGTAATGACCATGCTTAAATCGGTTGTCAAGGATGAGAAAAACTTGGCTGCCTTCTTAAAGAAAACAGCACCGCATCTGTCCTCAGGTTGGGTGTAATGCTGCAGCTCGGTCCCATTCACCTCAGTGGAGCTACAGAACCGGACACAACCCCGAGATAGACTTGTCTCTGTTTCTGAAAGAAAGCAATCAGAATGCCGACTTCACCTTCATAACTTTTACATTCTATAGTCTTTATACATTATATCATGTTTTTACGATATCGCTGATGTCGACGTTCAGCATCCGGTACGGCTGTGAGTATATTCAGAAAAAGCCTTTGGCGATACTATGAAATAACTGTCAAGTGTCCTGGTGAACAGCAGCTTCACGTCCTCGGGTATGTCACTTTCTAATATCTAGAAATCAGAGCAAAAAAAATAATAGAAGCTGACTCCATAACGGTTTCGTAATACTTCCAAAATATCATAAAATCCACCATGTGTTATATCAAGCATATCTGGCCCTCGTATCTCCATATTGTACTCTAATGGGCATCTCTTCTCAAGCACGGAGACTAGTGCCTGACTAAGTGTACTCTAATGGGCAGCTCTAGACTAGTGCCTGACTACGGGCAGGTGCAGATGACTGTGTATTCTCTTATTCGAGAAAATCGGGCAATTATTTAAATGGCACACTTTGATCATAGAGTGATCAATTTTCTAAGATGAGAAGATGGAGAAAAAAATGTCTCCATCTTCTGCATACTCGAAATCGGACTGCACTCAGATGTCATCCAAGTGCAGTCCGATGTTTTCCAAAGACTTGCATTTCTGATCCGACTATCAAATCAAACTTGGGCATGCACCAAGCTGGTCCGAGGAAGAAATCTAAGATGTTCACGGCCCCATAGACTAACATAGGACCGAGTGCAATCCGATGATTTGTCGGATCATGCTACGACTGAAAATATGGTCATGCGTACGAGCCCTAAGGGTGCACCAGCTACGCCTGCTGAATAGTGCACCAGTGATAGCCATCACCGCCAGGGCCTTACATGGCAGCATGCTATTTGACCAACGTATCGAGGAAGTACAACTTAATATTGACGGTACAATACATCTAGATGGACAATTAACCACCGATTCTGAACTCATGGTGAATAATATGGTCCTTTTGCAGCTTCACAGAAAACACATTTGGTGGAATCATGCGGGTAAGGGGGCAAAACAAATAGAAAGTCAGTGAATTAAAACTTTGTAGCTCCCATATAATAACTGGAAGGCAGCAAGTGTGTGGCTGTGTAGGTTACATAACTTTTCCCAAAACTAATAATCTGTTGCTGGATAAAATCTTTTAGTGACAAAGAACATTTAAACAGCACGAAAGTACAAAAATTAACTTTAAACTCAAAATTAATGTAAGAAAAAGAAAGATTCTTTGTCACTGAAATTACAGCGACCTACTCAACATTCAAGCAACATTTTCTTTCATCTTTGATAAAGTCATAATAAGCATCATAAAGTATGATGGAACACATCACATCATTTTTTTTTTCATGTAGAATTTTTCAGCAAAAATTATATTTTCGGGTACAAAAAAAAAAACACTTCCGGAAGTTTATGGCACAGATTTTTTTTTTTTTTCCACGAGGCACAGAATAAGCCTATGTCAGAGGATGCTAATTTATGAAATGGAATAATCTGTGAGAGACGTGATCAGCATAAGCCTTTTCTACCATATTAGCTGTATGAGCGTATAACTAGGATCATGAAGCCCCCTCCTCCTCTGTGAATGGCAGCCACCATCTGGTGACATACATTTTTAAGGCTTTTGTAGCTTGCATAGAGAAGTGTGATAATTCTCCAACTCTGAAAACTCCCCCCACCCCACAATACCAAAAGTTCGGGAAATAACGCAATAAAGCTCGTGTGATTGCCTTTTGTGTTCTTTCCTGATCTTTCGGCACTCTGAGTCAGCATTTGAGGGGGACCCGAAGCCAGCGCTGGCACTGGACTCCCCCGACTCATGGGCCCATAGCGTGCCGGTGTTCCAGACGTCAAATGGGCCCACCCGTTCGTCTAGGGTCCCTGGGTGGTGATGCCGGCCCTGCTCGGAGAGCACTAGAGATCAAGTATGGATTTAGTGATCTCCTGCATAATCACAGACTAAAAGGGATTGTTCACCTTCGGGGACATTTTTTGTTTCCTATGTAATTGTATATATTTTCGGTTAAAAAATCATTTTTGTAATTGGGTTCCATTAAAAATTTTGCCCCGTTTTCCTTCTGTAGCCTCAGTGCTGCACAGTCTATCTCTGGCCACAGAGTTAATGAAAATCCATCAGTGAGCTCAATCTGGCTAAATCCATCAGTGAGCTCAATCTGGCGATCCAATGAGAGAGTTATTCAATTTTATCTGTCTTTTTCTGATTTATGACCACAGACTACGTCAAGGTTTTTTTTTTAGCCCAAAGTATATGCATTTAAAAAAAAAAAAAAAAAAAATTGTCCCCCTTTTAAACCTTCCTGCTGGTGCTAGTGACCTCTGCAGCTGGGCTCTGCCTATTGAGTTTAGCAGGTGGTGCCGACAGCTAGGTGGGTTTACAGCTAGGTGGATTCATGGAGCCCGATGGGGCACTTGTATCTCAGGTCGGCCCAGCAGCTGCTCCATTTGTTGTCTGTGGTGCCATCGGAAAAAGGTGAGTGCAGCGCTTGGCAGCCCCATAGGAAGTCAATGGAGAGGTGGTTGAGCATCTACACTGCGGCTCCATTCTAAAGGGATAAAAGTCCTCCATAATGCCGATCGGTGCAGGTTCCAGTGGTCGGACCCCCACTGATCAGAGTTATCGCCTACCCTTTTTCCACTGGACAACCCCTTTAACTACCAAAGCGGACGTGACATAGGTGATAAGCAGCGCTATAAAAATCAGACTCAATTCAGACCTGATAGGGATGAGTTTTTTCTCCTCTGCTTGTTACCATGAATAATTTTGTTAACAGCAAGCAGAGATCTTGAAAATGTCCATTTATTACAGCTTAAAATTCAGATTTGTTTGAACTTTGATGGGATTTAACAGTTTCTTCTGCCTCATGAGTAATCATGAATCATCATGAATGAGACAGCGGCTCTGTCACCGGGAAATGCCATCTAATGTGCGACTGCTCCACAAACCGCAGGAAAATCAATATTGTGGAGGCTCCAGGGAAAACAAACGAGAGCAGTGGTCATGGTTATACATGACTGATGGAGGTTTGCAGCTTTCTTCATATGGAGGGATCGGGCCTAGGCCTTATTCTGTCCAGAAGTCATTGTGGTTTCAATGGCAGTAGAATAAATATAGACTATTATGGAGCGTACATGGGTCCGCATAGATCATACTGGGACACATGTATGAAAGAAAAGATTTGTTGCCCCTAGCTACCAGACAAAGTACAAATTCCATTCTACAAGACCAGTTAAAAATTAAACTTGAGTGTTAATTGGTTGCTATGGGAGAGAGTGTCAGCTCTTATGGGCAGGGTCCTCTCTCCTGTGGAGTGTCTGCTCTTATGTGCAGGGTCCGCTCTCCTGTAGAGTGTCAGCTCTTATGGGCAGGGTCCTCTCTCCTGTAGAGTGTCAGCTCTTATGGGCAGGGTCCTCTCTCCTGTGGAGTGTCTGCTCTTATGTGCAGGGTCCGCTCTCCTGTAGAGTGTCAGCTCTTATGGGCAGGGTCCTCTCTCCTGTAGAGTGTAAATTATGTGCAGGGTCTTCTCTCCTGTAGAGTGTCAGCTCTTATGTGCAGGGTCCTCTCTCCTGTGGAGTGTCTGCTCTTATGTGCAGGGTCTTCTCTCCTGTAGAGTGTCAGCTCTTATGTGCAGGGTCTTCTCTCCTGTAGAGTGTCAGCTCTTATGTGCATGGTCTTCTCTCCTGTAGAGTGTCAGCTCTTATGTGCAGGGTCTTCTCTCCCGTAGAGTGTCAGCTCTTATGTGCAGGGTCTTCTCTCCCATAGAGTGTCAGCTCTTATAGGCAGAGTCATCTCTCCTGTAGAGTGTCAGCTCTTATAGGCAGGGTCCTCTCTCCTGTAGAGTGTCAGCTCTTATGTGCAGGGTCCTCTCCCCTGTAGAGTGTCAGTTCTTATGTGCAGGGTCTCTTCATCCTGTAGAGTGTCTGCTCTTATGTGCAGGGTCTTCTCTCCTGTAGAGTGTCAGCTCTTATGGGCAGGGTCCTCTCTCCTGTAGAGTGTCAGCTCTTATGGGCAGGGTCCTCTCTCCTGTGGAGTGTCTGCTCTTATGGGCAGGGTCTTCTCTCCTTTGGAGTGTCAGCTCTTATGTGCAGGGTCTTCTCTCATTTAGAGTGTCAGCTCTTATGGGCAGGGTCCTCTCTCCTGTAGAGTGTCTGCTCTTATGGGCAGGGTCCTCTCTTCTGTGGAGTGTCTGCTCTTATGGGCAGGGTCTTCTCTCCTTTGGAGTGTCAGCTCTTATGTGCAGGGTCTTCTCTCATTTAGAGTGTCAGCTCTTATGGGCAGGGTCCTCTCTCCTGTGGAGTGTCTGCTCTTATGTGCAGGGTCTTCTCTCCTGTAGAGTGTCAGCTCTTATGTGCAGGGTCCTCTCTCCTGTAGAGTGTCAGCTCTTATGTGCAGGGTCTTCTCTCCTGTAGAGTGTCAGCTCTTATGTGCAGGGTCCTCTCTCCTGTAGAGTGTCAGCTCTTATGGGCAGCGTCCTCTCTCCTAAAGAGTGTCAGCTCTATTTGACTTGCTCTTGGAGTTATCTTTGATGGTTGATCACTCCTTTGGAGGTTAATAATGCCATAAATTTCCTCCAATTTCACACAATCTTGACTGTGGATTGGAGGAACACAAACTCTTTATATATGGTTTTTTGAACTTTTTCCAGCCTGATTAGCATCAACTCTTCTTCTGAGGTCCTCAGACATCTCATTTTTTGTGCCATGATACACTTCCACAAGCAAGTGTTTTGAAGATCATACCAAATTTGATAGATCCATGTTATTTAAATAAAACAGTCACCACTCAGTCATCCAGTGTTTGAAAACGTCACTCTAATTTCACCTTCACAAATTATTGGCTAATCCTAAAGGATCACATACTTTTGCCACTCACAGACAAGTGATATCGGATCTTTTTCCTCATTGGCAAAGTCTAATATTTCTGACTTACCGTATTTCTTTTATTTGTTTTACTATATCTACTTTTAGGGCTTTTGGTAAAAATCTGATGTAGCTGCGAAACAGACAGATGTATTCTCTATTACAGTCACCGTCCTACTAGGCGTATATATTTATATATATATTTTATATGCCGAGGATATAAATCCATAAATTACTGCCTGGAATATTGCCATTGATTTTAATATGGCCATGGAGCCAAGAATTATTCTTTGCCTTGACAGCCATTAATATCCATCCCATCGATTATATTACATTCTTATTTCAGCTTTTATTATAATACTCCTTTGTCAGGCTTTTTGGCTGGAAAATTCAGTCGTGCTCCTGCCATTCCTGTCGTACAGATGGTGACTGTGTAGCAGGGTGGCATCCTGCCAATGGGTTGAAGCACCATCTTTATGGAGGATCTGCAGGACGTGCACATAACGCTGACTGATGGGATGTATTGTTAGTCTGTCTGAGGTCAATGGCGGATCCTGTAAAGTTTACTTGCCCAATATTAATCTACATGTAACATTAAAGGGAAACAGCGTTACAATGCTGCCTGGCTGCAGTACTAAAAGCACGGCTATGGAGAGAATATTAACTTTTTTCCTCCTGGTTGCCTTCACCTGTATACATCCATATTGAATCAGGAAGTCAGCAGAATTCTGAGCGCAGCTCATTTGGCACCTAAAATGTTAATTTTCGTTAACTCAAAGTTGGCGTTATCAGAGAATTTTCACTGTGGGGTGTGTACTCTTCCCCCTATATGACGATGACCAATCATAAGCAGGCAGCAACACCCAAGAGAAAAAAGAACACGCCCCCTACCATAGCTTAGAGCATGTTTCTCACTGTGAGACATATAATGACAGACAGTCTGATCTCACTGCAGAGTAATTACAAGTTTTCTGTGAGCACAGCAGCTATGAGTATGATTACTGACATCTTTCAGCTCTCAGCTCCAGACAGTCAGTGTGGGGGAAGGAGCAGTACAGCAGAGGTGATAGTGTTATGAGAAGAAGGGAGCCAATAGAAGGGTTTGTTGTAATGTGACGCAGCTAAACTCCACTGTGTTGACAGGAGATGAAAATTCTAAAAGAAATAGACTCTTTAAATAAAAAGTTATCAGACCAGTCCCCGAAAACAAATACAGACCCAGAATCAGACACTCAATCAAATAAAGACTTAGACTATACCTCCTAAACAAATACTGATCCAAAACTACAGACCCCCAATAGAAATACAGACCCCAGACCAGACACCAATAAAGTACAAATGTAGAGCAGACAGCTTGAACAATTATAGACCCCAGACGAGCTCCCCTAAATCATACCTCCCAACTTTTGAATATGGGAAAGAGGGATAAAGGTTGCGGCGCGGCAAATTTTAGGCCACACCCCGACCACACCCATTTCACAACTAGTCACACTCATGTCCACGCCCTGACCACACCCATTTATAACTGGTGATCACACTGACTGTTACTGTGGGCACACTGGTACTGAGTAAAAGAAAGAACAGAGAGAGAAAAAAAACAGAAAGAAAGGAGATAGAGAAAGAAAGAAAGAGGGGTAAGCAACAAAGAACAGAGAGAAAGTAGAGAGAGAAAGAAATAAACAAAGAAAGGGAAAAGAAAGAACAGAGAGAAAAAAAAACAAAGAGGGGAAAGAACAAAGACGGAGGGAAAGAAAGAACAGAGGGAGAGAGAAAGAAAGAGGGGAAAGAAAGAACAGAGAGAGAAAGAAAGACAGGGGAAAGAAAGAACAGAGTAAGGGTGAGTTTCCACGATCCGGAATGCTTCAGGAAATGCTGCGTGTTTGACGCTGTGCGTTGGCGCAGCGTCAAACACGCAGCGTCCAGATGTTACAGCATAGTGGAGGGGATTTCAAGAAATCCCGTCTCCACTATGCTGTACAACACGCAGGCGGAAGACCTGCGTATCCGGACATGCGGCGCGTCTTTTCAGACCGCAGCATGTCCTAGCCCGTTGCGGCGACGCTGCGTCGCCGCAACGGAAATAACACAGGGCTATGCAGCGCGCGTCAAAAAGGGGGCGGGGCTTTGGGCGGAGCGGAATTTCCGCTCCGTCCAAAGCGCTGTGGTTCCGGTGTCACGCTGTCTCTGCGTACCGGAGGTTAGGGGCCTAAGCTGACCCTAAGCTGGGGCCCTGACTAATCCCTCTACCTGGAGGTACTGTTAAAGGTACAGAGGTCCAGGCCGCCAGCGTAATCCCTACCTCCTGAGGATCCCTGAACCTCAGTGATCTAGTCCTGAGAAGGACCCCGATCACAACAACAGGGAACGGGATAATATAAGCCCACACACAGTACTAGACGAACGAGACAGTACAAGGGGAAAATCAACAACCACCTTGCATACAAAACTACATCACAACAACAGAGGGAACACCAACGGGTAAGGAGATAAATGATAAAGCGAGGAAGGGAAAAAAACCACACACAAAGTACACTTCACTCCAAACTCCAAAATACCACAAGCCGCTCTGTTTGTCTGCCAGGAATGTTTTCACCGACAATTCCCTAGCAGACTGGCAGGTATTTGAAGGAATCTCATTACAGCAACATTAATTGCAGCTGGGCGAAGCTGGCCTCGTCTAGCACAGAGAGAGGGAGAATTAACTCCCTCACTGCCGAAAAACACCCAGCACCAGAAACTCAGCTGTGAGAAGTCAGGCTGTGCAATCGCGACGATCTTCGTAGCGACACACCCGTGACAGTACCCCCCCTTCTACGAGGGGCCTCCGGACCCTCAGGGCCGGGTTTATCTGGGTGAGTAGTGTGGAAGGCCCGAATTAATCGGTCTGCGTTAATATCCGACGCAGGAACCCACGTCCTCTCCTCAGGACCATACCCCCTCCAATGAACCAGGTACTGAAGGGACCGGCGATTCAGACGTGAATCGATGATTCTCGACACCTGAAACTCCAAGTTACCATTGACCACCACAGGAGGAGGAGGTAAAGGTGAAGGTATCACCGGCGCCACATACCTCTTAAGGAACGATCTGTGGAACACATTGTGAATTTTAAATGTAGGAGGGAGGTCAAGACGGAATGCCACCGGATTAATTATAGAACTGATCCTGTATGGCCCGATGAACCTGGGACCCAGTTTCCAGGAGGGAACCTTAAGTTTTATATTCTTGGTAGACAACCATACCAGATCGTTCACACTTAGTCCGGACCAGACACTCTCCTCCTATCAGCCATACGTTTGTATCGGTTCCCCATAGTACTCAGATTATTCAGCACTCCAATCCACACTGAAGCAAGTGACGACGAAAATCGTTCCTCCTCAGGAACCCCAGAAGAGCCCCCCCTATTGAAAGTACAAAACTGGGGGTGAAAACCATATGCCCCAAAAAACGGGGACTTACCAGTGGACTCGCTCCGCCTATTATTAAGAGCAAACTCCGCCAGAGGCAAGAAAGAAGCCCAGTCCTCCTGGTTCTCTGACACAAAACACCGGAGATATGTCTCCAAGCTCTGGTTCAGACGCTCTGTCTGACCATTGGTCTGCGGATGAAAAGCCGATGAAAATGACAACTGCATCCCCCGCCGTGTACAAAATGCCTTCCAGAATTTGGACACAAACTGAGATCCCCGATCCGACACCACATCGGAGGGTACCCCGTGAAGCCTTACAATCTCCCCAATGAACACCTGCGCAAGAGTTTTAGCATTAGGAAGAGCGGGAAGAGCGATAAAATGTGCCATCTTGCTGAACCTGTCCACTACAACGAGTATGACTGTTTTACCCGAAGATGGCGCGAGGTCCGTAATGAAGTCCATAGACAGATGAGTCCACGGACGCTCCGGCATCTTCAAAGGTAAGAGGGCCCCAGACGGACGGGTATGTGGGGTCTTAGAGCGCGCACAAACCTCGCAGGACGCGACAAAAGTTACCACCTCCCTATGTAAGTTAGGCCACCAAAACCGACGCGAGAGGAGATCCTCAGTTGCTTTACTCCCTGGGTGTCCTGCCAAGGCTGAGTTATGGTGTGCCTCGATCACCTTTTGTCGCAACTGATTTGGAACAAACAGTCTCCCTGGAGGTCCTACAGGGGCGTCCCCCTGAGCCTCCAATACCTCCTCCTCAAGCTCAGAGCATACTGCCGACACCACCACCCCCTCCTGAAGGATAGGAACCGGGTCCTCCGTATTCCGGCCCCAGGGAAACTACGAGATAAGGCATCCGCCTTTACATTTTTGACCCAGGACGATATGTGACGACAAAATTAAACCTGGTAAAAAATGACCACCTAGCTTGTCTGGGATTCAGACGTTTTGCAGACTCCAGATATAGCAGGTTCTTGTGATCGGTGATGACAGTGACCGGATGGACTGCCCCCTCCAAAAAATGGCGCCACTCCTCAAAAGCCAACTTAATGGCCAAGAGTTCCCTATTGCCGACATCATAATTCCTCTCAGCAGACGACAGTTTTTTAGAGAAAAATGCGCACGGATGCCACTTACCAGGGGACGAACCTTGTGACAATACTGCTCCCACCCCTACCTCGGAAGCGTCTACCTCTACAATGAACGGCTGTGATGCATCAGGTTGAATAAGTATGGGTGCAGAGGCAAAGCATTTTTTCAAGGAGGAGAATGCTTGACAAGCCTTGTCAGACCACCTAGAAAAATCCGTCCCCTTTTTTGTCATGTCTGTGAGAGGTTTAACCATAGACGAGAAATTACGAATAAATTTCCGGTAATAATTAGCAAACCCCAGGAAACGTTGTAGAGCTTTAAGATTCTCTGGCAGATCCCACTCAAGAACTGCCCGTACTTTCCCAGGGTCCATACGAAAACCGGACGCTGAAACCAGAAAGCCTAAAAACTGGAGTTCTTGTACGGCGAATACACACTTTTCCCATTTGGCGTACAGTTTATTATCCCGCAAGATCTGTAACACCTGCCTAACATGCTCCTGATGAGACACAAGATCCGGCGAGTAAATTAAGATATCATCCAGATATATGACCACAAACTGTCCCACCAGGTGGCGAAAAATGTCATTTACAAAGTGTTGGAACACCGCCGGGGCATTAGTCAGACCGAATGGCATGACAAGGTTCTCATAATGCCCCTCTGGAGTGTTAAACGCCGTCTTCCACTCATCCCCCTCCTTCATCCTAATCAGATTGTACGCCCCCCTGAGATCCAACTTAGAGAACCATTTGGCGCCCACGATCTGATTGAAGAGATCGGGAATAAGTGGGAGCGGATACGGATCTCGGACCGTAATCCGATTAAGTTCACGGAAATCCAGGCAAGGGCGTAGGCCTCCATCTTTCTTCTTCACAAAGAAGAACCCCACGGCCACCGGGGAAGATGAAGGTCTAATATGCCCCTTTGCCAGACTTTCAGCAATATAATCCTTCATGGCCTGCCTCTCAGGACCAGATAGGTTATACAACCTAGATTTAGGTAACTTGGCCTCAGGGAGCAGTTTTACAGAACAGTCATACACGCGATGAGGAGGTAGTTCCTGACACCCTTTCTCCGAGAATACATCCTCAAAGTCCGCCAGAAATGGAGGTAAGACCCTAGGAGTGACCGCACCGATGACCGTATTCATGCAGTTTTTATTTCAGAATTCACTCCATTGGCTTATCTCTCTGGATTGCCAATCAATAACTGGGTTATGCTTAGTTAACCAAGGAAGGCCCAACACTATAGGAGTGGGAAGACCCTCCAACACGTAACAAGACAACAGTTCTTTATGTATCGCCCCCACTTGAAGTTTTACGTTATGCACAGCTTGCAAAAAACTTCCCTGACCGAGAGGTCTGGCGTCGATCGAGAATATGGGGATGGGTTTAGCCAACACACTCAATTGCATACCTTGAACCCGGGCAAACCGAGCGTCCACCAGATTAGCCCGGCCCCACTATCCAGAAGAACAGATATCCTCTCAGTTCTCGTACCCACCACCACCTCCGCCGGTACGAGAAACTGAGACGAACTTAGGGACGAAATACTTACTCCCAGATTGCCGTCCACCACACAACCTGGGATCAATAGTTTTCCGACGACCCTTTACTCTGCAAAGGACGGGATGGACACCCCCCAATAAAATGTCCCTTTTTCCCACAGAAGAAACAACTTCCTGTTTTGTGGCGCCCCGCCGGTCCCCTCCCCCGAAATGATGTCCCTCCTAATTGCATAGGCTCCTCTGGACTGACCAGGGGAACCTCCATATAAGGGACCTATACCTTATATCCTCTCCCGAAGCCGTCTGTCAATACGAATAGCAAGGGCCATAGCGGCTTCCAGTGACGCGGGAGGGTCATACTGTGCCAATACATCCTTTAATTTGTCAGATAAACCTTGACAAAACTGGCTCCTAAGAGCCGGGTCATTCCACTGGGTGTCCGTGGCCCACCTACGGAACTCCGAACAGAATTCCTCCGCCGGACGATCTCCCTGCTGGATCCTACGTAACTTAGATTCAGCAAGGGAGATCCGAACCGGGTCATCATGTACAAGACCCAGAGCTGCAAAAAACCTATCCACTGACTGGAGAGCCGGGGAGCCCGAGGGAAGGGAGAACGCCCATGATTGTGGGTCCCCTTGTAGGAGCGAGATGACAATTCCCACCCTTTGCTCATCACTCCCCGATGACAGTGGCCGCAGCCAAAAGTACAATTTACATGCCTCCCGAAAAACAAAAAACTTTTCACTCCCCCCAGTGAACCTGTCAGGGAGAGCTACTTTAGGTTCTGGTCCGGCTTGTTCCGGGGGGTACAAAACCTTGGACTTAACGTCCGCCAGCTCCATGGACAAACTCTGCAACTGCCGAGCAAGACTGGCTACTGGATCCATGGTAGCTGGAGAGAATCTTTTGTCGGTCGGTGAAAATGTCACGCTGTCTCTGCGTACCGGAGGTTAGGGGCCTAAGCTGACCCTAAGCTGGGGCCCTGACTAATCCCTCTACCTGGAGGTACTGTTAAAGGTACAGAGGTCCAGGCCGCCAGCGTAATCCCTACCTCCTGAGGATCCCTGAACCTCAGTGATCTAGTCCTGAGAAGGACCCCGATCACAACAACAGGGAACGGGATAATATAAGCCCACACACAGTACTAGACGAACGAGACAGTACAAGGGGAAAATCAACAACCACCTTGCATACAAAACTACATCACAACAACAGAGGGAACACCAACGGGTAAGGAGATAAATGATAAAGCGAGGAAGGGAAAAAACCACACACAAAGTACACTTCACTCCAAACTCCAAAATACCACAAGCCGCTCTGTTTGTCTGCCAGGAATGCTTTCACCGACACTTCCCTAGCAGACTGGCAGGTATTTGAAGGAATCTCATTACAGCAACATTAATTGCAGCTGGGCGAGGCTGGCCTCGTCTAGCACAGAGAGAGGGAGAATTAACTCCCTCACTGCCGAAAAACACCCAGCACCAGAAACTCAGCTGTGAGAAGTCAGTCTGTGCAATCGCGACGATCTTCGTAGCGACACACCCGTGACATCCGGACCGTGGAACCACAGCCAAAGAAAGAAAGTGAGGAAAGAAAGAACAGAGAGAGAAAGAAAGAACAGAGAGGGAGAGAGAAAGAGGGGAAAGAAAGAAAGACAGAGGGGAAAGAAAGAACAGATAGAAAAGAAAGAAAGAAAGAGAGAAAGAAGAGGGACAGAAAGAACAGAGAAAGAAAGAAAGAAAGAAAGAAAAAGAAAGAGGGAGAAAGAAAAGAAAAGAAAGAAAGAGAGAGAAAGAAAGAACAGAGAGAAGAAGAAGAAGAAAGAAAGAAAGAAAGAAAGAAAGAAAAGAAAGAAAGAAAGAAAGAAAAAGAAGAAGAAAAAGAGGGAAAGAAAGAACAGAGCGAGAGAGAAAGAAAAAAGAACAGAGAGAAAGAAAGAAAGAGGGGAAAGAACAGAGAGAAAGAAAGAAAGAGGGGAATGAAAGAACAGAGAGATAGAGAAAAAGAAAGAAACAGAGAGAGAAAGAAAGGGGACAGAAAAAAAGAACAGAGAGAAAAAAAAAGGGTAAAGAAAGAAACAACAGAGGGAGAGAGAGAAAGAAGGGAAAGAAAGAACAAAGAGAGAAAGAAAGAACAGAGAGATAGAGAGAAAGAAAGATGAGAGAGAAAGAAAGAGAAAGTACAAGAGAGAGAAAGAAAGAAAGAGGGGAAGAAAGAACAGAGAGAAAGAACAGAGAGAAAGAAAGAACAGAGAGAGAAAGAAAGAGGGGAAAGAAAGAACAGAGAGAAAGAACAGAGAGAAAGAAAGAACAGAGAGAAAGAACAGAGAGAAAGAAAGAACAGAGATAGAAAGAAAGAGGGGAAAGAAAGAACAGAGAGAAAGAAAGTGGGAAAGAAGAACAGAGAGAAAGAAAGATGGGAAAGAAAGAACAGAGAGAAAGAAAGAAAGAACAGAGAGAGAGAAAGAAACAGAGAGAGAAAGAAATAAAGATTCTATAAAGATACTATAGCAGCCCGGCTCCCATTGTAGTGCCAACCTGAGCCTCCCGATGCAGGACATATCATGATCCGCTCACATGGCCGACATCCCCGATTCCAAGGCGAGGACACGGTGATGGATCTGAAGCATTCCCTGAAGTGCCTCCATGGTTCCGTCACAATCTCCTCCCGAAATTAACTCATTTCCGGTCATCTTTCAGCACGTCACTTCTGGTGGAACATCACGTGCGAGTTTTAAAGTGCTCTTCGGGCTCCGGCATGTACTCCTGCGTCCACGGGAAAAGCTCCCGGCCGGGACAGTGGGGCAGACTCTCAAAATCGGGAGTGTCCCACTGAATTCAGGACGGTTGGGAGGTATGAATGCTCCCCACCATACATCTTGTACACGCAGGGCTCTGCACACCTCATACACACACGGTTCCGCTTTGTATGCCTCGTAAACACACGGCTCCGCTCCGTCCACCTCGCACACACAAGGCTCCACTCCATACACCTTGTACACACGCAGCCACGCTTTGTACACCTTGTACACACATGACTCCACTCCGTAAACCTTGTACACATGCGGCTTTGCAGCATACACCTCGTACACACGCGGTTCTGCTCCGTACACCTCGTACACACAGGGCTCGCTCCGTACACCTCGTACACACACGGCTCTGTTACACACCTTGTACACACACAGCTCCGCTCCGTACACCTCGTACACACACGGCTCCGCTCCGTACACCTCGTACACACACGGCTCCGCTCCGTACACCTCGTACACACACGGCTCCGCTCCGTACACCTCGTATACACTCGGCTCCGCTCCGTACACCTCGTACACACCGGCTCCGCTCCGTACACCTCGTACACACCGGCTCCGCTCCGTACACCTAGTACACACTCGGCTCCGCTCCGTACACCTAGTACACACTCGGCTCCGCTCCGTACACCTCGTACACACTCGGCTCCGCTCCGTACACCTCGTACACACTCGGCTCCGCTCCGTACACCTCGTACACACTCGGCTCCGCTCCGTACACCTCGTACACACTCGGCTCCGCTCCGTACACCTCGTACACACTCGGCTCCGCTCCGTACACCTCGTACACACTCGGCTCCGCTCCGTACACCTCGTACACACACGGCTCCGCTCCGTACACCTCGTACACACACGGCTCCGCTCCGTACACCTCGTACACACACGGCTCCGCTCCGTACACCTCGTACACACACGGCTCCGCTCCGTACACCTCGTACACACACGGCTTGCTCCGTACACCTCGTACACACACTTGGCTCGCTCCGTACACCTCGTACACACACGGCTCCGCTCCGTACACCTCGTACACACACGGCTCCGCTCCGTACACCTCGTACACACACGGCTCCGCTCCGTACACCTCGTACACACTCGGCTCCGCTCCGTACACCTCGTACACACTCGGCTCTGCTCCGTACACCTCGTACACACTCGGCTCCGCTCCGTACACCTCGTACACACTCGGCTCCGCTCCGTACACCTCGTACACACGGCTCCGCTCCGTACACCTGATACACACAAGTCTCCGCTCCGTACTCCTCGTACACACACAGCTCTGCTACATCCACACTGAAAACCCGAGTCCCGACCCCACACACAAACTTACCCTCATCCAGCACCATGACAAACAACCATCACAGCGCAGTCCTGCACACAAGAGGACACTGATCATGTGACCCCTGACTCCTCCCCTCCTGTGACCTCATCACAGGTCCTGTGGGCACTGAAGAGAACAGCATAGCAGGTCACTGCTAGCTGTGAGCTGCTGGCTGAGCTGTAGAGACAGGGAGGAGTGCATGGGGGGCGTGGCGGCTCGGCTCACTGCGGGACACATAGTGTCCTCAGCGGGACAGCGGGACGGGGTCAAAATCGGGACTGTCCCGCTCAATCCGGGACAGTTGGGAGGTATGCATAAATACAGACCCCAGAAATTCCCTCCTAATCAAATACAGACCTCAGACCATACCCTCAAAACAAATACAGATACCAGACTGAAAAAAATCAGAGCAACTAATTAAACATAGGTTCCAGACCAGACCCTCTAAACCAATACAGACCCCAGACCAACCCCAATAAAAGAACCATAGTTCAGGCTGCGAGTGCTGTCAATCAAGATACTACCTAAGGGGACATAAGGGGCACCAAGACCTCTGTCCCGGCCAAGGGTGCCCCGAAGCCCTCTCATTGACCATTTTGAGCTTACGGTCTGAGTTTTATAAATTGTCGTCGCACACTCTGCTCATCGCATGACTAGACGTAATATAAAAACTTATCTGCAGCACCTGCGGCTCACGGACCTTCCCTTTTTTATGGCAGGAACACGAATTGTGCCGCCGGCGTCCCATAAAAGCACAGTTGTGTCCCGTGTGTGTTTTTCCACTCTCTGCACCTGTATCGCCTCTGCATTGTGTCTGACATTGGCTTCCAGACAAAAGTGAGAGACTCCTGGGCAGATAAAATGACCGACTCATAAAATAATCATGTGCGGCCGAATAGATGTTTACCAGTGATATACCTCGTCGTGGTTCCAGCACACGCCTCAGGAGCCGAGACAGAATGTAGAACACATCAGACAGATGCCTCCTCTTCCAGATTGGGTTTTTGACGTATAGAAGGCTTGAGGCATCTACTAAGTAACATGTCTCGCTCACAGGTTACCTTCAGATTAAGACAAGAATTAATGTGGTTGTACAGGATTACATAATCAGGACTGATTTCTTTCAACAACAGTGCCACTGCTGTCTACAGGTTGATTGTGGTATTGCAGCCCAGCTGAGCTGCTATAACAGAAACATTTGTATTGATTCTAGAAGATTTTTCTAATCATGGACAAACCCTTTAACCGAGAGACCCCAAAAAGTGACCACTGTAGGTTCACAGTAATGACGGGCTGATGCAAATTTGGTTTCGATCAAGACAAATGGGCTCAAACAATTTGATCACAATTTACACTAACATAAAATATATAATGATGGTAAATATATCATCATTGAAACAAAAAATAATAAAAATATGTTTGCATTTATCTTCTCGCCCCCATTGCATTTTTGTTTTTTATTTTGCATACAAAAAAATGTACTTTTTTTTTTATAACTCTGACACTTTAAAAAAAAGTGGGCATGACATTCCCAAAGAGTCACGGTCCTCTTGACAAATTTACTAGCATTTACTCCAGATATTGGGGAAAATAATAGGCAAAACTATTCCACCCCGTATCTGAGATTATCTCAGCTGATGCACAGACAGACAGAGACGCAACAAATTTATTACAAGGTCTTTTTAAGAAATTTGTCATATTTTACCCAGTATATTTCTCCTTAAGGGCGGCATATATTGTAGCGTTGAGTAGCTTTACTTTGTGAAAAGTGTTATTTGTGTAGAACTGCTTAAAAGGGTTGTACCAAGTTTAGAAGTTATCCCTTATCTGTATCCTGTATCTGATCGCCGAGGGTCTAACAGCCGGGATCCTCCCCATCACGAGAACCGGACCTGTGTAAATGGCCCTTCAATCTTAATAGGATAGGTTAAAGTATGCCACATAACATATGCTACTGTGGCCTATATCACTTTTGCAGTTAGCGAATTGTCACAGCTTCAGCATTGCTTCTTGCTGATCTGCTGATGCTGTTGCAGTCTTCCGGACACTTTTTTCAGTTGAGCTAGTTGGTCAGTATCTTTCCTGTAGAGTGACCTTGCTGCGATTTGCGGACTTATACCTAATCGTTAATGCATCGCAAGGTGCTGTTGCACTATTGTCTTTCTGATTTGCGTTGAACAATCCCTGGTCCTATAAGGATGCTGCGGCATAGTTGGGTGGCATCCCCATTTTTCCATGCAGTACTAATGCTACGTTGTCCTCTCCCTTTTTTCAGTTGCTGCATTGCTGATGCACATTTTTTCATTTGCACTCTGCAGTTGCTGATCTCGACAGTTGTTTTCCCCATTTGTTTACATTCTAGTTGATGCTCAGTGTCCTCCCATCTGTAGGTTTACATTCCCTGCAGTGCTTTCAAGTGCCCTCTCCACTTTGTTCACTTCTGCAGTGCTGATCCACAGTTGTCCTTTCTGATTTTTGTTCACATTCCTGCAGTGCTGATGCCACAGTTGTCCTCTCCCATCTTTGTTCAATTCCTGCAGTACTGATTCCACAGTTGTCCTCTCTATCTTTGTTCAATTCCTGCAGTGCTGATGCCACAGTTGTCTCTCCCATCTTTGTTTACATATTCCTGCAGTGCTGAGGGCCACAGTTGTCCTCTCCCATCTTTGTTTACATTCCTGCAGTGCTGATGCACAGTTTTCCTCTCCCATCTTTTTTTACATTCCTGCAGTGCTGTTTCCACAGTTGTCCTCTCCCATCTTTGTTCACATTCCTGCAGTGCTGATGCCACAGTTGTCCTCTCCCATCTTTGTTTACATTCCTGCAGTGCTGATGCCACAGTGTCCTTTCTGATCTTTGTCTCACATTCCTGCAGTGCTGATGCCACAGTTGTCCTCTCCCATCTTTGTTCACATTCCTGCAGTGCTGATGCCACAGTTGTCCTCTCCATCTTTGTTCACATTCCTGCAGTGCTGATGCCACAGTTGTTCCTCTCCAATCTTTGTTTATATTCCTGCAGTGCTGAGGGCACAGTTGTCCTCTCCTTCTTTGTTTCACATTCCTGCAGTGCTGATGGCACAGCCCCTCCAATTGTTGGTTACACAGTTACTGGCGAGGGGGCTAGGTTTGTCACAGTTGTCTCTCTTGGCCCCGGTCTGGCCGTTGTTTAATTACGCATTGCTTATGCACAGTTGTCCACTTTCTGATTTGTTCCACGTGCTAGTTTCTCTGGGTGTGATGCACTAGATTGTCCCTACTGGACTCCCAATCTGTGATTCGAATTCGTGCAGTGTAGATCACAGTTCCTCTCCATCTTTTTCCAACATTCTGCAGTGCAGTCCACAGTGGGTGATCCAAGTTTGTTATATTCGCATGCTGTGCACGGGTTGGCTCCTTACTCCATACTGTGCACATCTGAGTGTCTCATCCACTCTAGTTGTCCTCTCCATCTTTGTTCACTTCCTGCAAGAGCTGATGCCAGCAGACTCCAAAGTCTCACTCCCCTTCCAGTTACGTCACTATGGCTTGTCTGGCACCAGGTCCTTATTCATGTTTTCCTGCAGTGCTGACACAGTGACCCTTGGTCCCCAGTCGTAGCCTCACTTCTGCATCTGAGCACAATTTTAATCCCTTGCCTTTCGCTTGTCCAGTGTAATAGCACACAGCATGGTCGAGCTCACTCTTTGTTCTTCCCATATTACCTCATGCTCGTTAGTCCACAGTGCCGTCACTGTCCGATACTGTCAAATGGATGCTGAGACTTTGTTGTACTTCTCCTTTCTTCATGGGTGCTGATGAACAGCTCTCCATCTATGTCACAATTCCTGCTCCAGATGCGATGATGCACAGTTTTCCTCCTCCAATCGTTTTCAATTTCCTATGCTGATCCACATGTCCTCACTGCACCTGAAGGACTGAATGACGTGTCCTCTCCCATCTTGACCACTCCTGCAGGTATCCTACAGTGTGTCTCAGTCTTTGTCAATGCATGGCATGCTAGCTGCCGGTCTCGTCCATACATCTCCATATGTTCTTCGCAGTGCTGATGCCACAGTTGTCCTCTCCATCTTTGTTCACATTCCTGCAGTGCTATGCCACAGTTGTTCCCTCTCCATCTTTTTACATTCATGCAGTGCTGAGCCACAGTTGTCCTCTCCACTTTATTTACATTCCTGCAGTGCTGCATGCCACAGTTGTCTCTCCAATCTTTGTTCACATTCCTGCAGTGCTGATGGCCACAGTTGTCCATCTCCATTTTGTTCACATTCCTGCAGTGCTGATGCCACAGTAGTCCTCTCCGATCTTTGTTCACATTCCTGCAGTGCTGATGCCACAGTTGTCCTCTCCGATCTTTGTTCACATTCCTGCAGTGCTGATGCCACAGTTGTCCTCTCCGATCTTTGTTCACATTCCTGCAGTGCTGATGCCACAGTAGTCCTCTCCGATCTTGCTTACATTCCTGCAGTGATGATGCCACAGTGGTTCTCACCATTCTTTGCTTACATTACTGTGGTACTGATGCTATGTTGATTCTCGACAGTCATTGTTTACTTTGCTGCGTTGCTGACACCTTGGTGGTCCTTGACAGAATTTGTTTAGTTTGCTGCACTGCTGATGCCTAGATGGTCTTCACCCATATTTGTTTAGTTTTCTGCATCACTGACACTTTGGAGGGACCTATCTAGTCTTTGTTTACTTTGATGCAGTGCTGAGCCTGCTATGGTCCTCATCATTCTTTGTTTGCTTTGCTGCAGCACAGATGCCTCAGTATCCTCGCCAGTCTTGGCTTATTTTGCTGCAGAAATGACATGTCATACATCCACTTGTTGGCATATGCCTGCCAGGATCTGTATATGGCTGTCAGGTACCATGTACTTGTTATTACTGTAGGCCAAATACACAAACTGCAGCAGGATCCTGCTGCAATTAACACTACCACATGTTGAAGGGTGTCGTGCTCGGTTTCCTAGCATTCAGAAGCAGTATTGCTATTCGTATTTCATATATTTCACACTGACATGCTTTAGCACGATAGAGTGCAACTTTTTTTGTATATTGTATATGGAGGTGGCTGCTCCTAGTATGCACCTATTCACACTATCTTGGATAAGGCAGTCAGTTTTTTGCTATTTCTATGTTAGCTTACTGACCGAGCACTCCACCCTTCAACATGTGGTGGTTTAATTGTCCACATTCACCCAGGAATTCAGACATCAGCCTAAGAGGTATTCACATTAGATATGTAGGGACCCATCAGTTTTTGAGACCACCTTGACGTTGGTTGATGGGCAGGCATGAATTGGCCAAATTATGTGCAAAGCGTCTCATTTTTTTCCTAGTATTCAGAAGCAGTATTGCTATTCGTATTTCATATTTTTCACATTGACATGCTTTAGCACGATGGAGTGCAACTTTTTTGTACAATCTAGAACAGGGAGGTGCTGAGCCGTCAGTATGGTGATGGACAGCTCAGCTATCGAATTGAAGGCTGGGATGCGATGAGCTGTCATTGTGTTGAGTGACAGTTCAGCTGTCCAATCAGGGCCGGGTCGTGCCGGGGCTTCCTCCATGTCTACTATTCAAGTGATCACCTGGCTATTGCGCTGGCTCTCTGCCTTCAATTAGTGCCAGTTGTAGCTTAGTTCAAGTGGTGTGTGCTTGCCCTGTTCTTTGTGTTCCTTTATTTGATCTTTGTTGCCTGACCTTGGACCTTGCCTTTGACCATCTGTTGCCTTTCCCTTTTGTCTTGATCCACTACCTTTCTAGAATTCTGACCTCGGACTGTGACCTGACTATACCTTTGCCTTACCCCTTTATTTATGATGAACCCTCTTGGTATCTGACCCCGGACCTCTTGACTATGCTGCCTTACAGCTTGTCCGTGAGTAGTGACTAGGGTCACATCAACAAATAAAAATTAATAAAAGCTGCTTTTCTAAAATATATTTTTAAAGGCTCATTGGATTTATCTGGAAAGTTTCCCATGAATAAAAATTGAAGAAAAAAATATGTTATAGCTGTTTGGTTTGCCCAGGGCTCAGACTAAAGAGAACAGCCTGGTCATGACGAAGTGTTATACTGTGCAAGACCACAAGGTGGTGGGTGAATGAGGGGAAAGGAGCTGCTGTTCCTTCGTACAGTATCTCCAGGACATAAAATTGACTGTTAAACAGCTTAGCTTTGGAGCGAGTCCAAATTATGCTTTCAGATTCATTAACATAGAAGTAAATCTCCCAGCCATAAATCTGCAGACGGCTGTACTCATTTCTCCAGCTCTGGAACAGAAGTAGGCACGCTTAGTTACCTCGCCTGGTTAGGAAATACTGGACGTTGCGGGAAATGTGTCTTCAGATGCAACTGAGTAACAAAAGCTGGACAATAGTCCAACTTTCAACGGTTGACTCCAGGAGACATTTTTGGATTGACATCATACAGTAAAGCAACTACTGTATACCAGCTGCCAAAAACATAGAAAGGAACTAAACCGGGTTCTCCCATATCTTGCATAACGCGTTTTAGGCCACAAAACCCACCCTTCAATTCAATCTGCCTCCTTAGATGTCCAAAATCTTTAACCCAACACAAATTTGGGTCAAACTTACCCTAGATCTTGTGTAGACATTACTCCTAGCTAGACCTGTACCTAAATACCATACTTGCTAAACTTTTGAATTGATCTTGTGGGAATCCAGACTGTGGTGCACCTTTTTTTTTTATTTTTGCACGGAGGTGCCCACTTTTATAGGCTCCATCACGCAACCATGAGTCATCTTCCGTAAATTCATTGCAAGTCCGAAGTGACTCCGCCAAGGGTTTACATTTCTAGAACCCATCGCCATTTTATTATTGCAGCCTTTCTCGTACTCTGCAGACAGATGGAGTCCACTGTGTGCTCCACACGTAGACGCACTTTGGACCCAACCTACAGATGGTGCCCTCTCTAGTCAGATGTAGTCCATCAAGAAAATGATTCCTGGCCTGTAATGATTGACACTCAATTTTTCTGTGGTATGGCTCCCAGGAACACAGTTCCTGGTGTCATCAACCTACACAGTGATGGAGACAACATTCACACGTGGCAAACTCTCCAACTCTCCTGGGAATCCTTAGGAGACGCCAAGAACTAGGGGCGACCTACTGGCCTACCGATTAAGTTGGCAAATCTCCGGTGCTCCACAGAAGGCTACCGAGAACCAATGCTTCCCTACTTTTGTTTTGGGTCGAGTTCCAAATGAATCATTTTGGGGGAGGAAACAGGAAGTGGATGGGGTGCGATCTACTGGGATGGGGCACGGTTAGGCAAATTCAGCAGATTCACGAGAAAACATACTGTGAAAAGTCAACCGGGCCTTGAATGAGTAGACCAAGGCAGTATCCTAATGGCTTCTCCCCGCCTCGTTCCCCTAGATTAACAGGTCTCTCGCTATGTGTGTATAAAGGGAGATACCTGTCAGTCAAGCAGATTGAGGCGGGGTGAAGATACCAGGGACTGGCCTTGGACTACTCATCGAAAACACATAGTTCCCACCTGGCTTTTCAAAGTATGTTTTTTTTGGTGTTTGAGAGTATAACCTACACAGCCGCCATATCGCAGCCAGTGTCTGATTCATGCTGACCGTAGCTGGAATCTGCTGTCAGGTTCCCTTTAAATGAAGATATGTTATTTTAGGATAACAAAATGAACAGAAAAATGCTGCAGGGTTCGGTCGGGTTTAATCAAAGGGAATTAAATATTAATAAAGGTTGATGCTTTTTAAGCATACCTTATTTGATCTTTTACTGGAGCTAGAATTTACCAGGAGCATATGGGCAGAAGTGCGTCAGGGGCCGTGATCTACGGTAGCTTGGATGAGATAAGAGCTTCTTGTGTGTAACACTAGGATGCCCTATTACTGGATGGGGCCCCGGCGTCCAAACATTTGGTCAAAGGGGTGTAGAATGGTCAATAGGGTGCTGACAATGATTTTTGTAAGCTGGTAAGGATGACTTTGATAGATATAGACCACTGAGATCCTCACAGAAAATGACAACAAGGGTTTACTCCATTCACTACCTATAAGACTGGTGGAGGTGGCCCAGTACAAAGCTCAGCTATCTCCGACAGTCCTATAAACAATAATTAGGGTGCAGTAATCACAACTTTGCATTCAAATGTAGGGGAAAACAGGACCTCCAAGGATCAGAGATTTATTACTTATCCTATTGTAGGACAACCCCTTTAAAGGGAATGTATTATCAGAAAATGAACCATCAGGTTTTTGTGCTTTGTTTTCTTGGCAATGTTTTTTTTTTTAAGATGCTTCCAGAGTTTTCTGCAGGCTCACTATCATCAGAGGCAGGTTAACAATGACTGATAACACCTCTATACACAGATGATAACACAGGATAAACCATTCACAATAGGTGATGTCACAGCTCACCTCCTCCTGTACAATGACTGATAACACCTCTATATACAGTAGGTAACACAGGATCCACCATTCACAATAGGTGATATCACAGCTCACCTCCTCCTCCTGTACAATGACTGATAACACCTCTATATACAGTAGATAACACAGGATCCACCATTCACAATAGCTGATGTCACAGCTCACCTCCTCCTCCTGTACAATGACTGATAACACCTCTATATACAGTAAATAACACAGGATCCACCATTCACAATAGGTGATGTCACAGCTCACCTCCTCCTCCTGTACAATGACTGATAACACCTCTATATACAGTAGATAACACAGGATTCACCATTTACAATAGGTGATGTCACAGCTCACCTCCTCCTCCTCCTGTACAATGACTAATAACACCTCTATATACAGTAGATAACACAGGATCCACCATTCACAATAGATGATATCACAGCTCACCTCCTCCTCCTGTACAATGACTGATAACACCTCTATATACAGTAGATAACACAGGATCCACCATTCACAATAGGTGATGTCACAGTTCACCTCCTCCTCCTGTACAATGACTGATAACACCTCTATATACAGCAGATAACACAGGATCCACCATTCACAATAGGTGATGTCACAGCTCACCTCCTCCTCCTCCTGTATAATGACTGATAACCTCTATATACAGTAGATAACAAAGGATCCACAATTCACAATAGGAGATGTCACAGCTCACCTCCTCCTCCTGTACAGTGACTGATAACACCTATATATATGATCTATTATGGTAAAGTGGTGCCATAAAAGATAGGAAGTGAGGAGGACAAAAAGGTATAATTCAAAAGTACAATTTTTATTGATTAACAATGTAAAATGATAGGTATAAAAAGACAGGGCAAAAAGGGACCTCCAAAATGAAGGGGAGGATTGACCAGAAAATACATAAATTATTAGATAATAAATACCATTAGGTGACTAAATGAAGTGCACAGTATGTTTAAACCCCTAAAGATAAACTAAATAAATAAAGAAATCTTTAATATAATAGATCATGTCTATAACATATCATTGAAGTGACCTTGGCCGTTATCAAAAAAGGACTATGGGAATAACACCTATATATAGCAGATAACACAGGATCCACCATTCACAGTAGGTGATGTCACAGCTCACCTCCTCCTCCTGTACAATGACTGATAACACCTCTATATACAGTAGATAACACAGGATCCACCATTCACAATAGGTGATATCACAGCTCACCTCCTCCTCGTCCTGTACAATGACTGATAACACCTCTATATACAGCTGATAACATAAGATCCACCATTCACAATAGGTGATATCACAGCTCACCTCCTCCTGTACAATGTCTGATAACACAAGATCCACCATTCACAATAGATGGTGTCACAGCTCCCCTCCTCCTCCTGTACAGTGACTGATAACACCTATATAAAGTAGATAACATAGGATGCATCATTCACAATAGGTGATATCACAGCTCACCTCCTCCTGTACAATGATTGAAAACACCTCCCTCTATATACAGTAGATAACACAGGATCCACCATTCACAATAGGTGATATCACAGCTCACCACCTCCTCCTCCTGTACAATGACTGATAACACCTCTATGTATAGTAGATAACACAGGATGCACCATTCATAAAAGGTGATGTCACAGCTCACCTCCTCCTCCTGTACAGTGACTGATAACACCTCTATATACAGTAGATAACACAGGATCCACCATTCACAATAGGTGATGTCACAGCTCACCTCCTCCTCCTGTACAGTGACTGATAACACCTCTATATACAGTAGATAACACAGGATCCACCATTCACAATAGGTGATGTCACAGCTCACCTCCTCCTCCTGTACAGTGACTGATAACACCTCTATATACAGTAGATAACACAGGATCCACCATTCACAATAGGTGATGTCACAGCTCACCTCCTCCTCCTGTACAATGACTGATAACATCTCTATATACAGTAGATAACACAGGATCCACCATTCACAATAGGTGATGTCACAACTCACCTCCTCCTCCTGTACAATGACTGATAACACCTCTATATACAGTAGATACA
This sequence comes from Oophaga sylvatica, assembly GCA_033576555.1. Taxonomy (NCBI): domain Eukaryota; kingdom Metazoa; phylum Chordata; class Amphibia; order Anura; family Dendrobatidae; genus Oophaga; species Oophaga sylvatica. The sequence continues at coordinate 626,948,843 of JARQOD010000002.1, forward strand.
GTAACACAGGATGCACCATTCACAATAGGTGATATCACAGCTCACCTCCTCCTCCAGAACAATGTCTGATAACACTCTATATACAGTAGAGAACACAGGATCCACCATTCACAATAGGTGATGTCACAGCTCACCTCCTCCTCCTGTACAATGACTGATAACACCTCTATATACAGTAGATAACATAGGATCCACCATTCACAATAGGTGATGTCACAGCTCCCCTCCTCCTCCTGTACAGTGACTGATAACACCTATATATAGTAGATAACACAGGATCCACCATTCACAATAGGTGATGTCACAGCTCCCCTCCTCCTCCTGTACAGTGACTGATAACACCTATATATAGTAGATAACACAGGATCCACCATTCACAATAGGTGATATCACAGCTCACCTCCTCCTGTACAATGACTGATAACACCTCTATGTATAGTAGATAACACAGGATGCACCATTCATAAAAGGTGATATCACAGCTCACCTCCTCCTCCTCCTGTACAATGACTGATAACACCTCTATATACAGTAGATAACACAGGATGCACCATTCACAATAGGTGATGTCACAGCTCACCTCCTCCTCCTGAACAATGTCTGATAACACTTCAATATACAGTAGATAACACAGGATCCACCATTCACAATAGGTGATGTCACAGCTCACCTCCTCCTCCTCCTGTTCATTGACTGATAACACCTCTATATACAGCTGATAACACAGGATCCATCATTCACAATAGGTGATGAAGTCACATCTCTCACTGCTCCCCCTCCCTTCACAATTAGATGATTCATTACAAAGATAGGCTCGGGATTCGACCATTGTTGCTAATATGTGCTGTTTCCTGAAACAAAAGGACGTTAAAGTAAAAAAAACTGTGAAAATTGCAAGATTTCTATATTTTATTATTAACTAGCTGAAGAGCCCGGTGTTGCCCAGGCACAGTAACCAACTGCCATCCCGCGCTCTCCCTCCGCAGTCCCGCTCTCCACTGGTCCCGCTCTCTCCCTCCGCAGCCCCGCTCTCCACTGGTCCCGCTCTCTCCCTCCGCAGCCCCGATCTCCACTGGTCCAGCTCTCTCCCTTCGCAGCCCTGCTCTCCACTGGCCGCCCCGCTTTCTCCCTCCGCAGCCCCGCTCTCCACTGGTCCCGCTCTCTTCCTCCGCAGCCCCCTCTCCAATGATCCCGCTCTCTCCCTCCGCAGCCCCGCTCTCTCCCTCCACAGCCCCGCTCTCCACTGGCCGTCCCGCACTCTCCCTCCGCAGCCCCGCTCTCCACTGGTCCCGCGCTCTCCCTCCGCAGCTCCGCTCTCCACTGGTCCCGCGCTCTCCCTCCGCAGCCCCGCTCTCCACTGGCCGCCCAGCTCTCTCCCTCCGCAGCCCCGCTCTCCACTGGTCCCGCTCTCTCCCTCCGCAGCCCCGCTCTCCACTGGTCCCGCTCTCTCCCTCCGCAGCCCCGCTCTCCACTGGCCGTCCCGCGCTCTCCCTCCGCAGCCCCGCTCTCCACTGGTCCCGCTCTCTCCTCCGCAGCCCCGCTCTCCACTGGCCGTCCCGCGCTCTCCCTCCGCAGCCCCGCTCTACACTGGTCCCGCGCTCTCCCTCCGCAGCCCCGCTTTCCACTGGCCGCCCAGCTCTCTTCCTCCGCAGCCCCGCTCTCCACTTGTCCCGCTTTCTCCCTCTGCAGCCCCGCTCTCCACTGGCCGTCCCGCGCTCTCCCTCCGCAGCCCCGCTCTCCACTGGTCCCGCTCTCTCCCTCCGCAGCCCCCCTCTCCACTGGTCCCGCGATCTCCCTCCGCAGCCCCGCTCTCCACTGGCCGCCCAGCTCTCTCCCTCCGCAGCCCCGCTCTCCACTGGTCCCACTCTCTCCCTCCGCAGCCCCGCTCTCCACTGGCCGTCCCGCTCTCTCCCTCTGCAGCCCCGCTCTCCACTGGCCGTCCCGCGCTCTCCCTCTGCAGCCCCGCTCTCCACTGGCCGTCCCGCGCTCTCCCTCCGCAGCCCCGCTCTCCACTAGCCGTCCCGCTTTGTCCCTCCGCAGCCCCGCCGTCTACTCGCCGTCACGCTCTCTCCGGGCTGCTATTATTAATAAAGATTGTCGTATGAAAAAAAAAATCATTACCAAAAAAACAGAAATTTATTTCTTCTACTTTTAGTGAATCTTAAAGTGGTTCTCTGCTTTGAACAATGTTTACTTGTTGGACGATCCTCCAGCAATGAGCTGATCACACAATGTCCCCCTTCACCTGCTAAAACTTATAAAGAAACCCTGCAGTATGTGGTTTACATTCTCTACAGCGCCACCTCAGGTGGAATGAAGCATTACACAGTTTTCATTCAAATCAGTGAGTTATCAGAGTAAAGCATGACAGGATGAGTCATACAGGGTAAGAGACGCTCTTTGTAACCGCTCTTTTGTAACCACTCTCCACTCGGAGCAAGAAATGAGGACTCAGCACAGTGGATCCCCCAATAGTAACTCATATTTGCCCAATTGGGTGTACGCCTTGTAGGATGGTACACTTACTATTGAATGTGGTGTCCACTGGTGCCAAGGTACAAACTACTCCTGGCCTATATTGTCCATCTGCTCAATACTAAGATATCAGTGACCATAATTTTTAGGAAATGTCTCTAAAACCATTTTCACAGGCTGTGGATTCTTAAGGTGCCAATTCATCTTAGTTATTTGTCCTTAGACAAATGGCGCCCTTCTCCCGACACATATGCCTGGTTAATTTGACCGAGCATGCATTTGCTCACGATGGGAAGTGAGGATTATGCCTTTGTCAGACATCTCTGGTGGTGCCTTATCATCTTATCATCTTAAAAGAGCAATATGATTGGCCATCAAAATTCGACGAGCCCAACCTTCTAGTCCCTAACATAATCAGTCAGGAAAAAGGTGGTAGTCCTCTATAAACAGTTAAAATCATTAGGGTTGTCCAACTTTTCTCCAATGTATATGGTGGCCATTACTCCAGTCCTTCCAAAAGTCATTAGCATGTTTTGGCCTTTGACTCTTATCTATCTAGTCACCAATTAAATTTATCGTGTCCGGCTAAGTGATATGTTGGGTCGCTAGGCACAAGGGCTTAAGTTTAACAAAGAGAAAACCTGAATGGAGTTTGTATGGAGCTTGGGTTTTCTTTGACTTTCGATAGGTCTAGCTTAAAGATCTTGGACCGATCAGCAATGGTTGACCTGGACTTACGACTAAGTCTGATATGCTGCACAAACTGTAAAGAACATAGATTGAAAAATAATAAAATTTATACTGAAATTACCTGTTGCTTCAACCATTCCTTCCAAGATGACCACAATCTCGACATCTTCTTTTGGTAACTGAGCTTTTGAAATATCCCAAAATGGGCTGTGCTGATTGATTTCATGGCTTATAATTAGAGGAGAAACCAAAAACAGACGATCATCTCCGGTGTCATATCCAACGTTGATGTCAGTCTGGTTCAGTGGTATGAATTCTCCTTCCTTCGTCTGTTTGGATTTGATCAATTTCGCTCTAATTGATGCCTCAACAATGTGTGAGTTCCTAAGATCCCCTACCCGGAACATCAGACACAGTTTTCCATCCCTCATGGAGATGACAGCATTGGTTGAAAAGACCAAAGTCTCAGCCCTCTTTTTAGGTTGGGATATTTTTACAAACATGCAGCCAACCATAAAAGCGTTGACAATTGAACCTAAAACAGACTGTACAAGTAGAAGTATGATACCTTCTGGACACTTGTCCGTGATGACCCTATACCCATAGCCGATAGTTGTCTCTGTCTCTATTGAGAATAAAAAAGCTGAAACAAACCCATTAAGATTATCCACACACGGACTCCAGTCTTTGTCTTGTAAATGCTCCAGATCTCCTCGAATGTATGCTATAAGCCACCATATAAACCCAAAAAACAGCCATGTTATTGTGTACACCATAACAAATATCAACAGATTGAACCTCCATTTTAGGTCCACCAGAGTGGTGAAGATGTCAGTGAGATAACGGTAGGTCTCTCGGACATTCCCGTGGTGAACGTTGCACTTTCCATCCTTGCGGACATATCTCTGAATCTTCCGTTTTGTGCATTTTTGCTTGGTGAAGTCCTCCCTGATATGTTTTGGGAGCTTTGGTTGCCGTATCGAGATGGGACTCTCCACGTCTTGCTCCATCAGGACTTATCTAATGCCGGGAAGCTGACAACATGAAAAAGACAAAAAAAAAAATATTAAAACTATAATGTGATTTAAAAAGAAAAAAGTCCAAAATTTATGAAGAAACAGGAAAGAAGTTAAACTGCAAAATCATATATGAGGGGTAACCTGTAATAACTAATCTTGAAACACTGGCATTGAACATTCAGTTGATCCCTCATTTACTTAAAGGGGGTGTCTGGTTTAGAAAACTCATGTTTTCGTACAATTAGGGAATTATTAATATAGGTAAAGTATAGGGTTGTCCTTTGTTTAGGATTTTTCTATCTTGGCCAAAGGTAATAGGTAATATCATGACAGATGATCCATTGCCAAGATAAAATTTTACCCCTTAAAGGGAATCTGTCAGCAGGCTTAACCCTCCTAAGCCATCTATATGGGCTTGTAGGTAATAGAAAGCTGAATAAAATGATACCTTGATATCTATGATCTAATATTTTATTCCCGAGAAATCCATGTTTTTCTTAATATGTATTTAGGCTGTTAAGATCTATGGGCTGGACATAGATCTCACTGAAAATCCGTCTCCAGAGTTAATTTTTAACGAAAGGGGGCGTTACTAGTGTGAGACATGTAATGATTGACAGTCTGCTCTCCTGATCTACATGTCTCACACTGGTAGCGCCTCCCTTCAAATAAAATTGGCTCTGGAGGCAGATTCTCAGAGACATCTTAACAGCTGACTAACATATTAAGAAAAATGTGGACTACTCTAGAATAAGACATCAGATCGCAGATATAAAGGTATCATTTTATTCAACTTTCTATGATCTGCATGCCTATATATACCGCTTAGGAGGGTTAACAGATTCCTTTTAATATTTTAATTCTTCCCCAAAACAACTTTCCTCAGAGGATATGTCAATTCTGGGATCTTTAAAAAGTTAGAAAAATTCAAAATTTGGGTCATTAAAGAATTATATCTTCCAAACTGTTCTAAAAAATAGTTAGATGTTATTTGTAGGCGTGTCAAGACCACCTTAGACATTAGACTAACGTCGGCTGAAACCGACATATGGACAGCTTCCTTCAGCAGATAGTCTAATGTGTTCGGAGGCCCCTAAGAGATGAGGTCCAGGAAGATAAGGATGCAGCATGTCTGATTTCGGACTGCTAATCCTTTTCTTGTCTTAGAGAACACAGGTACATGCGACAAAGCAAGCACTCCTAGGTATAGGAGAGATGGTCAAGATGGATGCCAGCCAAACAATAGGCCAGACGATTGTTAGCTCTCTAAAATTTATCTGGGCTTTAAAGTGGTGACCACCCAAGGATCTTTGGATTGTCCAACGGAAATTAGTAGATGTCTCATTGACACGTTGGAAGCTGCAAGACTCAATTCATCGTAGCATAAAGTAAAGCATATATTTCTGAGCTGGACCCAACCCCTAACTAGACAGACTCAGAAGGACACAAGGGCATATGAGGGAAAGGTACAAAGTTGGCCCATTGTGACTAGAGGGCCTACTAGAATTAGCACTTTCCTTGAAAGGTATTACATAGACAAATGGCTAGTTAAAGGGGTTGACCACTTAGAATCTTTATTTTAACAAATGTATTGAGGGACTTGATCTTGCGGCACTTACTAATATATAAGTATTACAGGCTGGACCCTGATCTCCTGAGCCTGTAATATAAAGCTTGTGGAGTGTTGTCCCAACACATTTGCATTCCTCTCGTACCAGATTCGGCAAGAAATTTCCAGATTTGACAAGCTGTCCCTGGAGACTGGCAGCAAGTCCTGATTTCAAGGGTACCTGTGTTCTCAGAACTACCCGTCAGGCTCGGCATATGCGATGCCTAGAATGTTAGGACAGGAGACATGTGCGTTAGGAAGTTTCATTGCCTGTGACCTAGCGATATTTATATTGTTATTCATAAAGACAGGGCACACAGAAGTTTGAGCGTAGTTTTCTTACCTAAGCACCTCTGCTATCTCCATTAGTATTAGTGGCGGTCACCATTTTAAGGCGGCGGCCATTTTAATTCATTTTTTGATTATCGGTACCTCCTTAGAAATAATGATTGTGATTAGCTAATGAAATGTATTTAGGAATTTATTTATAATCACATTATAATCACATTTCCTTTAGATATATATATTTTTTCTATTCCCGGAGAATCCCTTTAAGTTGTTCCTGACAGTCTGGTTGCTAAGAATACACTGTCTTTAGAATGTGGGTTGCTAAGAAGCTCCTCCCTAGCAACCAGTCATTGGTTCAAGACAGAATTATGATTGAGCTAATGAAAGTGCAAAAGGGACAGGAATTATAACAGGACTTAACTCTTTCTTTTCTCTACCATTAACTAATGGTCCTAGTGGTAGTCCAGGGGCACACCGGACAGACCTCCGCCAGTCCAGCCATTTCCTAGCAACCAATCAGGAGACCACTGCCTTTAATGGCGTTTTTATGTGCGTGATACTTTAGGAGGCAGAGTTCCTATTTGCTTTGAACTATTTTAACTCATTTCGGCATCATGACGTACCGGTACGCTCCATACTGGGCAGGTCCTGGCTGTGTTATACTGCCGGCATCGGCGTTTAAAAGCAGTATCCAGAGCTGTCTCTAATCGTTGCTGTTTAACCATTTAAATGACGCTGTCTATTACTGACAGCGACATTAAAATGGCGCAATCCTGATAACGGTTCTGGCGCCCATCAGCCCCCTGCGACACGATCGCAGGGAGCCAATGGGTTGCCGTAGAAGCAGGAGGCCTACTAAAGGTTCCGAGCGCTGCCATCTTGGTTACCCCTGTGAAGCTCTGCCACAGGCTGGGCTTCATCTGAGATGTGATTTTTAGTGTATAGTGCCACATAAGAATTAAATGAATATGTAAAATTTAATAAAAATAAAATGTAGAAAAAAAACTAAAATATGAATCTCTCTCGCTTTCCCCATTTAAAAATATTGAAATTAAAAAATTAAAAGTAAATTCTGCATTGCTACATCTCTAAAAGTCTCATCTATCAAAACATAAAATTATTTAACCCATAAGATAAAAACCATAAAGAAATAAAAATCAAAATGCAAGAACTTTTTTTCGATCGTTACACTACCCCCTCAAAAATTCAACAAAAAGCAAAATGTCTTATGTACCGTACAATGGTACCAATAAAAACTACTGCTAAGCCCTGACCCAGAAAATGTTACAAGTTACAGATCTCGGTTACAAGTCAAATTTTTTTTTTTATAAAGTTCAGAATTTTGTTAATGTCGTAAACGTCCATCGTCGTCTCAGTCGTACTGAGTTGGAGAATTGTGAATCCCGGTCATTTTTTTTTACTGACCAATGAACATTGGAAAAGAAGAACCGTGAAAAATAATGTTGGAATTGTGTTTATTTTTCACCATTTCACCCTAGTTGAAATTTTTTCCCATTTTTGGTACAACATAGAGTCTTGATTGACACCAAGACATCCTGCAAAAAACAAACCCTCATATGGCGGTGTAAGGCAAAAAAATACAAAAGTTATTGCTCTTGGAAGAAATGGATGAAAAGATTACAAAGGCGGAAGGATCCGTTTTTTTAAACTTTTTTTTTCTTAAATAAATGTATTTGAGACTATAACTAATTTTTTCAATTGGGTTTCATTAAAAATTTGCATTGTTTATCTTTTAAAGCCTCTTTTTTGTTTCCCGTCAGATTCATCTTTGATGGTCTGTGGTTGTAGATGAGAGCTCAGAAAAAGACAGATAAAAGAGTTACAAACTCCCCGTCAAGCTATAATAGCGGACTTACTGACGGATTCTCAGTTAACTCATTCTGCAGCCAGCAATAGGAAACTTAACGCTAAGGCTACAGAAGACAAACGGTGCAAAATTTTTAAGGAACCCAATTGCAAACATTATTTTAAGCTGCAAAGACATGCATATAAGTAAGAAAAATAATTGTCCCCAAGAAGAGGTTAAAGAACGCGGCACCTATGTGCAACTATGGAACAATACGAGCGATCGGTAGAGATTCAGTGATCTGAATGTGTTACACATATATATATATATATACACATCTAACACCTTGTAGAACAATACCCGGTAATGGACGCCAGTCTTTATTTGCCTTCCTCTGCTTTACACGGTTTATGGTTTTATTACACATAAATTGTGATCTTTTCCATCCTCGGGGGCAGCGGCGATAGGAAGTGTACATGTGGCCGTATTGCCACTGTAAATTGGGTCACATTGGGGAAATGCATATAATGCTGACATAACGCAGCCAAACACTATACATTTTTCATAAGCATTTGGAGCCATGAGCTGCTCTCAAAACTAAAGGAGTTTTCATGTTTCTTCTCCCTAAAATGTAGCGGAGGCAGTAACATATCTATCGGAGTAGCAGAGGGTGCGGTCTCCCCGGGCCCCCCGCATTCAGAGGGGCCCACCCGGAGCTACGCTACCACGGTACAAACAACACAGAGACACGATCCCCCTTCACTACCGCTCTCTGTTCAGCAGATTGGAGGTCGCTTTAGGCCTGCGATCTACAGAATGGTCGAGGCTCCAGCGCACGGGCAGGAGGTCAGAGTCCTGGTGCGGTGACGTCATCTCGCTGCGACGCTGACATCCTCTGCGTGTGTCGGCGTTATGACAACATATTGGTCCCCCGAGCCTCGCGGAGGACTTGTCAGGATCCTGGATTAGGTGATTATAGGATTTTTTAAATTTTAATTAAAACGTGTGGGGGCATAATAAACAATGGAGGACTCCGAAACAGTTGGGGGGTCTCATACATTATAGGGACTTCTGTGGGGGCCTAAATAAAATGTGGGGCTCATTATACAGTATAGGAGCTAATGTTGGGCCATTATATAGTTTGGGGGCTAATGTTGGGCCATTATATAGTTTGGGGGCTAATGTTGGGCCATTATATAGTTTGGGGGCTAATGTTGGGCCATTATATAGTTTGGGGGCTAATGTTGGGCCATTATATAGTTTGGGGGCTAATGTTGGGCTATTATACAATGTAGGAGTTAGTGTGGGCAATTATACAGTATAGGAGCTAATGTAAGGGCCATTAATCAGAATTTCGGGGCTAATGTGATTGTCATCATCATACAGCGTGGAAGCTAATCTAGGGGTCATTATACAGTTTGGTTGCTAATGTGAAGCCTATTATACAGTGTGAGGGCTTCTGTGTCATAATACTGTGTTTTGGGGGAGCAGTGGGAACATCATACTGTTTATAGCGTAGCTGTGGGCCCCCCATACTGTGTACAGAGGAGCTGTACTTTAGGGCACTCAGTGGACATTATTAAATTTTAAGTGGGCACCAAAGAAGCTTTATTGTTATAGGAGCATTCTGAGTATTGTGTACTGATCCTGAGTTACATCCTGTATTATACTCCAGAGCTGCACTCACTATTCTGCTGGTGCAGTCACTGTGTACATACATTACATTATTGATCCTGAGTTACATCCTGTATTATACTCCAGAGCTGCACTCACTATTCTGCTGGTGCAGTCACTGTGTACATACATTATATTACTGATCCTGAGTTACATCCTGTATTATACCCCAGAGCTGCACTCACTATTCTGCTGGTGCAGTCACTGTGTACATACATTACATTACTGATCCTGAGTTACATCCTGTATTATACTCCAGAGCTGCACTCACTATTCTGCTGGTGCAGTCACTGTGTACATACATTACATTACTGATCCTGAGTTACATCCTGTATTATACTCCAGAGCTGCACTCACTATTCTGCTGGTGCAGTCACTGTGTACATACATTACATTACTGATCCTGAGTTACATCCTGTATTATACTCCAGAGCTGCACTCACTATTCTGCTGGTGCAGTCACTGTGTACATACATTACATTACTGATCCTGAGTTACATCCTGTATTATACTCCAGAGCTGCACTCACTATTCTGCTGGTGCAGTCACTGTGTACATACATTACTGATCCTGAGTTACATCCTGTATTATACTCCAGAGCTGCACTCACTATTCTGCTGGTGCAGTCACTGTGTACAGACATTACATTACTGATCCTGAGTTACATTCTGTGTTGTACTCCAGAGCTGCACTCACTATTCTGCTGGTGGAGTCACTGTGTACATACATTACATTACTGATCCTGAGTTACATTCTGTGTTGTACTCCAGAGCTGCACTCACTATTCTGCTGGTGCAGTCACTGTGTACATACATTACATTACTGATCCTGAGTTACATTCTGTGTTGTACTCCAGAGCTGCACTCACTATTCTGCTGGTGCAGTCACTGTGTACATACATTACATTACTGATTCTGAGTTACATCTTGTATTATACTCCAGAGCTGCACTCACTATTCTGCTGGTGCAGTCACTGTGTACATTACATTACTGATCCTGAGTCACATCCTGTATTATACTCCAGAGCTGCACTCACTATTCTGCTGGTACAGTCACTGTGTACATACATTACATTACTGATCCTGAGTTACATCCTGTATTATACTCCAGAGCTGCACTCACTATTCTGCTGGTGCAGTCACTGTGTACATACATTACATTACTGATCCAGTTACATCCTGTATTATACCCCAGAGTTGCACTCACTATTCTGCTGGTGCAGTCACTGTGTACATACATTACATTACTGATCCTGAGTTACATCCTGTATTATACCCCAGAGTTGCACTCACTATTCTGCTGGTGCAGTCACTGTGTACAACATTACATTACTGATCCTGAGTTACATCCTGTATTATACCCAGAGTTGCACTCACTATTCTGCTGGTGCAGTCACTGTGTACATACATTACTGATCCTGAGTTACATCCTGTATTATACCCCAGAGCTGCACTCACTATTCTGCTGGTGCAGTCACTGTGTACATACATTACATTACTGGTCCTGAGTTACATCCTGTATTATACCCCAGAGCTGCACTCACTATTCTGCTGGTGCAGTCACTGTGTACATACATTACTGATCCTGAGTTACATCCTGTATTATACCCAGAGCTGCACTCACTATTCTGCTGGTGCTGTCTCTGTGTACAGACACTACACTACGCACCTGTCGGCATACTCAGAAGCTTTGGGGAGGCTGTCACCTGTACACCTGATAATATTAGTGTGGAGCTGGCGCTCGCTCTCATTGCTCTGCTTTACCTCCCCAGTCATTTCCGGCATCTGGCAGGTGATTAACAACTGGGTAATAATCCGATATAGTAATTGACTCTCGTGAAAGACATCGAGTACAAGGCTGTAAACTTCCCAGGAGTTCCATCAACGAGTGGCGGATACGTCTAATCTGTCATCCTGCAGCCAATTTATAACACACAATGCGATCTGCGCCTTCAGCTGTCAGTTCATTAGGTTCATTAGGCGTGAACTCTGACCGATGAGATGGCTGCGCACGTCGAGCGGCGGTCGCAGTGCAGTGTACGAGGCAAATTAACTCTCATGATGTATAGACGGAGACGCCTGATGACGGCTCATTCAATGAGATATTAAAGGTAATTTATGATGCCGCAATATTATTACAGGGGAGATTACAGGCACTGATAGGATGGCTACTAATCATCCATAGAAGTCTGTATAGAGATATGTAATGAGGACTGTAATGCAACCAGGAGGAAAGTCTTCTAGTCTATTATGTACCTAAGACTAATAAATTGTTCCCTGGTGAAGGGTAATTGTCACGGTTCCACCCCTCAGTGTGTCTGGGATACAGTTACTGACAGCTCAGACATCCAATCTGGTACAGGGGCGTGCTGAGGTGTCAGTGTGTTGATTGACAGCTCAACTATCCAATCTGAGACTGTGAGGCGCTGGCTGACTCCAGGTGTTCATTGTCCCAGGTGATTGCAGGCTACTTAACTGAGCTGTTTCTCCCAGAACTCTGCCAGACATACATTCAGCTAAGCGAGGTTTGTTCTCTCTGTGCCTTGAGTTCTGTATGTTGATCTTTCGTTTTCTGACCATCCATCTGTTTAACCCCTTCTGCTCTGATCCATTATCCTCCCGGTTCTCTGACCTCGGAACGTTACCTGACTAAGCTTTTGTCTCTTCCTTCTGTGTATGACATACCCTCCTGGCTTCTGACCATGAACTCATTGATTATCCTGACTCGGCTCGGCCGTGAGAAATGACCAGCATCACAGTAATCATGTCGCTGCGCTCCTTAGGAGACTGGACACCTCTGAGAGACTGCAGCGGTGGCTGGTAACCTAGTCAATGAGAAGTTTACTATAGGACTAAGAATCCCTTCTTGAGAATGGAGAGGATTTTTAATAAGAGCCTTTTTCAAAGACTTTGCAGATGTACCCATTTGAGAACTTGAGAATATCCTTTTAAGGGACAATCATAATATGCGATTCCTTGGTTTTCTATAACAAATAGTGGTGGGGGGGGGGGAATATTTGTTTCCCTTGTGCCCTAGGGTAATGTCTCCTAAGTGGTGTACAGTGTAATCAGGAATAATTTGATTCCCTGCTGGCCAAAGATTGATCTTGTCTTTGATTGATCGTCTTGCTTAAGTGACGGGGTTAATATCTGATTACCTACTTTAAGAGTCCAGTGTAAAAAAAAGTGTTAAATATGGGGTTCATATATAATTCTCTGGTGGTCAAGGCTAATGTCCTCTCTTTTGGTGGTGATGGTAAAAGAGGAGGTTTATACTGATCTTCTGGTGGTCTGGGTTAGTGCCCCCTTCCTTGGTGGTCTACAATAGAACATCTGGTTAATATGTGATTTTCTGGTGGTCTGGATTAGTGCCCCCTTCATTGGTGGTCTACAATAGAACATCTGGTTAATATGTGATTTTCTGATGGTCTGGGTTAGTGCCCCCTTCATTGGTGGTCTACAATAGAACATCTGGTTAATGTGATCTTCTGGTGGTCTGGGTTAGTGCCACCTTCATTGGTGGTCTACAATAGAACATCTGGTTAACATGTGATTTTCTGGTGGTCTGGATTAGTGCCCCCTTCATTGGTGGTCTACAATAGAACATCTGGTTAATATGTGATTTTCTTATGGTCTGGGTTAGTGCCCCCTTCATTGGTGGTCTACAATAGAACATCTGGTTAATGTGATCTTCTGGTGGTCTGGGTTAGTGCCACCTTCATTGGTGGTCTACAATAGAACATCTGGTTAACATGTGATTTTCTGGTGGTCTGGGTTAGTGCCCCCTTCCTTGGTGGTCTACAATAGAACATCTGGTTAATATGTGATTTCTGGTGGTCTGGGTCAGTGCCCCCTTCCTTGGTGGTCTACAATAGAACATCTGGTTAACATGTGATTTTCTGGTGGTCTGGGTCAGTGCCCTATTTTTTGGTGGTTCAGGGAAGAGGGTTTTGATTCTATGATGGTCTGCATTAATGCCCTTTCCATGATAGTCTAGGGTAAATAATGGGGTCCAGAGGGAGAAGGGGATTTACTTTTAAGTCCCGGGTGCTATAGAATTATGTCCTTTTCCCTCTTATAACACTCATTGCTTTGTGTTTGTCCAGGCCTGTCTGACCTCCATATTACTCATACCCCCTCTTTGCTTTGTCTGTATTTCTGATCTATTTCTTGACTTATTTGCCTTTTTTTTAGCTTTTGCTGCTAGTTTTGGCTTCTGTTCCCCTTCCTTACCAGTTTCTCATTCTGATTCTGCCCCCAACAGATATTCCTAGAACACCGCGATTCAGCGAGAGGTTGACTGCAGCCATTGACAACCATTTCTACCACTCGCCATTACTTGGGCCTAATTCCATCAACGCTGCTCCACAATTAGTTTCCAGATAACCAGATCTGCACATAAAGTGTTGTCAGCTCTGGATAACTTTTGTTAGAATAATTCCTTGACAAAGTGTTCCTGTGCTGGATCCCCAGCGATCAGATGGAGTTTTCTAGGAAACCTGATATTTCCCATCACAGGGGACATTAAGCATTACACTATGTCCACCGAAATCAGAGGGTCAAAGGACAGGACAGGTCCTCCACAACGAGAGACGCTGTATGTTAGCTCCTCCACTCTGAGGACCCTGAACACAAGATCCCCTCTATTCAGCCATAATTCAGTGCAGGAAAATAGGTTTCTACACTGGATGATCTCTATAAGCAAAAGAGTCCAAGGTCCAATGTAAAGGTTTGGCCAAGGGGTGGACTTACCAGCAACAGCTGCATTCTTCACTCCGGTTACTTCTATCTACCTGGAGTGTTCTTCCCCCATTTCAGAGTATACGGAATAATTAGAATCAGAGTCCAGTACAACGTCAAACAGTTCTGCTTTATTTTCCTCCGGGCACAACACATCCAAGACACCATTAGCACGTCTTTTACGAAACCAGCAACACATTTTCCACAACTCCGCTTCTCTTCTACTACACCAGAATGGACCACAAAGTATAATCGGGACGAGGAGCCTGGTGAAAACGGCACTGCGATCTATTTCCCTGGAGACACTTCAATCCAGTCACGGAAATACACATCTACTAGGTTGTCCACTCCTTCTGGTTATCCTGCCCGGATACTCGCTGGTGGCCACTCACTGCTTCGCTCAAGCAAGCACACTTCTGCTGAGCGTTCTCACAGTGGATCTTCCACTGGCACTACTCCTACGTCAGCCCACAGACTTTGGCTAATGTTCCCACGGTGATTCCTTCACCGGCTGCACTGAGGTTGCTGGTACCTTCCACACACTTCTTGTGTCGGCTGCCCACGGCCCGGGACTTACTCTAGCAAGGTCCACCCCTGACTGACTCTATCTGGAAAGTCCCTAACCATTTGTCCCGACCGACCCTTCTCTACTTAACCCCCTGGTGTCCTGACAAGTTTCCCCTGAACTTGCTGTGCTCAATGCCCCCACCTTATGTCCTACCACTGTACTGCACTGCAAGTGACCTCCTCTAATGTCCCCAAGGATGCACTGTCTTTCTAAAGATACATAAAACACCAGACACCAAAGTCACTTGAAATGGTTCTATGGGTTATATGTGCAATAAGGCTTAATGTGTACTGTATCATTTAGTGTTATGAAACCAGGCATCTATCTATCTAATATCTGTCTGTCTATATATGTGTGAAGAATATGTAGTAGAAGCTATGCAGCGAAGCCATGTTTGGTTTCCAAGCATAATGGGGGCCCGAACAGATCCGATAGAGCCAGAACTGCTGGTCTATGACCTAGTGTTGGGAAGCTATGATTCTTCATAGGATTTGGGAGTTTTAACTTCAAACACCGAGGGGAGAAGGGATAAGGCGTAGGTACTGTATGTGGCTAGGACATATGATAAGTCCATATTCTCCTTAAATCTCCTTATGAAATCCTATCTGACTGGCTAAAGCAGTTACACAGCGTGTGCGCAATAGGAGGTCATCATGTATGATCTTGAATACTAGCTGGTTTGGCTGGACCACCTGCTAAACCATGTGTCCTGTTACAGCTGCACATGCTGAAGGAGGATTGTAAGCTGCCATTAAATCCCCCCACATTCTGCACTCTATCTATCTATTATTTATCTATATCTATTATCTATCTATGTATCTATTATCTAGCTATTATCTATCTATCTAACTATTATTATCTATGCATCTATTATCTATCTATCATCATCTTTCTCTGATCTCCTTTTGCAGTAGCTCTTTGATGTTTCATCTGATGACATTGCTATTCAGAGATAACAGCGGGATCAGTGATTACACGCCATCCTTTCTCACCGCCTTTACACTGCTATCACACACGTCAGTCCTCCCCTGTGCCATCCTGTCGGGACACGCTCTCTTGTTTTGCTAATGTCTCAGTGTTAAATCTTTTCTCTCACTTTAGATATTGTAATATAAGTTGTGCGTGGTGTCTGTGCCCCCTGGGACGAATGTGACAGAAAGTGCAAATAGTCTGAATCTCTCCATGCTCCACTGCTATATCGATCTCAATGGGTAGGAAAAAAGCAAGAAGTAATATTATGGGGTCACTTATACTGACCCCAACTGTGTGAATTAGGGATCTGGTATACAGCAGAATTTCACAATATATTTTTATAGGTGTTTGGAGCTGCAACTTTCTTTCATAATGGTCAAATCTCCTGCTTCCCTTCAGCCATAGAGATTAATGGTAAAAATCTAGCTTCCTGCATCCACCACTAGAGGGAGCTCCCTGTGTGAAGTGAGCTCCACCTAGTGGTGACTGCAGGTAAACATCATGACCACAAAATGATAAGCAGTCCTCTCCCTGTATGAGCGCGATACAGTTGGATTAGGATTGCTGGAGGCTTCATTACATCACTGTACATCTATATAGGGGCTTATGTACGTACACCTCACGTTGTTGCCATATGTATCGGAATAGAACTGTCCAGTTTCCGTCTAAGCCCTTGTATTCTGCAGAAGCTCCGCAATGTGCCATAACCCAGCAACCAGCAATAGCCTATTTCATGCATGGAAAGATAAACAAAACTGTGAAAGGACTCAATATCATGTCACCCACAGTGTCATTCACGACAGTGGACGGCAGAGAGGGGGCAGCTCACGGGAAAATTCACAAGAGGAATGGGCTGGGGGAGACGACAAATCAAATTAGCTATAAGCAGGACATGCACTCATCAAACAGCTGCTGGGGGCGAAAAAGGAGGTCTGAAAGGATTGTGAGCAAAAATAGAAGTCATTACTCCCTTTCTAAGATGAGTTACACTAATTTGTTGTATTCAGTAATGTCAGTCCATACCAGGCAGTATTATATTAGTAATATTCTACTATACAGTGGCATGTAAAAGTATAGGCACCCCTGGTCAAAATTACCGTTATTGTGAACAGTTAAGGAAGTTGCAGATGAAATTATCTCTATTAGGGCTAAAGTTACAGATGACACATTTCCTTTGTAATTTAGGCAAAAATTTGACGTATAAATTTTACAAATTACAAAAAGAAAAATGGGCTAATGCAAACGTTCGGGCACCCTGCATGGTTAGCACTTAGTAACACCCCCTTTTGCACGATTTCAATTCTTGTTTGAGGGATTTTCATCCATTCTTCCTTAGAAAATTCTTCCAGTTCTGTGAGATTCCTGGGCAGTCCTGCATCCTTTGCTATTTTGAGGTCTAGCCACACCGGATTGCAAATCAATGAGTCCATGGAAGCCATCGGACTGCACTTGGATGGCATCTGAGTGCAGTCTGATTTCCATGGACTGACAGAATGGAGAAGATGGATAAATTTTTTTTCTCTCTCCATCTTTTCCTCATCTGAAAGAATCGTAACAGACTATGATCAAACTCTGATCGGAGTGAGATTAACATAATGGACCCGATTCCCTCGGAGGAGAGAACACACGGTGGTGTGACCCCGGCCCCACAGTGCTTATTTTCTTGTGCACATGAGCAGTATTATGTAAGTTATATTCGTGGAGTGGATGGATACAAACTCACTTTGACCACTTTAAACCAATAAAAGTGAAATAAGGAACCGCAGCCGGACTTTGTATCCCATCTCCCTATTTGATTTAGAAAATAATAGGAGAGAGGACGTTACCTTCCTTCCGCTCATGAATCTTAGAACATATGAATTTATTCAAGCTTTCTCTCTGCTCCGTATAGTGTTACGAGACAAATGAATCTAATCACCAGTTTTACATTTTAACTAAGAAAACTCAGGAGCTGCAGGAAAAAAATTATCTTAACCATAGATGCCATAAGAGAAAGATGGATATCAAGCCAAAAAAGACTTGTGTAATATTACAACTTTAAGGGATTCTGTTTTCAGAAGTCCTTAATTTTTTTTAGAAAAGTAATTTCCAGTAATCCAAAACAATTATCTGTAATCTTTGAGGAAAATGCGCAATAAGTATTTAGTTTCACTGTAGCGCTACCATGTGGATGTGTATTCTGGAGCCCTCCTATAACAGCAGTCTGGATGTGTAGTCTGGAGCCCCCTATAACAGCAGTCTGGATGTGTAGCCTGGAGCCCCCTATAACAGCAGTCTGGATGTGTAGTCTGGAGCCCCCTATAACAGCAGTTTGGATGTGTAGTCTGGAGCCCCCTATAACAGCAGTCTGGATGTGTAGTCTGGTGCCCCCCTATAACAGCAGTCTAGATGTGTAGTCTGGAGCCCCCCTATAACAGCAGTCTGGGTGTGTAGTCTGGAGCCCCCTATAACAGCAGTCTGGGTGTGTAGTCTGGAGCCCCCCTATAACAGCAGTCTGGATGTGTAGTCTGGAGCCCCCCTATAACAGCAGTTTGGATGTGTAGTCTGGAGCCCCCCTATAACAGCAGTTTGGATGTGTAGTCTGGAGCCCCCCTATAACAGCAGTCTGGATGTGTAGTCTGGAGCCCCCTATAACAGCAGTCTGGATGTGTAGTCTGGAGCCCCCTATAACAGCAGTCTGGATGTGTAGTCTGGAGCCCCCTATAACAGCAGTCTGGATGTGTAGTCTGGAGCCCCCTATAACAGCAGTCTGGATGTGTAGTCTGGAGCCCCCTATAACAGGAGTCTGGATGTATAGTCTGGAGCCCCCTATAACAGCAGTCTGGATGTGTAGTCTGGAGCCCCCTATAACAGCAGTCTGGATGTGTAGTCTGAGCCCCCTATAACAGCAGTCTGGATGTATGTCTGGAGCCCCCTATAACAGCAGTCTGCATGTGTAGTCTGGAGCCCCCTATAACAGCAGTCTGGATGTGTAGTCTGGAGCCCCCTATAACAGCAGTCTGGATGTATAGTCTGGAGCCCCCTATAACAGCAGTCTGCATGTGTAGTCTGGAGCCCCCTATAACAGCAGTCTGGATGTGTAGTCTGGAGCCCCCTATAACAGCAGTCTGGATGTATAGTCTGGAGCCCTCCTATAACAGCAGTCTGGATGTGTAGTCTGGAGCCCTCCTATAACAGCAGTCTGGATGTGTAGTCTGGAGCCCCCTATAACAGCAGTCTGGATGTATAGTCTGGAGCCCCCTAGAACAGCAGTCTGGATGTGTAGTCTGGAGCCCCCTATAACAGCAGTCTGGATGTGTAGTCTGCAGCCCCCTATAACAGCAGTCAGGATGTGTAGTCTGGAGCCCCCTATAACAGCAGTCTGTATGTGTAGTCTAGAGCCCCCTAGAACAGCAGTCTGGATGTGTAGTCTGGAGCCCCCTATAACAGCAGTCTGGATGTGTAGTCTGGAGCCCCCTATAACAGCAGTCTGGATGTGTAGTCTGGAGCCCCCTATAACAGCAGTCTGGATGTGTGGTCTGGAGCCCCCCTATAACAGCAGTCTGGATGTGTAGTCTGCAGCCCCCTATAACAGCAGTCAGGATGTGTAGTCTGGAGCCCCCTATAACAGCAGTCTGTATGTGTAGTCTAGAGCCCCCCTAGAACAGCAGTCTGGATGTGTAGTCTGGAGCCCCCTATAACAGCAGTCTGGATGTGTAGTCTGGAGCCCCCTATAACAGCAGTCTGGATGTGTGGTCTGAAGCCCTCCTATAACAGCAGTCTGGATGTGTAGTCTGGAGCCCCCCTATAACAGCAGTCTGGATGTGTAGTCTGGAGCCCCCTATAACAGCAGTCTGGATGTGTAGTCTGGAGACCCCCTATAACAGCAGTCTGGATGTGTAGCCTGGATCCCCCTATAACAGCAGTCTGGATGTGTAGTCTGGAGCCCCCTATAACAGCAGTCTGGATGTGTAGTCTGGAGCCCCCTATAACAGCAGACTGGATGTGAAGTCTGGAGTCCCCTATAACAGCAGTCTGGATGTATAGTCTGGAGCCCCCTATAACAGCAGTCTGGATATGTAGTCTGGAGCCCCCTATAACAGCAGTCTGGATGTGTAGTCTGGAGCCCCTATAACAGCAGTCTGGACGTGTAGTCTGGAGCCCCCCTATAACAGCAGTCTGGATGTGTATTCTGGAGCCCCCTATAACAGCAGTCTGGATTGTAGTCTGGAGCCCCCTATAACAGCAGTTTGGATGTGTAGTCTGGAGCCCCCTATAACAAGACTGGATGTGAAGTCTGGAGCCCCCCTATAACAGCAGTCTGGATGTGTAGTCTGGAGCCCCCTATAACAGCAGTCTGGATGTGTAGTCTGGAGCCCCCTATAACAGCAGTCTGGATGTGTAGTCTGGAGCCCCCCTATAACAGCAGTCTGGATGTGTAGTCTGGAGCCCCCTATAACAGCAGTCTGGATGTGTAGTCTGGAGCCCCCTATAACAGCAGTCTGGATGTGTAGTCTGGAGCCCCCTATAACAGCAGTCTGGACGTGTAGTCTGGAGCCCCCCTATAACAGCAGTCTGGATGTGTAGTCTGGAGCCCCCTATAACAGCAGTCTGGATGTGTAGTCTGGAGCCCCCTATAACAGCAGTCTGGATGTGTAGTCTGGAGCCCCCTATAACAGCAGTTTGGATGTGTAGTCTGGAGCCCCCTATAACAACAGTCTGGATGTGTAGTCTGGAGCCCCCTATAACAGCAGTCTGGATGTGTAGTCTGGAGCCCCCTATAACAGCAGTTTGGATGTGTAGTCTGGAGCCCCCCTATAACAAGACTGGATGTGAAGTCTGGAGCCCCCCTATAACAGCAGTCTGGATGTATAGTCTGGAGCCCCCTATAACAGCAGTCTGGATGTGTAGTCTGGAGCCCCCCTATAGTAGTAGTCTGGAGCCCCCCCTATAACAGTTGTCTGGAGCCCCCTATAACAGCAGTCTGGATGTTCAGTCTGGAGCTCCCTATAGTAGTAGTCTGGAGCCCCCCCTATAACAGCAGTCTGGATGTGTAATCTGGAGCCCCCTATAGTAGTAGTCTGGATGTGTAGTCTGGAGCCCCCTATAGTAGTAGTCTGGAGTCCCCTATAATATGTCAATATTATTGTTTCTAGAATTTAAAGGGGTTGTCCAGTCTAACATGATAAGTCTGCAGTCACTCTGTGTGACTGCAGACTTATAGATCCCCCTGTGCACGCACTGTGTGCAGCGAGTATTCGCCGGATTCTGAGCCGGGAGCGGCGGTGCTGTATGCGATATGTGTGGAGCCCAGCTGCGACTGAATCCACATCTCCAGAAGGGTGCACTGACAGAGGACCCCACTAGAGGTCAATATGCACACACACATTCCAGCTTACCTTAGGAGACCATTAGAGGGAGCTGGTTGCAGGCACACAAAACTCAGTTTGAGTTCCATTTCGGCCAGAGAATTGCCAGAGCAGCTCACGGAGCAGCTCAGATAAGATCAGAGGAGAGGAGAGAAGTTTAGCTCAGTTCTGAGCCCCAGCTCTGTCAGAAAGAGAGCTGCTTAGAGCCTATACATGGAGGCTGGTACGGGTGTGTACTGAAACCACCCTAGTCTGGTCAGAGCTAAATCTGAAGCAAATCTGACTAAGAAGCGTGCCGACGCTTAGAGAGCGGCGAAGAGGCAGCTTGCCTGCTGCCAATGTGTGTTGTGAGCAGGACCCGGGTAGGGTCGAAGGCAAGTGGAAGCAGAGGAAAAAGGAGCATTAATAGCTCTCCCTAACAAGTCACCGGACATCGGGGTCCGAGCCTTTAAGGATTTCTAAAACCTTTAGGAGAACACCGGAGTTCCTGTAGGACTACAAGTCCCAGGGTACCACAGAGCTGTTAAGCAACAGGACCAGGAGGACGGAGTCGGCTCGATCAGCCTGAAAAGACTTGTTCTACCAAATAGAAGGTCCAATCACCAATTCAGCCAGGTACAGAACAGAGACAGAGTCAGACTTAGCTACATGCAGGTCAGGACTGGATCACACAGTGCAAAGGACAGGAGGCCATATACCTACCCGTGGGGGAGTCTGAATGTGCATCCTTCGCCTCACAGTGCTCCGGGGAGAACCTGCCTGAAACATCTACAAGTAAAGGTATGGAAAGAGACTGCCTTGTGTGAGACTGCTTTATTAACTACACCATGCACCACCATAGACTTCCAGGGACCAGTCTCGCCTGTGGGAGACTTACCATCTAGCTGCCCCGTAACATCCCCTGTGAAAATCCATATAGCAGCGCTGGTCCAATTGATCAGATACCACAGGTGGCGTCACAAACTATCTATTATTCAATCCCCTGTAAATATATCCCCCATTGTATGAGCGCCCAGGGCCACGGACCGAGTCCTGCTGCCAGTGACAAATCCCATAGACTTTCATGGGCTCGGTGCCGAGTACCCCATAGCCCTGGTACTAAGTGCGACTTATCTCTGGCGTCACGAACAGGATCGAAGCTTGCAAAATTGTGAGTCCTGTGTTGCCTATATTGACTGTTTTATGCAAGAAAAGACTGTGCTGCTGTTGTGTGAATTTGGCGCCATTTCCCGCCATTGTACCGCTATATTCGCGCCCTGCTGGTGAAGAAGGTGGGCGTACCTGTAAAAGAGCGCCGAGACCTGGACACGCCCCCAACGCTGACGCGGCGGCAGGTCCTGTGAAAAGTTCCAGTGAACGCTCTGACGTCAGAGCGCCAGCGACACAGGTCCTGTCCCCACCGCTGTGCCTGCAGAGCTGCAGCCTTCAGAGAAGGTAGGCTCCGATTAACTAAGGGGGTGCCGACATGTTTCAGCAACAAGCCGACAGCGTGGCCCCGGCCGGCGGCCCCAATATCGTACCACCTGACGATGCAGCGCAGGACGGAAATGTGGGAGATGTTGCCCCCTTACCCGGTCCTGTAGCCCCAATAGTACCGCTAACGCTACCATATATGCCAGGAGCGAAGTGGCTCCCTCAGTACAGTAGCAAGCCAGACACTCTGTCGGGGTTCAAACGAAAAATATGCAGCATAATGGACATGTACCCCATGACAGAGAAGCAGAGAGCTGCAGTGGTAATAGGGCAATTAACTGATGCTGCAGAGAGAGAGATAGAGAATTGGACAGCTGCAGATCAGGAATCAGTGCTTGCAATTTTTTCAAAGTTACAGACTATCTTTGAGGACCGCACTGAAACAGATCTCAGGATGAGGTTTTACAACTGCTCCCAGAAACCAGATGATAGCATAAGGGACTATGCCTGCCGATTACAAGGGGCCCTGAGAGCACTCAAGCAAGTTAACCCCATGAGTGACTCTAACGAAAATAAAATGTTAAAAGAACAATTTGTACGGGGACTGAGGTCTCAAACTGAAGGCAGGACTGTGCACTGGTGGTCCTTGGATCATCCTGATGCTACCTTTGATGCTCTTAAGGATATGGCTATAAAAGGACTGCGACCTCTGGAAACACCCGAGATGGCAACCCAGTGTCACCCGAGTGAAGCCACCTCACATCCATCAGCATTCCTCTTTTTCCCGCTGGCTGCAGAAGCTAAAACGCAGGTGGCGCCCCCTACTGAGCTGGACTGTCTGCGCTCAGAAGTGCGTCAGTTGACCAAAAACCTGGCCACTGTAATGAGTGCCCTGCAACTGCCGACGAAGGAAGAAGGAAAGATTCTGCTAGCTGACTGCCCGGAGGATGTTCCTTGGATGCGCCGGAGGAAAGGGAGGACATCGCCCCATCGAAGGAGGACAACGCCACCCCCGGGGAGGACCCGCGACCAGCATCATCCTCGCCGAGAGATCGTCTGCTTCCGCTGCCACCGAGAAGGTCACCCAGCACGTCTGTGTACTTTAAACGAGCAAAACCTGGGTCCAAGGGCCAACACCCAGGAATAGACTTTGCAGGCCCCTCAGACTGGAACCGCAGGTTTGTGGGAGGAAGACCCTACCTGTCCATCATACTGGACGGGATCGCAATTCCTGCCCTGCTGGACACTGGATCTCAGGTAACCATCATACCTGATGTTCTCTACAACAAGTACTGGTCCAGTGATAGTCTCCAACCCCCAAACCCTGACTTTGCAGTATACGCCTCTAATGGCCTCCCGCTTGAGTTACGGGGTGCTAAAGATGTAGACGTGAAAGTGGGGAGAGTTGAGCTAAAGAATCAGGGACTTCTTGTAGTAAAAACTGTTAATGAAGAAAATGGGTTGAATGTGGTCTTAGGCACTAACATTATTAGTAACTGTTTGGAGGAGGTTGTGTTTTTGCTCCAACAGCTTGCCCAAATCGCCAGACCAAAGCAAAAGGGAGAGATCCAGAAGGAAATCCGAACCCTGATGTGCCAGCAGCAAGTGAAACTGACCGGTGGTGAGATTGGTAATGTATGGGTAACGGACCCGAATCCCATTGTGATACCCCCAATGAGTGAAATGCTTATTTGGTGTAGAGCAGCGATAGGTCTGAGAGGTCGAGACTACCAAGCAGTAGTAGAGCCCCATTGTTCAGAACACAGACCTACACTCTTAACTGCCAGAGGGGTAGTGGATGTACGTAATGGGAGGGTGCCAGTGCGTCTTCTCAACTGGGGAGAGGATGAAGTCAAATTACCACGTTATGCCACTGTTGCTAAGTTACATGCTGTGGATAACAACTCCATTCACCCAGCGGAGCCCTTAGCCTCCCCACAACCAGTGGAGGATAACGGTCCGACCACTCAGGTGGAGGATTGGTGTCAGCAGCTCCATGTTGGGATAGACACCACTCCAACCCACCAGAAACAAGGAGTATACCGAGTAGTTCAGGAGTACGCTCAGGTATTCAGAAAACACCCACTCGACTTTGGGACAATATAAGGGTTCAACATCACATCCCCACAGGCAATCATCCTCCCATCAAAGAACGGTACAGGCCTATACCACCAGCACACTACCAGAAGGCCAAGGAGATGTTGCGTGATATGAAAGAAGCAGGGGTAATAAGGGATAGTTGCAGTCCTTGGGCAGCACCTTTAGTTTTGGTCAGGAAAAAGGATGGAAGCATGCGAATGTGTGTAGATTACAGACAAGTAAATCGCATTACACATAAAGATGCATACCCTTTGCCACGCATTGAAGAATCCTTAGCTGCACTAAAAACTGCTAACTATTTCTCCACCCTCGACCTCACTAGTGGGTACTGGCAAGTAGCTGTGGCTGAAGAGGATCGGGAGAAGACGGCTTTCACCACCCCGATGGGACTCTGTGAGTTTGACAGAATGCCGTTTGGACTCAGTAGTGCCCCTGGGACATTCCAGAGAGTGATGGAGAGCTGCCTGGGACATCTCAACTTCGAGACTGTGTTGCTGTACTTGGACGATGTCATCGTGTACTCCAAAACGTATGAAGATCACTTGAAGCACCTGGCAGAGGTATTTGAGTCACTGTCCAAGTATGGGATGAAACTTAAGCCTTCTAAGTGCCATCTGCTCAAACAAAAAGTACAGTATCTGGGACATATCGTCAGCTCGGAAGGAGTAGCGCCAGATCCTGAGAAGATCACCGCCATCCAGAAATGGCCGGAGCCGAAAAATCTCAAGGAGGTGCGACAGTTCCTGGGACTGACAGGATACTACCGGAGGTTCGTAAAAGATTACACTAAGAAAGCAGCCCCTCTGCAAGACCTCCTGGTGGGGCAGTCCCACAAAAGCAGAAATTCTCAATTCCACTAGGGTAAAGAACAGGCAGAAGCATTTAAGGAAATGAAGGAGATCCTGACAGGTGATGAGATCCTAGCCTATCCTGACTACAGCCAGCCGTTCCTGCTGTATACTGATGCCAGCAACGAAGGATTGGGAGCAGTCCTCAGTCAGAAACAAAATGGCCTGGAGAAAGTCATCGCCTATGCAAGCAGGAAGCTCCGTCCGACCGAAAGGAACCCAGAGAACTATAGCAGCTTCAAGTTGGAGTTCCTAGCACTGGTCTGGGCCATCACAGAGAGGTTCAAACACTACTTGGCCTCCAACAAGTTCACTGCCTACACTGACAACAACCCCTTGACGCATCTTGAAACAGCCAAGCTGGGAGCTATGGAACAGCGATGGATGGCTCGACTGTCAAATTATCAATTCACAGTTAAGTACCGGGCGGGCCGCAAGAATGCCAATGCTGATGCCCTGTCCAGGATGCCTCATGACTCAGACACTGAAGAAGAAGTGGATGATCTGGAAGAGGTTGAACTACCTGCCTTTCACCGAAATGGGGTGATCAATGAACAACAAGCCAGCGGAAGACCACGTGATAAGATGATAAATCCCTTACCTCACCACAGTTGGAGGGAGACTCAGAACAGCGATCCCGTTGTCAGCAGTATCAAGAAGCTGATAACTCAGGAAGGTTCCTCATTGGAAAAGGATGCGCCTGAACAAGCTAAGCAGCTGTGGAATGAGCGGAGTCGGTTGTTCATCTACCGTGAGAAGCTGTGCAGGAGATATGTCAACCCAAGGACCCATGAAATGGTTTGGCAGATAGTAGTTCCCAGAGCAGACATCCAGATGGTGTTAGAAGCTTACCACGATCAAGCGGGCCACTTTGGCTGGAAAAAGCTGGAGACCTTGTTGAAATGCCGTTTCTATTGGGTAGGAATGCGCAGCTCCATCGAGAAGTGGTGCCGGAAGTGTGGACCCTGTGGCCTCAGACGGAAAGACTACAGTAGTCAGAGGGCACCCCTGCAGCCCATCCAGACGACTCGTCCTTTGGAAATCGTGGCTTTGGATCATGTTAAATTGTCATTCAGCCAGAAAGGATATTCCTATGCCTTGACTATGGTGGATCACTACTCAAGGTTCCTGGTGGTCACCCCTGTCAAAGATCTGACGGCAGAGACAGCAGCAAAAACGTTCCAAGCGTATTTCTGCAGACCACACGGATATCCTGAGCAGGTGCTCACTGATCGAGGTCCAGCCTTTGAAGCTGAATTATTCAAAGAGTTCTGTCACTTGTACGGGTGTAAGAAGATAAGAACTACACCGTACCATCCCCAAACTAACGGACTCTGTGAGAAGATGAATCACATCGTTATTGACCTGTTGAAGACTATCCCACTCGAAAAGAGGAATCGGTGGCCGGACCTGCTACCAGACCTGGTAGATCTGTATAACCATATACCGGTGAGTTCCACCAACTGCACCCCAGCCTATCTCATGCGGGCAAGACCAGGGAAACTGCCCATGGATTTAGAGTTTGGAGTTGTGGAACCAGAAGCAGATATGATTACTGAGGACTGGGACACCAACAGAAAGGAACAGTACAGAAGAGTACAGGCCTGCGTTGAGGAAAGTCTCAATCGAGTACGAGAGAAGCAAGCAGACCGCTACAATAAGAGTGCGCCAGCTGAACCATTCGCACCAGGTGAAATCGTACTGAAAAGAAAGAGGAGGTTCCACAAACTCGATCAGTGGGAAAGAGAGCCCTATATCATACAGAGTTCTAGATTTGATAACAGGAAAACATGCATCATAAGCAAGGATGGAGGAAGAACGATTGCAACTGTGTCCAGAGATCACTTGAAGTTGTGTCCGGACCCATTAAAGCTTCGTGAGGAAGAACCTGTTGTTAATCAAGAAAAGCATGAAGAGACAGTCATACATACGGACTTGGGAGATTTACCTGCAGACTGGCCCAGATTTGGAGAAGCTGTGATAATTCCTGTGCTCCAATTCTACCAACCACCAGAAGAACATCCACGTCCAGTTGCACCAACAGAGTCAGTTGCGGAGGAACCTGTTCAAGCAGAACCCGTTCAAGCAGAGCCTCAACAAGTAGAACCTCCACCAGCAGAACCTCAAATAGAAGGATCCCCTGCGGAAGTCGAACCAGCTCGCCCTGCCCGCAGTATACTTGTCAGATCCATGGAGAGGTTAAGGCAATACTATAGCTTACCTGCACGCAGGAATAGTAGAGTAACTGATACATCACCTACTACTACACCACGTAGGTCAGTAAGGATGACAAGAGGGCAATTACCTGTTAGGTACAGGGAATAGGGCCTAACACACGTACATAGTTATTCATCATTTTTGTACACAAATGTATATAGTATAGTAATTTATATAGTATATAATGTCATTGCCTTCAATATTGCTTTTATGAACTGGTGGCTATGGACACTTTAGCCCAAAAACTGTCCTTGTATATAGTTAGCACTTCTGTGCCTCATTTTGGTTACACTTAATTACCTCAGAAGTTAAAACCCGTTTGGTGTGGCCGAAGGTGAGGACTGCTGGAAAAGTCAGAAATGTCTTGCAGCCCACCCAAGACCACCGTTGGAGGTTTGGAGCGGGTCCTCCACAAGTATATGTTTACTTGGACTGTGAAGTAAATATTAAGTGTTTTTCTTGCAACGTTTAGTTAAAGTGCCTTACCTCCTGTAAAGGAAGAATCGTTTTGAAATGTTAATTATTCTGTTAACTGTTTTGTTTTTGTATTTCAGCCCCGGAGTGCTGAGTTCTACTAAGGGGGAATGTGGAGCCCAGCTGCGACTGAATCCACATCTCCAGAAGGGTGCACTGACAGAGGACCCCACTAGAGGTCAATATGCACACACACATTCCAGCTTACCTTAGGAGACCATTAGAGGGAGCTGGTTGCAGGCACACATAAACTCAGTTTTAGTTTCACTTTGCCTGAGAATTGCCAGAGCAGCTCACGGAGCAGCTCAGATAAGATCAGAGGAGAGGAGAGAAGTTTAGCTCAGTTCTGAGCCCCAGCTCTGTCAGAAAGAGAGCTGCTTAGAGCCTATACATGGAGGCTGGTACGGGTGTGTACTGAAACCACCCTAGTCTGGTCAGAGCTAAATCTGAAGCAAATCTGACTAAGAAGCGTGCCGACGCTTAGAGAGCGGCGAAGAGGCAGCTTGCCTGCTGCCAATGTGTGTTGTGAGCAGGACCCGGGTAGGGTCGAAGGCAAGTGGAAGCAGAGGAAAAAGGAGCATTAATAGCTCTCCCTAACAAGTCACCGGACATCGGGGTCCGAGCCTTTAAGGATTTCTAAAACCTTTAGGAGAACACCGGAGTTCCTGTAGGACTACAAGTCCCAGGGTACCACAGAGCTGTTAAGCAACAGGACCAGGAGGACGGAGTCGGCTCGATCAGCCTGAAAAGACTTGTTCTACCAAATAGAAGGTCCAATCACCAATTCAGCCAGGTACAGAACAGAGACAGAGTCAGACTTAGCTACATGCAGGTCAGGACTGGATCACACAGTGCAAAGGACAGGAGGCCATATACCTACCCGTGGGGGAGTCTGAATGTGCATCCTTCGCCTCACAGTGCTCCGGGGAGAACCTGCCTGAAACATCTACAAGTAAAGGTATGGAAAGAGACTGCCTTGTGTGAGACTGCTTTATTACCTACACCATGCACCACCATAGACTTCCAGGGACCAGTCTCGCCTGTGGGAGACTTACCATCTAGCTGCCCCGTAACATCCCTGTGAAAATCCATATAGCAGCGCTGGTCCAATTGATCAGATACCACAGGTGGCGTCACAAACTATCTATTATTCAATCCCCTGTAAATATATCCCCCATTGTATGAGCGCCCAGGGCCACGGACCGAGTCCTGCTGCCAGTGACAAATCCCATAGACTTTCATGGGCTCGGTGCCGAGTACCCCATAGCCCTGGTACTAAGTGCGACTCATATGCATATTCCCGGGCAAGAGCCGTCTAGTGGGCGTGGCCTTGCTCCATACAAGTGTATTGAGTGAAGTTGCGGGTATAAAGTGGGTGCGGCCATAAAGTGGGTGGAAACGTCCAGTGGGTGTGGTCATCACTAATTGGCTGCTGCCCTGGACTATGCATATCACATACGGCACCTCCGCTCCTGGCTCAGAAACCAACAAATCCTTGGAACACACAGTGCATGCAGAGCATTCATAAGTCTGCAGTCACATAGAGTCACTGCAGACTTATTATTTTAGACCGGACAACCCCATTAAGGTAGAAGATATTATCCCTTACATTCTATAACAGATCTCATTAGTTTTCTGCCAAGTGCATGACACGAGACATACAGATGCCACGGCGTGAG
The DNA here is from genome assembly GCA_033576555.1 of Oophaga sylvatica. Classification (NCBI taxonomy): domain Eukaryota; kingdom Metazoa; phylum Chordata; class Amphibia; order Anura; family Dendrobatidae; genus Oophaga; species Oophaga sylvatica. The sequence continues at coordinate 626,978,763 of JARQOD010000002.1, forward strand.
CAGAGGATGTGGCAGGAGGTGATAACAGGAAGCTGAAGTATTGGGGTTATACTTTCCCTGTCTTAGAATTCTTAATATTCCGCTCCCCATGGTTCTGTCTAAATCCTAATTGTAAGTATTGGTCGGCTAAGCTCCGCTGCTCATCTTGTACTTGCTGACATATGAATTTGCCATGAACCTATTATTCCCTGACTCGCTAAATAAACTGAAATTGCAAATCGCTTAAGTCACAATCAATCACCGGGTCTCTGGAAGTTTCACACACATTACATGGACTGCTTTAATGCTCAGCTTCACTGACCACAGGGAAAGAAAAGCTCGTCCATGACGGCACAAGGGACCTTTAAAAACCTGTCCGGTATTGTGCAAAAGTTTTAGGCAGGTGTAGAAAAAAATACTACAAATTAAGAATGGTTTAAAAAATGACAATATCAATTAACAAAATGAATGAACTGCATCACATCAATATTTGGTGACGTCTTTTGCCTTTAGAACATCATCAATTCTTGTAGATACAGTTACTCAAAGTCAGGGATTTTGTAGGATTATTCTCAGATGAGTAACCAGTTAAACCAAACAGTAGATAATAATTATCATGTTCATGTGTAGGTTTGTCACGTGTTTGTCATGTGTAGGTTTGAGGCCCCTCTCTTCGGTAAGAGAGAGGGGCCTCAAACTGTCCCTGGAACTGGGACCCTAACTATCCCTGTCCCAGGGGTACTCTTGAAGGTAGAAAGGCCCAGGTCTCCGACCTTACTGTGCTCCTGTTAAACCCTGATCTGTCCCCACCCCCAGCCCCATGAGGCATGTGGCAAAAATGTGAGGTAAACAAGACACAAAGACAAAACAGGGATAACAGAAGACCTCTGTCATACAAAAGAACTAATCAACAATAAGAAGGTGTATAGGGACAGGGAGGAAAAAACTAAATGGGAATAGGGACCAGGAGATAAACACACGTAGTACAGCAAACAGATCACTACTATGACAATTCCACTCCAACCACTTAAGGTACTGCCACACTACACAATCCCGCTAGCGATCTCGTTAGCGTCGCATACTAATGAGATCGCTAGCGGGATTGTTTCTATATCGCTAGTAGCTACCTAACTTAGCGATGTCGTTAAGGACACTATCGCGGTTAGCGATCTCCTTAACGACTTTAGCGGTACAAAAGTACCGCTAAATCGCTAAGAAAAGGTGCTACCCTTAAGGGTATGCCACACTAAACAACATCGCTAACGGGATCGCTAAAAAACGTCACTATTTAGCGATCCCGTTAGCGATGTTGTTGTGTGCGGCAGCTGCCAGCGACGAGCTTCCTGCTGTGATCTCGCTCGTCGCTGGAATCGTTCCGGACCCTATTTTATCGCCGGCGCTCCCGCTGGGTAAGTATAATCGCTAAGTGTAGCACCTTTTCTTAGCGATTTAGCGGTACTTTTGTACCGCTAAAGTCGTTAAGGAGATCGCTAACTGCGATAGCGTCCTTAACGACATCGCTAAGTTAGGTAGCTACTAGCGATATAGAAACAATCCCGCTAGCGATCTCATTAGTATGCGACGCTAACGAGATCGCTAGCGGGATTGTGTAGTGTGGCAGTACCTTTAGCGATTATACTTACCCAGCGGGAGCGCCGGCGATAAAATAGGGTCCGGAACGATTCCAGCGACGAGCGAGATCACAGCAGGAAGCTCGTCGCTGGCAGCTGCCGCACACAACAACATCGCTAACGGGATCGCTAAATAGTGACGTTTTTTAGCGATCCCGTTAGCGATGTTGTTTAGTGTGGCATACCCTTTAGCTTTAGCACTCAGCACAGGAAGAGGAATCTTTCACCAGCAGGGACTAACCGCCCAGAGCCAGTATGTATAGAAGAAGTAAATGATAAGCAGTTTCAGCTGAGAACAACCAGGATGTATGGCCTCAGCCAGCATGGAAAGAGTCCTTAACCCTCTCAGCACTGAAGGAAAAAAAATCCATTTAAAATAGGACATGAATCACAAGAAAACCTGTGATTCATTACCGAACGTGACCGTCTAACTCCAGGTCTTCCAGGGGGACGTGACACCCTTGTGACAAGGTTGAAACACAGTCATTAACTGAAACAGAAACAGCTGTGTAAGAGACTTTAAACTGGGTGAGGGACAGCCAACGCCTGCTACAAAGGTGAGTTTATATAAGACTATTTCATGTCACAGGTCATACATGATACAAATCAAGAAAAAAAAGCATAAGACGCAAGCACACTGCATTATGTGAACAGCAGTCACTCAAGAAATAAACATAGGGTACTTAGTTAACACCCTTGTGATAAAAAAAAGGATTAAAAGCCATTACACCCCAACAACTTACCAGTGGAAAAGCCAAACTTCACATGCCAGAAATGCAAGCTTGTGTCCCTGTTGGAGGAAAAGTTGCAAAATCTGGAAGAGAGGTTATCTACTTGAAACCATTAAGGAAGGTGAAGAGTTCTTAGACAGAGCAGAATTATCTCTTCATGTTACAGAAAGAGAAGAAATTTGAAGTGCACCTGAAGAAACAGAGGAATGGAAGCATGTGACCCAGAGAAGCAGGAGGATCGTGAGGCAGTCAGCACCCATACTGCTCAGGAACCAGTACCAGGCTCTCACACAGGAGAATGATGAAGAAATACATCAGGATAAGACTTTGCCCACAAAGAACAACCTTGTACGCCCTCAGAGTCCTCCCGAATGGAGAAAGAAAACTGTTGTGAAGAAGAAACGGAGAGTTGTGGTCATGGAGGATTCCCTGTTGAGAGGAACAGAGGCCGCTATCTGCAGACCGGATATAACCTCAAGAGAAATGTGCTGTCTTCCAGGTGCAAAAATTAAAGATGTGTCTGACAGGATATCAGGACTCTTCAGAGCTAAAGATGACTACCCATTCCTGCTAATACATGTGGGGACAAATGACACCACAAGAAGTGACCTGGAAACCATCTGTAGTGACTTTGAAACTTAGGTAAGAAAGTGAAAGAACTGGGAGCGCAGGTGGTCTTCTCCTCCATCCTCCCAGTGGATGTCCATGGAACAAGGAGGTGGAATAAGATTCTGCAGGTGAACAATTGGCTACGTCGATGGTGCCGTCAGCAAGGATTTGGTTTTCTGGATCACGGAGTTAATTACCTATACGATGGACTACTTGCTAGAGATGGGGTGCACCTTACGAAGACTGGAAAACATGTATTTGGAAGTCGCCTTGCTACACTCATCAGTTGAGCTTTAAACTAGAACAATGTGGGAAGGGAAACAAAACGCCAGAAAAATCCATACACCTGACAAATGCTATTGAGATTTCTGCTATTAGAAGTGAAGGGGAAGAACAAAGACAAAAAAATCTACATAATAAAAATATTTAAGAAAGAGAAACCAATCACAAACTAAAATGTTTCTATTCCAATGCACAAAGCATGGGCAACAAACAAGGAGAACTGGAACTACTAACGCAGGAGAAGAAATATGATGTCATTGGAATCACTGAGACTTGGTGGGACGATACACATGATTGGAATACAAGGCTAGAAGGATACAACTTATTTGCAAGAAACAGACTTGATAAACGAGGAGGAGGTGTCGCATCGTATGTTAGAAAAGCGTATATCTGCACAGAGATTGAGGCTTCAGAGACTGGGAGTTCTGTAGAAACTGTTTGGGTAATAATACAAGGACAGAACAGCGGAAAGGACACCATTGTAGGCATTTACTACAGGCCACCTGTGCAAGCTGAAGATATGGATGAACTCTTTATGCATCAATTGGCCAAGTTCTCCAAAAAATATGACATAGTGGTCATGGGAGATTTCAACTATCCAGACATTTATTGGGAATCTCTCTCAGGCAAAACTAACAGGTCAAGGAAATTCTTATCCTCTCTTGCTGACAACTTGATCTTTCAAAAGGTAGGGGAGAAAACAAGGAGATCTGCTACCTTGGATCTAATCCTTATAAACAGGGAAGAAATGGTTGAGGAGATAGGAGTGACTGGGACCCTAGGAGGTAGTGACCATGCTACTTAAGAATTTTGGATAACTAGAGGAGGAAGACCTGTGAAGAATCAGACTTCAAGTTTAGATTTCAGAAAGGCAGATTTTAAGGGACTCAGAAAGAGAATTGGAGGGATCCAATGGCTGGATATCCTTAAGGACAAAAATGTCCAGGAAGGATGTGAAATCTTGAAAAATGAGATTCTCAGAGCACAATCGTTAACAATTCCAAAAAGAGGGAAGAATAGGAAGCATTTAAGGAAACCAGGAAGGAAGAACACAGAACTTAAACACATGCTAAAAAGGAAAAAAGAAATGTTTATCAAATGGAAAGGGAGGCATACCTAAAGAAGAATATAATGATGTCTGCAGAACCTGCAGGGCAAGAATCAGATTAGCTAAAGCTGACAATGAATTAAGGCTTGCAAGAGATGTCAAAAGCAATAAAAAAGGATTTTGGGGATATGTCAAAAGTAAAAGAAAAGTCAAAGATGCTATAGGATTTTTACGGGATGAAAATCATGAAATGGTAAGAAAGGATGTTGACAAAGTCGAACTTTTGAATTCCTATTTTGCATCTGTTTTCTCTCAGAAAGGAAACGTAACATCAACTGATCTTAACTGTCATATTAAAGGAATAGAAGAATCCAGGATATCTATAAACAGAAAGACAGTGAGGAAACACTTAGTAAACATAAATGAATTCAAGTCTCCAGGTCCAGATGAATTACACCCCAGAGTACTGAAGGAGATCGCAGAAGAAATTTTTGAAACACTCTCCATAATCTTTGAAAATTCTTGGAGAACAGGAGAAGTCCCAGAAGACTGGAAAGAGCAAATGTTGTCTCTATTTTCAAATAGGGGAAGAAGGTGGACCCAGGGAACTACAGGCCGGTGAGTCTGACTTCTATACCAGGAAAGATCTTTGAACAAATTATTAAACAACATGTATGTAAGTACCTGGATAAGAATGAAGTGATTAACCAGAGTCAGCATGGGTTTGTATCTAATAAGTCATGTTGGACTAACTTAATTTCCTTGTATGACAGAATCACTGACTGGGTGGATCAGGGAAATGCTGTAGATATAGTATATCTTGACTCCAGCAAAGCATTTGACAAAGTATCTCACACAATCCTTATTGAAAAAATGAATAAGTATGGAATGGACAAGGCAACTGTTTGGTGGATTCATAACTGGTTTAGTGATCGGACGCAAAGAGTGGTAGTAAATGGCTGCACAACCAGTTGGAAGAATGTCTCAAGTGGGGTACCACAGGGCTCTGTCCTGGGCCCTGTATTGTTCAACATCTTTATCAATGATTTAGATGAAAGAATTGAGGGTAAACTGATTAAATTTGCTGATGACACAAAGCTAGGAGGGCTAGCTAATACTAGAGAAGAGAGAGAGAGGATTCAAAAAGATATAAATAAACTGGAGCAGTGGGCAGCAACTAACAGAATGGATTTTAACAGGGAAAAATGAAAAGTACTACATCTGGGCAATAAAAATGATAAAAGCATATAAAGAATGTGAGGAGTAGGTCTAAGCAACAGCACATGTGAAAAAGACTTGGGTATACTAATAGATCACAGACTGAACATGAGTCAACAGTGTGATGCAGCAGCAAAAAAGGCAAATACAATTCTAGGATGTATCAACAGAAGCATACAGTCTAGATCACGTGAGGTCATTATTGCCCTCTACTCCTCTTTGGTCAGACCTCATCTGGAATACTGCGTCCAGTTTTGGGCACCACATTTTAAAAAAGACATTAACAAACTGGAGCAAGTTCAGAGAAGAGCCACCAGAATGGTGACCGTTCTGCAAACCATGTCCTATGAGGAACGGTTGCAGGATTTGGGAATGTTTAGCTTGCAAAAAAAGAAGACTGAGAGGAGACTTAATAGCTGTCTACAAATATCTCAAGGGCTGTCACATTGTAGAAGGATCATCATTATTCTCATTTGCACAAGGAAAGACTAGAAGCAATGGGATGAAACTGAATGGGAGGAGACACAGATTAGATATTAGAAAAAACTTTTTAACAGTGAGGGTGGTCAATGAGTGGAACAGGCTGCCACGAGAGGTGGTGAGTTCTCCTTCAATAAAAGTTTTCAAACAGAGGCTGGACAGACATCTGTCTGGATGATTTAGTGAATCCTGCTTTGAGCAGGAGGTTGGACCAGATGGCCCAGGAGATCCCCTCCAACTCTACCATTCTATGATTCTAAGTAGCACTCCATTAGGATGGTCCCGAGCTCTAGTGATTCACCTCGCTATGTGCCAACCGGGCCTCAAAATACATGGGGCAGAGCAGGACCAGTGACTGTATTAGGACCTGTCTGTGGAAGGCATAATATATTGTGGAGAATGACTCCATTGTACTGAGTTGAAGAAATTAAAGCATATCCAAAAACAAAGTTTGGCACACCTGTTAATATAAGTGTAATATGCAAGTGCACAAATACTTATTACTTGAGCTGCTACTGGTCACATACTGCTGTGTGCTTGCACCATATGTTTTTAATCTACGTAGATTTGTTTACTGACATGCACCTGCATAATACACTTATATTAACAGGTGTGCTGGTCTTCGTTTATATTTTTTTGTTTTTAGGTCATCCATCGTGATAAGTCTGAGAACAGCAACAAAACACAAGGTAGTTATACTGCATCAACCAGGTCTCTCCCAGGCAATGATTTCAAAGCAGATTGGGGATTCATGATGTGCTGTTCAAGCTCTTTTGAAGAAACACCAAGAAATGGGAAACATTGAAGACCATAGGCAGTTGTTGGCCATAGAAACTTAGTGCATGCTTACTTACTCTCAAAATCAGAAAATATCCAGCAGTGTCATCAGCTCAGAACTGGCAGCAACCAGAGGGACCCAGCTACACCCATTAGTGTTTGGACAAATCTGGCCACAAGTGGTCTTCATGGAAGAATGTAAGACAGAAAACCACACCTTCTACACAGAAACAAGGCCAAGTGACTCAACACAAAAACAGATATATTGGGGTGTAGAAAAGGGTAGCAGGTGTTCTGGACTAATGAGTGATAATGTGACATATTTGGCTGTAACAGAAGGCAGTTTGTTCCCCAGAGATTGGAGACCATCACAATAATGAGGGTCTGCAGGAAGAGTGAAGCATGGTGGAGGGTCCTTGCAAATGTGGGTCTGCATTTCAGCAAACGGAGTTGTGGATTTGGTCAGGATTAATGGTGTCCTCAATGCTGAGAAATGCAGCCAGATATTTATCCATCATGTAATACTATCAGGAAGGCATATGATTGGCTCCAACCTTATTCTACATCAGGACGTGACCCCAAACATCCAGCCCATGTCATTAAGAGTAAAGAAGAGCAAGGAATCCTGGAAGTGATGATCCGGACCCACAGATCCCTGATCTCATCATCATCTAGTCTGTCTGGGATCACATGAAGAGACTGAAGGATTTGCACAAGTGACAACCACAGAAGATCTGGGGTCAGTTCTCCAAGATGTTTGGAACAACTTCCTGCTGAGTTCCTTCAAAAAGTGCAAGTGTACCTACAAGACGTGATGCAATTTTCAAAGAAAAGGGTGGTCACACCAAGTGTGGATTTAATTGGAGTGATTTAGATTTCCCGTTTATTCATTCACTTTGCATTTCGTTAATTGACAAAAATAAAATTATTAACACTTAATTTGCAACAATGTTATCTGTGCCTGCACCACTACAGGATGAGGCAGGGGGCAGTACTATCAGTACCTAGATCATTGAAGAGGAGACACAGAGATACAGTACTGTCTGCATCTACATTATTTTCTTTAAAAAATTGAGGTAATTGTTCTACGTTCTTGGACCATTCAAAGGAAGAGAAGGGAGGAACCAGTACTATCTGTGCTAACATCACCTACAGGGAATAGGAAAGATGTGTATCTTCGTACCGTGTTAGCCAGTAGATAGAAAAATATTTAGACTTGAGAGTCCTCAGTGGTTGATACCTTTTAATGGCTAACTGAAAAGATGGTAACAAATTGCAAGCTTTCGAGACTACGCAGGTCTCTTCATCAGGCAAAGACTAAAACAAAAGCTGAAGAATCACATATTTATATACACAAAGGACACAGGAATAATGCAATAGGTAAGACAAGTGACGTGAAGCAGAACTGTCATTATGGCAGAGGGATGAACATAAATATGACTAGTTCATAGATAGAAAAATATTTAGACTTGAGAGTCCTCAGTGGTTGATACCTTTCATAGTTCATAGATAAGGAGTGAAAGTTTTATTACCCTCTGATTGGGGTCTGGTATTGTGTTGTGATGACCCTAAAAGGTCAGGGAAGCAGATTCCTTAATTGTTGTAGAAAGACATAAAACTCTGGGATATATTCATCCCAGCACTAAGAGTGTCAAAGGTCATCATAAGTTTATATTCCCAGACTTTTCTATCCTTCTCAGATTTGAAGTTAGATTTTAATACAAGTAATTCCATATCCGTCATGCTATGACCGGGCATACAAAAGTGTTTTGCCACAGGTAGATCCATTCTTTTTTCTCTTATTGTGTGGCGATAAGAATTCATCCTTGTTCTCAGTTTTTGCCCGGTCTCCCCCACATACAGACCCCCAGTTGGACATTTAGTACATATAATTAGGTATACCACATTAGATGTGATGCAGCTGAAAGTACCTGGGATCTTGTAGTCCTGATGTGAGTTGGGGATCTTTATCTTGTCCGTGGTCATTATAGATGCACAGGTTTTGTATTTCTTTTGTTTGCAAGGGAAGGTACCTGCAGCTGTTGGGGAGGACAGGGAGCTTCTGACAATGATGCTTCTTAGATTTGGGGGCTGCCTAAAACATAGTAGTGGGGGGTCTGGAAATATGGATTGTAATCGGGCATCTTTTTGTAGTAAAGGTTGTAGTTTCCGTGCAGCTCCCTTAGCATCTCCAGATTTGGATTGTAGGTGACCACTAGAGGCACCGGTTATTTTCTTCTTTAGCTTTGTAATGTAGCAGGTGATTCCTTGATATTCTGGTGGCTCTTGTAATTTGGTTTTCAATTGTTCTTGGATGGTAGCCCTGGTTCAAAAAAGTCTTTCTGAGGCGACCAAGGTGTTCATCTCTATCCATGGGGTTGGAACATATACGATTGTATCTGATGGCTTGGCTGTAGACAATAGAGTTTTTTATGTGTTTTGGATGGAAACTGTCCCATTTAAGATATGTTGGACGGTCGATTGGCTTCTGATACAGGGATGTCTCTATTTCATTGTTCTTTAGCTTAATGGTGGTGTCTAAAAAGTTAATTTCAGTGCTGGAGTAGTTAAGTGTTAAGTTGATGGTGGGATGAAATTGAATATATCCCAGAGTTTTATGTCTTTCTACAACAATTAAGGAATCTGCTTCCCTGACCTTTTAGGGTCATCACAACACAATAGCAGACCCCAATCAGAGGGTAATAAAACTTTCACTCCTTATCTATGAACTAGTCATATTTATGTTCATCCCTCTGCCATAATGACAGTTCTGCTTCACGTCACTTGTCTTACCTATTGCATTATTCCTGTGTCCTTTGTGTATATAAATATGTGATTCTTCAGCTTTTGTTTTAGTCTTTGCCTGATGAAGAGACCTGAGTAGTCTCGAAAGCTTGCAATTTGTTACCATCTTTTCAGTTAGCCATTAAAAGGTATCAACCACTGAGGACTCTCAAGTCTAAATATTTTTCTACAGGGAATAGGAAGAAAGTGGTACTATCTGTGCCTACATCATCCATGTGGAGAAACAGAGATACAGTACTCTGCAGCTTCATTATTTTAAGGGAAATACATTTTGGCAACTATTCTTTGTAGTACTATCTGTGCCTGCATCACCTGTATGGAGAAGAAATGAGGTGGTATTACCTCTTCCTATAACATTTACAGGAAGAGACAAGGAGTCAGTTCTATCTGTGTCTAGTTTACAGGGAGATACATGTAGGCAGTAGGCACGATTATTTGTAACTTTTTTCCACAGAGAGAGACAGGTAGGTAGTGCTATCTGTGCCTGCATTATTTACAGGGAGCAACAGGTTGTAAGTATTATCTCTGACAACATAAATGACAGGAAAATTCAGATTATAAGTACTATCTGTGCCTTCATCATTGACAGGGAAAGGCAAGGAAAATGTACTGTGCTCCTACAAAAAGTAAATAGGAGGCAGTACTATCTGTGCACCGTCATTATTTACATGAAAAGACTAGGAAGTACTACATAAACTATATATAAACTATTTTCATGAAGGAGGGAGGTGACTGTCTGTACCTACATGTTATTATATACAGTTGTGCTCAAAAGTTTACATACCCCGGCAGAAGTTTTGCTTTCTTGGCCTTTTTTCAGAGAATATGAATGATAACACCAAAACTTTTCCTCCACTCATGGTTAGTGGTTGGGTGAAGCCATTTATTGTCAAACTACTGTGTTTTCTCTTTTTAAATCATAATGACAACCAAAAAAAATCCATCATCATGTACTGAAACATTTATTTATAAATGAATTAAATAAATAAATAAATAAATAAATAAACGTATCTTCATTTACAGGGAGAAACAGTACTACCTGTGCCAACATCAACAGGGTAGGATGGGGAGCAGTAGTACCTGCACATTCAACTAGTAGGTAGGTAGATATCTATCTATCTATCATCTATCTATTATTGATCTATCTATGTGTACAAAAAAACCTGATCAGCACCTCCTAGGTGTGAATAGGTGCAAGCTGCGGTGACTGCAAAATATATATATAAAAAAGCACAGCAGCACCCTGTGAATGCCAAGACCTATAATGGCAATGGAAAAATCAATTTCCAAACGCTTTGTCTCTCAGCAAGATGGACTTACAAAAAAGCGAAGGTTCTTAGTGCATAAATTGGCAAATTCATGTGTGCCCATCAACCATGACAAGGTGACACTTCTCTGATGAGTGCTATCATAACTCTTCCATATTCTACTGTATATCCCAATTTCGGGCTAAAAAGCCTACAATAATGGACAAACATGTCTCAGCCCAGGAGATACATGAATTGGCCAATGCGGTTGGAAGTTGTTGTTTCCATTGACATTATATGTCTTGGCATTCATAGAGTGCTGCTGTGCTTTTTTATACATCTATCTATCTATCTATTATCTATCTATGATCTATCATCTATCTATCTATCTATCATCTATCTATCTATCATCTATCTATCTATGATCTATCTATTATCTATGATCTATCTATTATCTATGATCTATCTATCATCTATCTCTTAATCTATTATCTATTTATCTATTTACAGTGTGAGGATTTTGGATGCACAGCTGGAGTCATGTGCATATTCTGATTGTTTTCACACTCAGCACGTCTGGCATTAGTGATCTCTGGCATGAGGTGCCCATGACACGTATTTCTCAGAGAAGGATCCATCTGTGCTCCACGCTGCAGAGCTGAGACCCTTCAGACAGCTGTACGCAGCGTTGCTGAGGATACATTCGCATACTTATTAGCTCAATCTGTGCAAGGTTTAAATAAACTCCTGCTAGCTTTTCCTGTTGAAGGCCTGAGCTCCTCCACTGCTAATAAATAACCAAAAATTGTAACATTCATGACATGAAACAAATTACTTCCCACTGCTTCCATCCTGTGTGAAAACATCGAGCATCTAAGAGAAATATTGGAGAGGAAGAAACATGTATTTTCTATCTATCTATTATCTATCTATCTCTATCCATCTATCTATCTCTATCCATCTATCTATCAAAGAGGAAGGCAGCACTCTAATAGTTAATGTTCATAAAAGTCGGCCTTTATGTATCCGTACTAGTTGTAATGTGACATTTATATTGTCTTAATTGGCTGTTTATTATGGCGTACACAGAGCACTATATATATATATACAGTAAATGTTGTCAGAACACGATGTTGTTGCTTGGGAAAGGCTCAATGTTTCGGAGCCAAGACATAACATAACTAATAAAAAGTCCATCTTTTTTACACATTAACTATTACATGACTGTCTTTCACTTTTTTTGGTTAGTTATGGGGTTTAAATCCTCTGAAGGTGACTACCAGGTAAAATGCTAGTGCAGCTTCTATCTATCTAGAAAAAAGTGGAACAGCACAATAACAATGAGAGACTGCAAACATGCAGACTAAAGGCAGACAGCTCTTTTAATGCTGCAGCAGCTCAAAAGTTAAAGTCTGTTGTCCAAGTGACTGTGAGCAACAGGAGTTATTGAGGGTCTGGCTCCCCTTCATTCTGTGTCAGTTGTAGAGGGCCTGTATGTATCGGTTGCAGCGAGCCTGCATATGTCGGAGGGAGTGCATGTGTCAGTTACGGAGGGCCTGTGTGTGTCAGTTGCAAAGGGCCTCTGTATATCAGTTGCAGAGGGAGTGCATGTGTCCGTTGCAGAGGGCCTGCGTGTGTCGGTTGCAGAGACTGTGTGTGTCGGTTGGAGAGGGCCTGCGTGTGCCAGTTGCAGAGGGCCTGCGTGTGTCAGTTGCAGAGGGCCTGTGTGTGTCAGTTGCAGAGGGCCTGCGTGTGTCAGTTGCAGAGGCCTGCATGGTCGTTAGGTGTGGGCGGTTGGAGAGGGCCTGCTTGTGTGAGTTGCAGAGGGCCTGCGTGTGTCAGTTACAGAGGGCCTGCGTGTGTCAGTTGCAGAGGGCCTGCATGTGCCAGTTGCAGAGGGCCTGCGTGTGTCAGTTGCAGAGGGCCTGTGTGTGTCAGTTGCAGAAGCCCTGCGTGTGTCAGTTGCAGAGGGCCTGCGTGTGTCAGCTGCAGAGGGCCTGCGTGTGTCAGCTGCAGAGGGCCTGCGTGTGTCAGCTGCAGAGGGCCTGCGTGTGTCAGCTGCAGAGGGCCTGCGGGGTCAGCTGCAGAGGCTGCTGTGTCAGCTTGCAGAGGGCCTGCGTGTGTCGTTGCAGAGGGCCTGCGTGTGTCGGTTGGAGAGGGCCTGTGTCTGTCAGTTGCAGAGGGCCTGCGTGTGTCAGTTGCAGAGGGCCTGCGTGTGTCAGTTGCAGAGGGCCTGCGTGTGTCAGTTGCAGAGGGCCTGCGTGTGTCAGTTGCAGAGGGCCTGCGTGTGTCAGTTGCAGAGGGCCTGCGTGTGTCAGTTGCGAGGCCTGCGTGTGTCAGTTGCAGAGGGCCTGCGTGTGTCAGTTGCAGAGGGCCTGCGTGTGTCAGTTGCAGAAGGCCTGCGTGTGTCGGTTGGAGAGGGCCTGCTTGTGTGAGTTGCAGAGGGCTGCGTGTGCCAGTTGCAGAGGCTGCGTGTGTCAGTTCAGAGGGCCTGCGTGTGTCAGTTACAGAGGGCCTGCGTGTGCCAGTTGCAGAGGGCCTGCGTGTGTCAGTTGCAGAGGGCCTGCGTGTGTCAGTTGCAGAGGGCCTGCGTGTGTCAGTTGCAGAAGCCCTGCGTGTGTCAGTTGCAGAGGGCCTGCATGTGTCAGTTGCAAAGGGCTTGCTTTCTGCCCTGCGTGTGTCAGTTGCAGAGGGCCTGCGTGTGTCAGTTGCAGAAGGCCTGCGTGTCGGTTGGAGAGGGCCTGCTTGTGTGAGTTGCAGAGGGCCTGCGTGTGCCAGTTGCAGAGGGCCTGCGTGTGTCAGTTACAGAGGGCCTGCGTGTGCCAGTTGCAGAGGGCCTGCGTGTGCCAGTTGCAGAGGGCCTGCGTGTGCCAGTTGCAGAGGGCCTGCGTGTGCCAGTTGCAGAGGGCCTGCGTGTGTCAGTTGCAGAGGGCCTGCGTGTGTCAGTTGCAGAGGGCCTGCGTGTGTCAGTTGCAGAAGCCCTGCGTGTGTCAGTTGCAGAGGGCCTGCATGTGTCAGTTGCAAAGGGCTTGCTTTCTGCCCTGCGTGTGTGTTCAGTTTGCAGAGGGCCTGCGTGTGTCAGTTGCAGAGGGCCTGCGTGTGTCAGTTGCAGAGGGCCTGGAGGGTGGTGTCAGTTGCAGAGGGCCTGGATGTGTCGGTTGGAGAGGGCCTGGTGTTACCGTTGTCAATTGCAGAAGGCCTGCTTGTGTCAATTGCAGAGTGCCTGCGTGTATCAGTTGCAGAGGGCCTGTGTGTGTCAGTTGCAGAGGGCCTGCGTGTGTCAGTTGCAGAGGGCCTGCGTGTGTCAGTTGCAGAAGCTGCGTTGCATTGCAGAGTGTGGTTGCAGAGGGCCTGGGGTGTGTCAGTTACAGAGGGCCTGCGTGTGTCGTGTACAGAGGGCCTGCGTGTGTCAGTTGCAGAGGGCCTGGTGTGTCAGTTACAGAGGGCCTGCGTGTGTCAGTTGCAGAGGGCCTGCATGCAGCGTCGGACTGAGGCACCGGGATACCGGACAAATCTCCGGTGGGCCCCTCCCCAGCCCCTGCCCTGCATGTCAATAGTGCCTACAACTGACCGGCCATGCTGTGTGCAGATGTCAGGCGCATCGGCGGCTGGGCACAACTCACAGACTAGACGCAAACTCCCCTCATCCAGCAGAGAGCACTGCGCCAGCCATTTCCACATCATCCTAGAAATCCCAGACGTCGGTAGGCTGTTCTGTGCGCACAGGACCTGTGATGAGGTCACAGGAGGGGAGGAGTCAGGGTCACATGATCAGGGGCCTCTGTATGCAGGACTTTGGGGTGCTGGTTGTCATGGTGCTGGATGAGGGGAAGTTTCTGTGTGGGGTAAGGAGGGGTTTACAGGGTGATGTAGCAGAGCTGTTTGTGTATGAGGTGTACGGAGCAGAGCCACGTGTGTATGGGGTGTACGGAGCAGAGCCACGTGTGTATGGGGTGTACGGAGCAGAGCCATGTGTGTATAGGGTGTACGGAGCGGAGCCATGTGTGTACGAGGTGTACGGAGCAGAACCACATGTGTACGGGGTGTACTGAGCGGAGCCGCGTGTGTTCGAGGTGTACGGAGCGAAGCCGCGTGTGTACGGGGTGTACAGAGCGGAGCCGCATGTGTACGGGGTGTACGGAGCGGAGCCGCGTGTGTACGGGGTGTACGAAGCGGAGCCGCGTGTGTATAGGGTGTACGGAGCGGAGCCGCGTGTGTATAGGGTGTACGGAGCGGAGCCGCGTGTGTATAGGGTGTACGGAGCGGAGCTGCGTGTGTATAGGGTGTACGGAGCGGAGCTGCGTGTGTATAGGGTGTACGGAGCGGAGCTGCGTGTGTATAGGGTGTACAGAGCGTAGCTGCGTGTGTATAGGGTGTACAGAGCGGAGCTGCGTGTGTATAGGTGTACAGAGCGGAGCTGCGTGTGTATAGGGTGTACAGAGCGGAAGAGCGGAGCTGCGTGCGTTATAGGGTGTACGGAGCGGAGCTGCGTGCGTATAGGGTGTACGGAGCGGAGCTGCGTGCGTATAGGGTGTACGGAGCGGAGCTGCGTGCGTATAGGGTGTACGGAGCGGAGCCGCGTGTGTATGGGATGTACGGAGCACCTCACGGAGCAGAGGCGCGTGTGTATGGGGTGTACGGAGCAGAGCCATGTGTGTACGAGGTGTACGGAGCGAAGCTGTGTGTACGGAGCGGAGCGGAGCCACGTGTGTATAGGGTGTACGGAGCAGAGCCGCTTGTGTATGGGATGTACAGAGCGGAGCTGCATGTGTATAGGGTGTACAGAGCGGAGCTGCGTGTGTATAGGGTGTACGGAGCAGAGCCGCGCGTGTAAGGGATGTACGGAGCAGAGGCGCGTGTGTATGGGGTGTATGGAGCAGAGCCATGTGTGTACGAGGTGTACGGAGCGAAGCTGTGTGTACAGGGTGTACGGAGCGGAGCTGCGTGTGTATAGGGTGTACAGAGCGGAGCTGCGTGTGTATAGGGTGTACAGGGCGTAGCTGCGTGTGTATAGGGTGTACGGAGCAGAGCCGCGTGTGTGTGGGATGTACGGAGCAGAGGCGCGTGTGTATGGGGTGTACGGAGCTGAGCCATGTGTGTACGAGGTGTACGGAGCAGGGCCGCGTGTGTATAGGGTGTACGGAGCAGAGCCGCGTGTGTATGGGGTGTACGGAGCGGAGCCGTGTGTGTACAGGGTGTACGGAGCGGAGCCGCGTGTGTATAGGGTTTACGGAGCGGAGCCGCATGAGTATAGGGTGTACGGAGCGGAGCCGCGTGTGTATTGGGTGTACGGAGCGGAGCCATATGTGTATGAGGAGTACGGAACGGAGTCACATGTGTACGGGGTGTACGGAGCGGAGCTGTGTGTGTACTTGGTGTGCGGAGCGGAGCCGTGTGTGTATGGGGTGTACGGAGCGGAGCAACGTGTGTACGGGGTGTACAAAACAGAGCCCTGTGTGTACGAAGTGTACGGAGCTGAGCCATGTGTACAGAGCTGAGCCATGTGTGTACGAAGTTTACGGAGTGGAGCCATGTGTGTATGAGAGGGGAGCGGGGAAGGAACAGGCACCGGGAGAGAGGAGAGCTGAGCGAGGAACCGGTGGCTGTGTCCGCAGCTGGCTCTAGGCTGTTCCTCATCCAGCAGTGGGCAGTCTGTGGACGCCCAGCCGTGCACTATGGCGGCTGTGGAATTCACCGGGACCAGCAGCTGCAATGGGAGCAGCGACACCTCCAGCCTCGGTGAGGAGAGGATGAGGCGCCTCTTCCAGACCTGTGATGGGGACGTCGATGGCTATATCAGCAGGTATGGGGGGCACAACTTTCCAACTTACTCCTGAATAGTTGGCTGCAGGGTTCACTTATCCCCCTGTGAGTGCAGGAGGCTGGGCTGAGAGCCCTTGTGCCCACTGATGATGCCACCCTCCGGGCCCTGGGGGCACAGGGGCTCCACTCATTCTGCTCCGGTACAGCACATGTCCCTCCTTGCCCCTGTGCTGCCCACCGTTCCTGGGTACAGCAGGGGGAATCTGCTGGCAGGGTCAGTCCTCAGGGCGCTGCTCCCATTGCTCTGAGAAGTGGAGTTATTTCTAGCAATTCCTGACATTTGTGCCCATGTACTTAGAACAGATTATGAAGGGCAGCGCTGACACATGAGAAATCCCAGCGGGATGTGACATTCGGGCTCAGTCTTACAGGATTTATGGCAGATATGACACATCTTAGTTTACCTGAGGCCATGTTCACACTGAAGTGTAAGTGCACCAGAATCTGAAGCAAAAAAATCTGGGGCTGACCTGTGGTGCTCGCTGTGGAGTCTGCGCGTGGAATATCCCATCCCATTGTGTAAGGCCACGGGCCACCCACTGCGGTGTCCAGGAAGATTGTTCACTAGGTGACATGTCACAGGTTAAAAGAAATCCACTGGAATGACCAGCAGTGCAGATTACCCATTGCAGTTTATGGGGCGATTTGTGGGTAGTTCATATGTTAATCTGCTCTGTGGAGACTAAAGGTACTGCCACACTAAACAATCCGCTAGCGATCACAATAACGACGCATACTAATGCGATCGCTAGCGGGATTGTTTCTATATCGCTAAATGCGGCCACATTTAGCGATATAGTTAACGACGCTATCGCCGTTAGCGATCTTCTTAACGACTTTAGCGGTACAAAAGTACCGCTAAATCGCTAAGAAAAGGTGCCACACAGCGATTAGATACTTACCCAGCGGGAGCGCCAGCGATGAAATAGGGTCCGGAACGATTCCAGCGACGAGCGAGATCACAGCAGGAAGCTCGTCGCTGGAAGCTGCCGCACTGAACAACATCGCTAACGGGATCGCTAAATAGTGACGTTTTTTAGCGATCCCGTTAGCGATATTGTTTAGTGTGGCATACCCTTAAGGTAGGCTCATACGGAGGTGTTTTTTCTCAGTTTTTGCAGTAGAAAATCTTTAAAAAAAAACACCAGTTTTAGAGTTTGTGTTCTACAAGAGGAAAAACAATCTATTTTTCAAGAAGAAAACTCTTCGGGAATTATTACTTTTCTCTTGGGTTTTGTAGACCTAAAATCTCCTTTATATTAGTATTTTCTGGACTTTACTTCAGCTCTTTTTCAACACTTTATTCTTGCTGGAGCTTTTTCTTTGCGGGGGAGCGTCTTACTGACAGTCAATGACTTTAAAAAAATCTTTATAACGAATAAGAAAACAGTAGCTTTTTTTTTTTTAAAACGAAAGCACTGACATACGCTTGAAAAGACTTCATGATCTTGACATCTTTTTAGCTTTCCCATTGACTTATATTTTAAAGGGAACTTCTCATATCACCAAATAATGTTAATCTGCAGATATGGGGTTAATCTGCTGGTTGATATCAGACGCCGACTGAATCAGCGTGGGAGTGATGAGAAGAGGTGAGTACAGTTTTATATATATACAGTACAGACCAAAAGTTTGGACACACCTTCTCATTCAGCGATTTTTCTGTATTTTCATGGCTATGAAAATTGTAGAATTACACTGAAGGCATCAAAACTATGAATTAACACATGTGGAATTATACATTACACTTTATAAAAAAGTGTGAAACAACTGAAAATATGTCTTATATTCTAGGTTCTTCAAAGGTGAACGGATGGACTCTACATGCCTAGTTCCCACCGTGAAGCATGGAGGAGGTGGTGTGATGGTGTGGGGGTGCTTTGCTGGTGACACTGTTGGGGATTTATTCAAAATTGAAGGCATAGTGAACCAGCATGGCTACCACAGCATCTTGCACCAGCATGCTATTCCATCCGGTTTGCGTTTAGTTGGACCATCATTTATTTTTCAACAGGAAAATGACCCCAAACACCTCCAGGCTGTGTAAGGGCTATTTGACCAAGAAGAAGAGTGTTGGGGTGCTACGCCAGATGACCTGGCCTCCACAGTCACCAGTCCTGAACCCAATCGAGATGGTTTGGGGTGAGCTGGACCGCTCACCGCTTCAATTTTGAATAAATCCCCAACAGTGTCACCATCAGAGCACCCCCACACCTCCACCTTTTCTGCGTGCAAAGCAGTAATCAAAGCAAAAGGTGGCTACTTTGAAGAACCTAGAATATAAGACATATTTTCAGTTGTTTCACACTTTTTTGTAAAGTGTAATGTATAATTCTACACGTGTTAATTCATAGTTTTGATGCGAATCTACAATTTTCATAGTCATGAAAATACAGAAAAATCTTTGAATGAGAAGGTGTGTCCAAACTTTTGGTCTGTACAGTGTATATATATATATATATATATATAAAATATATATATATCCTGGTTGCATGATACCCTGTATGAGGGGGGGCATGTAACTATGAGGAGGGCTGCATTATATTCTGTGGTTGGGCTGTATTATACTATATGAAGGGGGCTGCATTATATTCTATGGGGGGCTGCATTATACTCTATGATGCTTGCTGCATTATATTCTATGGGGAGCTACATTATATTCTATGAGGAGGGCTACATTATATTCTATGAGGAGGGCTATATTATACTATATGAGGGGGCTACATTATACTATATGAGGGGGCTACTTTATATTCTATGAGAGGGGCTACCCCAACCCCTGCTACATAATTACTACCTTATATTATACCCTGATATTAGCGCGTTTTACCGCACAATTGGTGATCTTGTATTTATTTCTATGTAGCTACATAGTGGGCCCCAAGAATGATTTTCTCTGGTGGGCCCAAGGTGCTCCAGTCCGACGCTGCCTGCGTGTGTCAGTTGCAGAAGCCCTGCGTGTGTCAGTTGCAGAGGGCCTGCATGTGTCAGTTGCAGAGGGCCTGCATGTGTCAGTTGCAGAGGGCCTGCATGTGTCAGTTGCAGAGGGCCTGCGTGTGTAAGTTGCAGAGGGCCTGCGTGTGTCAGTTGCAGAGGGTCTGCGTGTGTCAGTTGCAGAGGGCCTGTGTCTGTCAATTGCAGAAGGCCTGCTTGTGTCAATTTCAGAGGGCCTGCGTGTGTCAGTTGCAGAGGGCCTGCGTGTGTCAGCTGCAGAAGGCCTGCTTGTGTCAATTGCAGAGGGCCTGCGTGTGCCAGTTGCAGAGGGCCTGTGTCTGTCAGTTACAGAAGGCCTGCTTGTGTCAATTGCAGAGGGCCTGCGTGTGTCAATTGCAGAGGGCCTGCGTGTGTCAATTGCAGAGGGCCTGCGTGTGTCGTTTGCAAAGAGACTGTCTGTGTCAGTTGGAGAGAGCCTGCAGAGGGCCTGCATGTGTCATTTGCAGAGGGTCTGCGTGTGTCAGTTGCAGAGGGTCTGCGTGTGTCAGTTGCAGAGGGCCTGCGTGTGACAGTTGCAGAAGGCCTGCTTGTGTCAATTGCAGAGGGCCTGCGTGTGCCAGTTGCAGAGGGCCTGTGTCTGTCAATTGCAGAAGGCCTGCTTGTGTCAATTGCAGAGGGCCTGCGTGTGTCAATTGCAGAGGGCCTGCGTGTGTCAGTTGCAGAGGGCCTGCGTGTGTCAGTTGCAGAGGGCCTGCGCGTGCCAGTTGCAGAGGGCCTGCGTGTGTCAATTGCAGAGGGCCTGCGTGTGTCAGTTGCAGAGGGCCTGCGTGTGTCAGTTGCAGAGGGCCTGCGCGTGCCAGTTGCAGAGGGCCTGCGTGTGTCAATTGCAGAGGGCCTGAATGTGCCAGTTGCAGAGGGCCTGCGTGTGTCAATTGCAGAGGGCCTGCATGTGTCAGTTGCAGAGGGCCTGCGTGTGCCAGTTGTTGTTGTGCCACCTTTGAAGTACAAGTGCCTCCATATTAGATGTCTGGAAATAAAGCCACATCAACCGTTACTATCGTTTTGCTTTTTATCGAGGGGCTGGGGTATGCTCTCTACACAACTCATTTATATGTATGACCCTGCTGAGGTTTAGATTTGCACCTCAGATATATTTTAGTGGCAATAGACAGATGTCTGCAACTTGTAGTTCTCCAGCTGATGAAAAAGTAAAAAAGACAGACATAAGTCCCCCACACAGATCTGCCCAACATGTCCTCACACATCAACATTCACCACCAATTGTGAGAAGCCCCGGGGGCATTGTCATTTAATTATTCCTAATATTACTGTTAATAAGGCCTAGTACCTATCATCACACAATCATCCTAGATTTGTGGCTAATAAATTAGTTTGAGGTTTTTATAATAGATTCATATGATAAATAAATATAGATAAAAATACATTATGTGAGATAGACAAAGACTATAGTCCATCTATCTATCTATCTATCTATCTATCTAATCTATCTATCATCTATCATTCTCGTATTTATTTCATATTAATATATGTCTTCTGCAGTGCCTTGAAAAAGTATTCACACCCTGTGAACATTTTCACATTTTTTTTCACATTACATCCTGTGACAAAGTCACTGGTAAAGTGCTGGAGGGGACACATGTTTCTCTACGCTTAATGGCGTCAGTGATATAAAACCCAGAGTTTTTCCTCCAGCACACTAAGTGCAGCGAGGGTTTAATCTAATTTACATAATGGGTTGGCTTTTATGTGGACATCCATAGAGTGGGTGGGAGGATGTCCACCTTATCTCCACCCCAGAGTGTGTTCTGGGGCTTAAGTAGCTGGCCTCCAAAGGCAGCAGTGTCTGAAGAGGAACACTCCAGAGAAGTGTTTTGTTTATGCATGAACTCTGGGTCTTGCTAACCCTGATCGGGCTGATCCCCACTAATGCAAGGACTGTACCTAGTGCTACTATTTTGTTTTGCTGTTTTGCCCAGAGGGCTGTGTTTATTTTGTGCTTCAGCTTAGTTTATGCCGTATCTAATAAACCAAGTGCATTCCTAAAGCCGCAGTGTTCCCGTGTCTACATCTGTGTGCAGCCGAGTGAGCCGATCTACCACAATCCACAAACATAAATATGTTTTATTGGGGATTTTATGTGATACCAACTCAAAGTAATGAGTATTTGTGAAGTGTAAAGGAAATGATACATGGTGTTCTAAATATTTTCAAAATATTGTAAATCTGTAATTGTGATGTGCGTTTGTATTCAGCCCCGGGAAAATAAGCTGTAGGATCATCTTACGCTGCATTTACTGCTACAATCTTTTTGGGTGTGTCTCTAGCAGCTTTGCACATCTAGAGATGATATTTTTGCCCCTTCTTCTTTGCCCACTCGCTCTCGCTCAATGAGATCGGATGGAGACGTCTGTAAACAGCAAATTTCAAGTTTAGCCACAGATTCTCAATGGGATTTCGGTCTGGCCGTAAACACACATGAATATGCTGTGTTCTAAATCATCCATTGTGACTCTGGCAGGATGTTTAGGGTTGTTGTTCTGTTGGAAGGTGAGCCTATGCCACAAGCTCAAGTCTTATGCAACCACTAACAGGTTGTCCTACATGATTGCCCTGTATTTAGCTCCATCCATCTTCCCATCACCTCTGAGCAGATTCCCTGCCCCTACTGAATAAAAGCCTCCCTACAGCATAATGCTGCCACCACCATGTGTGACTGTGGGGATGGTGTTTTCAGGGTGATGTGCAGTGTTAGTTTTCCACCACACATAGCGTTTTGTAGTTAGCCCACAAAGTTCTACTTTGGTCTCATTTGACCAGAGCACTTTCTTCCACATACTTGCTGTGTCCGCTACATTATCCCACCTGAGCTGTGGATCTCTGCAGCTCCTCCATAGTAACCATGGGCCTCTTGACTGCTTCTCTAACTAGTGCTCTCCCTGCTTGGGATGTCAGTTTTGGTGGACGACCAGTGGTAGGTTGGAAGTTGTGCTACACTCTTTTAATCTTTGTGCCACAACTTTTTCCCTGACCTGTTTGGTGGGTTCCTTGGTTTTCATGATGCTGTTTGATCCCTAATGTTCTCTAACAAACCTCCGAGGCCTTCACATAACAGCTGTAGTTATACTGAGAAGAAATTACACAAAGGTGGACTCAATTTATTAATTACGTGACATCTGGAGACAATTAATCACTCACGGCTTTATTTAGGGGTATCACACTACAAGGGGCTGAATACAAACACACGTCACAATTTTCAAATGTATATTTTTTTAAAATAATTAGAAATCCACCCTCATTTCCTTTTATACTTCCAAAATACTTGCTACTTTGTGTTTGTATATCACATAAAAATCCCAATAAAATACATTTAAGCTTGTGGGTATAACATGAAAAATGTGGAAAACTTCATGGGTTATGAATACTTTTTCTAGGCACAGTATATACTGTATACGGTATATTATTTTCTATATATTATAACGACAACTTGCGGTAATCGCCCGTTGTGCTTTTATTTTTCTCTGTAAATCTGTACACAGCTTCATTGACACCTGTCAGGCCCGTACCGGCCTGCAGTCCTCCCGGTGTTATCCTATGTGACAGCAGCTAATCACTTTCTGCCTTGCTGCTAACCTCACATTACTTCTCTCTCATTGTCCTGCTTTAATCCTGTTTTCTCCGGGAAGAGCCGACATTTCATTAAATAGATGGTGACAATGGCAACAGCCACATCCAGTAATACATCCTTGTCAGGGAACAAGGGTGACAGTGCAGACATGAGATTGAAGAACCCTGTATTCAGATCCTGGCAGAGGGTGAATGTAATGAGGAGATGAGGGCGAGACGTTCTGTACAGGCTGTGATCTCATAGAAATTAATGGACATCTTCAGGAACGGTTTAGAGAAAACAATGCACTGACGGCTTCACGCAACCTATATTACAACTTATAATGGGTTGATGGCCTCTCAGATGAGCCGTCTCCATCCAAGTTTGCTTATTTTTGGATGTGCTGAAGTATTGGCCTGTGGTTCCCAAAAGTTTTTCAAGCAATGAAACTCCAAACAAGCTAGAAACCCCACTTTTAATCTAACCTGTGATACATACCAATGAAACATCCCTAGTCTAGGCTCCAAGACCAAAAAAAAATTAGTATAGACCTCAGAACCTGAAAATTATTTCAGACTCTAGACTTGAAAACCCAAGACATCAAAATTAATACATACCCTAGACTTGAAAAAGGAGACTTAAAAATTAATTCAGACCCTAAACATCTGACACCAAAAATAAATCTAGAATTCACACCCAAGAACTACCGTAATTAAAACCCCAGACCAAAAAAGTTAAATCAGACACAGACCAAAAAATTAATTGAAGCAGTAGAACCAAAAACTAAGTAAAATCCCAGAATAAAAAAATTATTTAGACCCTCAGTATCCCAAATTTAATATAGACCCCTAGACTTTAAAACCAAGACCTCAAAATTAATTCAGTCCCCAAACATCAGACACCAAGATTAATCTAGAATCCAAATATTATGGTAAATCAAACCCCAGGCCAAAAATAAACATCAATTTACACCTCAAACCACCCAAATTTATTCAGACCCAGGCCAAAAATTAATTGAAGTCCAAGACTAAGCAAATCATTTTAGGTTTCGGAAACCCAAAATAAATTCAGACCCTAAACTTCAAAATCAAGACCTCAAAATTAATTAAGACCTGAAATATTAGATACAAAGATTAGTTCAGAATCCAGACCCAAAAATTAAGAGACGCCAGAGACCAAAAAGTTAACCCCTACATCAAAATGAGTTCAGGAGTCAGATTCCAAAATTAATTCAGACCTCAAAATTGACTTCAGAGATGGACTTGACTTTCAATACCACTACACCAAAATCTATGCTTAGTAGCTAATAAGGGGACACAGTGCTCGGTGAGGTTGCTGAGAGTTGGACCCCCCCAAATCCAAACCTTAATAGGAAATTAAAGTGTCCCACTCCTGGAATTGCTTGGGTCCGCCCCAAATTCATAAACTTGACCCTTTTGCAATTCATTTTGCAATATTGTTCGGGCTAAGCTTTTAAGGTTGGCAAGAATGGGTTTCTTACCAAAAGGGATTACCGAATTGGATAATTTCCAAGACTAACGTTAGTATAGCCCTCTGATATTTGATTGGTGTGGGCCGCTGGCAAATAGCTGAAATTGCGTTCTTTAGATTTTGGCTCAGAGTTTCTCAATGACATAAGAGGCCTCTTTATTCCCAACATGAAATCACCATTACGAGGATCCCGAAAGTCATTGTACATCTCTACAGAACTGAAAAACCTCATAAACATTTGTTTTACAGAATAATGAGAAATGACATTTTTTGAAATGCACCATATAAGAGCGGTAGGACAAATGTCTGGCTGGCGGCAGCTTCCCTAATCACAGGATCCTCTGAGATTGACTCCTTCCCGTGAACTTTCATTTTTTGCTAGTTTCTGTTTTCTTTTAATGGGAAAACAATTCCAAGTCAGGCGAAATCATGAGAAAAATCCATTACTGCCATTTTTTGCCCTTCTTTTTCTTGGTCTTCGTCCCACTACGGCGATACCAAATTTGCATATTTTTTTTCCTATATTTTAGTGGTGAAAAAAAATCCTGAAGTTTGCAAAAAAATAAATTTAGTGTGTGTCGCCATTTTCTGAAACCCGTGAAATTTCGATTTTTCCATCCGTTGATTGAACTGGGTAAGAGGGCTTGATCTTTGCATGGTAAGCTGATGTTTTAGTGAAACCTTTTTTGGGGTAAATGCATCATTTTCATTGCTTTTTATTACACATTTTTACAAAGCTGTGGCAGCAAAAAAAAAAAATAGCAATTCAATTTTGATTTTTTTTTTGTCATTATGACTTTTATCTTTCAGGTTAATTAATCTTATCATTTTTGTTTTAGATCTGACGGATGCAGCGATGCCAGATATGCTTACTTTTTGTTTTTATTTATTAATGAAAAAAAGAGGATTGTTTGAATTTTATATACACTATATTTTATACAGTATATGTACTGTAAGAAGGCAGGAGGTAAGGTCCTGGATGGCAGGTGTATTTTACTGAGATGGTTTTTATTTTGACTGGATTTTGGGTCCAGGATTTAGGAGCGACCAAAAGAGCCTGGGTGGGAAAGGTTGTTCCAATACTCCAGTTCTGGTCTTACTGGCCTAATAAAATGCACCTAATCTAGCTCCGTTATATATATATAATGTTTTTAGTGCACTTGAGTGACCTAAACTTGAAAACCTGTACTATACATTGCAATACCCTAGTATTGCGGTATAAAGTAAAATTAATAATCACCTATAAAGCCCAGTCTTCAGTAGTCCACTGACTGCCATAGCAAACCAGGGGTGGGATGGGGAGGGGGGTGAACGGATGACCCCGAAAAGTGATGTGTTGGAGAACAAAAACGACACCTGGAGAAATCCTATTAAAGATAGAATAAAAAAATCTATTTAAATTTATATACATTAAGGAGTCAAGAAACTCATGGAAAAGGCACAAGAGAATAAAACAAGAATAAAAGCAGAAAAAGATAATCAGAGAAGCTTTAAGAGACAAGAGGGATCCCAAGAAATTCTAATAAAAAGTTCTGCGCTGTCATGGGTTTCTCTGAGACTTTTCATCTTGAATCCCATTTCCCCTATCACATTAAAAAGTGACACATGTGCTGAAGAAAAAAGCCGCCGCGGGCACAGGCTTCATGTTTTAGGAGATCGCATACATTTTCCCTGTAATTGTAGAATATAGAATACCTATAATCACTATCCGGATAAATTTTCCAGCTCCAGGAATGAAATCTATTATTTGAAGTTTCTGTTGCGCTGTATGTTTCTTAGGATATATAAAAGTTGCCTCCGGAATGAAGGATTGCCTATTCTTACAGAGGACTCTCCTGTCTACTTGCGTAAATACTTGTATTTCTTGCAATAAAGCGATTTTGGAGCATCTTTACTTAGAACTGTGTTGTCCCTTCGTTATTCCTTCTGGAAATGTATTAAGTCCTTCCTGTTACATGACATACCATTATGTCATGCAGATGTAAGGAGGTGGCGGGGACCCTCAACTGCCTTCTCTCTCCTGAATACCGAGTACATATGTCACATGCGGTTTCCTAATGTTCTTATGTTGTAGTATAATGTGATGTTCTCTTAATGTTTCATTGCTGTAATGTCAATGTGTTTGTACCTGTGTGCTTTAGCTCAGGGATAGTATGGGATACAATGGGTTAAACAGCTGGGATGCGTTAGGGTGTGTCAGTGCAGAGCCACAGGGGTATAGGGGAAGCATTTCCTGAATAGGAGTAGTAGCTGGGGCAGGCTTGCCCAGGGCAGGACGTGCACGTCAGTCTGCACAGTAAGTCCCCAGTCATGGGGGATACTGCTGATCCAAGCCTGGAGAGCAGTGGGAACGGGCACCAGTTTAGCGGGATCATCGTCAGGAGAAATCTGGGACCTGAGACCAGAAAGGGAAGTTGGTGCTGTGTGATATACAGTTGGGACCAGAATGGTCCGTGGAGATGACAGGGAAAGCATAGGAAATGTTGACCTGTATGAACTGTACCACTGGATGTGATGGATATTTTGCCATTGAGTAAAGTTTAATCGTTGGAACAAAGGCTGCGACTCTGTGGCGCTTCCTGGGACTAGAATTTCTGCAGACACAGTGAGTACCTATCTCTTCATGTGCAAGGTGCCAGGGTACTCACTGACTGTTGCTTAATGGACTCGCCCACGACTACCACCCCGTGCCACCTTGTTACAAAGATACTGTTGGTGTATGGAGCAGGCTCAGGAGCTGAGCCCTTTCTACACAGTGCAGATGTCAGCTGAGTTATACAACCAGCACTTTCTTCTAACAGCAGCGATCAGAGCTAGCTCCGATTTCTGCAGTTTAACCACTTAAAGGGAACCTGTCACCAATTTTTTGTCTTATAAACCATGCCCATGATCTTTAGAATCATTTAAATGGGATTCATACAACAACTTTATACCCTCAGAGGCGCCCCTGCATACCTCCGAAAAAGTGCTTTACTCATATCCCGTGCTGCATGCAATTTGTGTGATCCGGTCCAATGGGCGAATCCAGATCATGCTCAGCGCCACCCCGGTCCCTGCAAATACGGCCACTTCTATCTGCATGGAACTGGATGATGTGTCCTGCATCATACACACAGTGCTTGAAGTTCCCGTGCCTGCCCAGTGGAACCAGAAACCGGCTGCATGAAGTCATCTAATGCTCAAGCTCCAGATTTACTTGTACATCACCCATTCCCTGGCTGTTCAGTAGGACGGAGTGAAGCCATCCTGTGCAGGTCTCTGTTTCTACCACGTAGGTGCAAGACTACGAGCACTGTGTGGATGACTGAGGAGACGTCATCCGCTTCCATCAAGTTATAACAGACTGGTATGGCACTGAGCACAATCTTGATTTGCCCATCCTACTGGACCATGCAATTTGCATGCAGCATGGGACATGAGAAAAGCACTTTTTCGGAGGTATGCAGGGGCACATCTGAAGGTATAAAGGGATTGGTGGAATCCCATTTAAATTATTTTAAAGGTGATGGGCATGGTTTATAGGGCAATGAGGATTATCATTCCTGTGAATGGCCTTTACCTACACAGAGAGATGACCTTACTGAAGAGCTGTCTTTAATGGAGAGCTGACCTTAATGAAGAGCTAAAGACTACCAGAAAGCTGAACATTACCAGAGAGTCAACCTTACTGGAGAGCTGACCTTAGTGGAGAGCTGCCCTTAGTGTAGACCTGACCTTATGGAGAGCTGACATTACGGAGAGATGACCTTACCGAAGAGCTGACTTTAATGGAGAGCTGACCTTAATGAAGAGCTAAACACTACCAGAAAGCTGAACATTACCAGAGAGCCGAACTTACCGGAGAGCCGAACTTATCGGAGAGCTGACCTTAGTGGAGAGCTGCCCTTAGTGTAGACCTGACCTTAGTGGAGAGCTGACATTACCGGAGAGATGACCTTACCGAAGAGCTGACTTTAATGGAGAGCTGACCTTAATGAAGAGCTAAACACTACCAGAAAGCTGAACATTACCAGAGAGTCGACCTTACCGAGAGCTGACCTTATGGAGAGCTGACTCTACCAGAGAGCTGAACTTACCAGAGAGCTGACCTTACCGGAGAGCTGACATTACGGAGAGTGACCTTATTTAGAGCTGACTTTACCAGAGAGCCGAACTTACGGAGAGCTGACATTACCGGAGAGCTGAAATTACTGGAAAACTGAACATTACCGGAAAGCTGACCATACTGGAGAGTTGACCTTACGGAGAGCTGACCTTACCGGAGAGCCGACCTTACCGGAGAGCTGACATTACGGAGAGCTGACATTACCGGAGAGCTGGCTTTACCGGAGAGCTGACTTTACTGGAGAGCTGAAATTACTGGAAAACTGAACATTACCGAAAGCTGACCTTACCGGAGAGCTGACCTTACCGGAGAACTGACCTTACTAAAGAGCGACCTTACCGGAGAGCTGACATTATGGAGAAATTAAATTACTGGAAAACTGAACATTACCAGAGAACTGACCTTACTGAAGTGATGAAATTACTGTAAACTGAACCTACTGGAGAGCGAACATGTCCTTTTTAAGAGAGGCCATTAGTGATGAGCGAGTATGCTCGTTGCTCGGGTGATCTCGAGTATTTGGAAGTGCTCGGAAATTTAGTTCTGTTGCTGCAGCTGCATGATTTGCGGCTACTTGACAGCCTGAATACATGTGGGGATTGCCTGTTTGTTAGGGAATTCCAACATGTATTCAGGCTGTCAAACAACCGCAAATCATGCAGCTGCGGCAACAGAAACTAAATCTCAGAGCAATTATAAATACTCGAAGAGATCACCGAGCAACGAGCATACTCGTTCATCACTAAGGCCATGAATGTGTCATCACTGAGTGTTAATCCAGAAGAAAAACAGAACATATGTAACATAATTATGTAGACATGAAACCCCCAAAATAAGAAGATTGCAATTTACAGAACCAGTTTGACGTTTCTGAAGCTGATGAGCAATCACTACACATTTATAGTAATGACAGCCTCTGAGGTGTATTCTTGGAGCTTTTTCAGATATTAGGACCTGGGTGCAGCAGCAATTTCTCCATGTTAATCAACCACACCATTATTATGAGGCTTGATAGGTTCATATGTTGTGACCACGCACCACAATTGTGGGTTACCAGAGCAATGGGGTACTCAGAGCCGAGCCCATGGAAGTCTATGGGGTTGTCACAGGTAGCGCTGGCTCGGTCTG
The DNA here is from genome assembly GCA_033576555.1 of Oophaga sylvatica. NCBI lineage: Eukaryota > Metazoa > Chordata > Amphibia > Anura > Dendrobatidae > Oophaga > Oophaga sylvatica. The sequence continues at coordinate 627,008,676 of JARQOD010000002.1, forward strand.
TGGCCCTGGCGGTCAGGCGTATGTTGGGGGGGAATATTTACAGGGGATAGGTATATATATACAGTTCGTGACGCCACCTGTAGTTCTCTGATCACTAAGACCAGCGCTGCTGTAGATCTCTGATGGGTTGGTGTGGCAGCTAGATGTCGGGTCCCTACAGGTGGGACTCTTCCCTCAGGGCTATGATGATGACGATGTTGTGCAGGAATACAATTAAATGAAACAGTCTCACACATCAAAGCTTCTTTCCATACCTTTTACTTCAAGTTGTTCAGGCAGGTCCCGGGAAGCTGATGAGGTAGATGGAGGATGAGTTTTGAGGTAACGGCAGAGCAGTTTAGGGGCCTCCTTTACTTTCCAATATGATGAGTCCAACCTGCATAGAGCTAAGTTCACTCTGATTTCTCCAGCTTCTCCAAAGCTGTACTGCCCGGTCAGTTTTGTGGTCGGAGCCTTCTGGTGATGGAACTAGGTTCTTGTTTTTGCTGATCAGGCTCAAAGTCCCTATTCCACCGGACCCCTGTTACGTACTGACACTCCAAGGACTGCTTGCTGCGACCTAAGGTCCAGTAAGACTCTGGTTTTTCTATCACTATGCCTAAAGCTATAGTGACACTTCGGTCGCCAGTGACCAGTGAGCAATGTGCAGGATAATCCAATCCTTAAGGCAACTCTTAGAATCCTTTTCCTCTGCGCCCTTCGACCTGCTCACTCTCTCAATATCAGCACTGACTAGGCTAGGATAATATTTGGTTATCCGTACTAGCCTCCACTACTGTACTGTCTCTTTGTATCGACAGGAATCTTGGTTCCCCAACAGGCACTAGTCCTGACTCCCTCCACTCTCTCAGGAGAACTTCAGACTCTCTTGTGCTAAAAAGACCACTCCCCTCTACACCCCTGCTGGGTGTGTCTGAAGTGGGTATGCCTCATGTAGAACCCTTAACCGTTACCTCTCCACTCATCCTCCTGGTATTGTGTGCCTTACATACCAGGGCTACACATTCCCCCATGGTAAAATACAGCACTCCCGGGCTGTGAAATATAAGAAGAAATTTTGTTTTTCATTAACAATAAACATTAACTCTTCCCATCCGGGAAGTAAGGATTTCTTAAATGTTGCCATATGTACAGTAAGAAAATACAAAAAGTATTAAAGCATCAAGGCATTCAATATATACTCAGTATTCTTGTGAAGAACCCGCACCAAACCTTCAACGTGGGTCCTGGGTGGGCTGCAGGACATCTGGCTGCAGACCTCGCTCAGTGCCACACCACACGGGTTTTATATTCAGAGGTAATAGTTACAGTTTGATATAGAACCAAGAAAATGCATAAAATGCAACTATATACAAAGATAAGTTCTGGGCTGGCATATGCGATGACTTTTTCTTGGCCATTCTGCTTCTGACTGAGAACTGCTCCCAAACCTTCATTACTGGCGTCGGTGTACAGCAGGAACGGTTGGCTGTAATCAGGATAGGTTAAGATCTCATCACCCGTAAGGATCTCTTTCATCTTTTGGAATGCTTCAGCCTGTTCCTTACCCCAATTAAAGGGAGGGTTTCTGCTCTTTAGGGATTGTCCTACTAGGAGGTCCTGTAAAGGGGCTGCCTTCTTCGTGTAATCTTTCACGAACCTTCTGTAGTAACCCGTGAGTCCAAGGAACTGTCGCACTTCCTTGAGGTTCTTCGGCTCCGGCCACTTCTGGATGGCAGTGACTTTCTCTGGGTCCGGCGCTACTCCTTCCGAACTGACGATGTGCCCCAAGTATTGTACCTTCTGTTTGAGTAGATGGCATTTTGAGGGTTTCAACTTCATCCCGTACCTGGACAGGGATTCAAATACTTCTGCCAGGTGCTTCAGATGGTCCTCATATGTCTTGGAGTACACGATGACGTCGTCTAAGTATAGCAGCACGGTTTCAAAATTGAGATGTCCCAGACAGTTTTCCATCACTCTCTGAAATGTTCCTGGGGCACTACTGAGCCCAAACGGCATTCTGTCGAACTCACAGAGCCCCATTGGGGTGGTGAAAGCCGTTTTCTCACGATCCTCCTCAGCCACAGCCACTTGCCAGTAACCACTAGTCAGATCAAGGGTAGAAAAGTAGTTAGCCGTTTTCAGAGCAGCTAATGATTCCTCTATACGTGGTAACGGGTATGCGTCCTTATGTGTTATGCGATTCACCTGCCTGTAATCCACACACATTCTCAAGCTACCATCTTTTTTTCTAACCAGGACTAGAGGTGCTGCCCAGGGACTACAACTATCCCTGATTACTCCGGCTTCTTTCATATCTCGCAACATTTCTTTAGCCTTCTGATAATGGGCTGGGGGTATAGGCCTGTACCGCTCTTTGATGGGAGGATGACTGCCTGTAGGGATATGATGTTGTACTCCCTTAATTATCCCAAAATCAAGTGGATTCTTGCTAAATACTTGGGCATACTCTTGCACCACCCGTAATACCCCTTGCTTCTGGTGAGCGGGAGTGGTATCCGTCCCAACATGGAGCTGCTGACACCATTCCGCCACCTGAGTTGCTGGGTCATTGTCCTCCGCTATTTGACAGGAGTCTAAGGACTCAGCCGGGAGAATAGAATTATTGTCGACAGCATGTAGTTTAGCAATGGTTGCATAACGGGGTAAGTTTACCTCATCATCTCCCCAATTGAGAAGCCGTACCGGTACTCTTCCATTCACCACTTCCACTACTCCCCTAGCAGTCATAAGTGTAGGTCTATGTTCTGAATGGTGGGGTTCTACTACAGCTTGGTAGTTCTGTCCTCTCAGACCTATGGCTGCCCTGCACCAGATTATCATTTCACTCATTGGGGGTATCACAATGGGATTCGAGTCAGTGACCCGTACATTACCAATTTCGCCGTCTGTAAGCTTCGCTTGCTGCTGACACACCAGGGCCCGGATCTCTCTTTGGATTACTCCTTTCTGCCTTGGTCGGGCAATCTCAGCGAGCTGTTGGAGTAAGAACACAACTTCTCCCAAACAATTACTGATAATGTTAGTACCCAAAATTATATTTAAACCGTTCTCCTCATTTACAGTCTTTACTACCAGAAGCCCCTAGTCTTTCAACTCCTCTCTGCCCACTTTCACATCTACACATTTTGTCCCGAGTACTTCTACAGGAAGACCATTAGAAGCATACACGGTAAAGTCAGGGCTCGGGGGTTTAAGACTGTCCATTGACCAGAACTTAGTATATAGGGCATCAGGTATTAGGGTCACCTGAGACCCAGTGTCTAACAATGCCGGAACAGCAATACCATCTAGAATGATAGACAGGTAGGGTCGTCCACCCACATACCTGCGGTTCCAGTCTAGGGGGCCTGACGGGTCTCCTCCTGGGTGTTGGCCCTCGGACCCAGGTTCTGCCCGTTTAAAGGACACTGTGGAGACATATGACCTTTCCGGTTGCATCGGTAACAGGTGATCTCCCGACGAGGAGGGTGTTGATCAGAGGTCGCTCCTGGGGGTGGCGTTGTCCTCCTCCGGGGGGGCGACGTCTTCCTTCTTCTCCGGTTCATCCACGGGACGTCTTCTGGGCAATCAGCTAATAAGATCTTCCCTTCTTCCTCTTTCCGCAGCTGCAGGGCACTCATCACTGCAGCCAGATTTTTAGTCAGCTGGCGCACCTCTGAGCGCAGACAGTCCAATTCACTAGGGGGTGTCGCCTGCGTTTTGGTTTCTGCCACTAGCGGGGAAAAGGGGGGTACTGCCGGTTCCAGAGTGACTTCACCCTGATGATGTTGGGTTGCCACTTCAGGTTTGCCCAGGGGTCGCAGCCCTTTTATTGCCATGTCCTTTAGGGCATCAAAGGTAGCATCCGGATGATCTAAGGACCACCAGTTTACAGTTCTGCGTTCCTCTTGGGATCTCAATCCCTGTATAAATTGTTCTTTCAGCATTCTATTCTCGTCGATAGCATTTAAATTGTTAATTTGCTTGAGGGCTCTCAGGGCTCCCTGTAGTCGGCAAGCGTAGTCCCTGATGCTGTCACCTGGCTGTTGTGAACAGTGATAGAAGGCCATCCGGAGATCCGTTTCTCTCCCAGTAATATAGGCTGTATGTGAGTTCTGTGTGTGCTGCCCTAGTAGTATAGGCTTTATGTATGCTCTGCCTGTCTCTCCCAGTAATATAGGCTGGATGTGAGGTCTGTGTGTCTCTCCCAGTAATATAGACTGGATGTGAGCTCTGTGTGTCACTCCCAGTAATATAGGCTGGATGTGAGCTGTGTGTCTCCCAGTAATACGGCTGGATGTGAGGTCTGTGTGTCTCAGTAATATAGGATGGATGTGAGCTCTCTGTGTCTCTCCCAGTAATAGAGGCTGGATGTGAGGTCTGTGTGTCTCTCCCAGCAATACAGGCTGGATGTGAGCTCTGTGTGTCTCTCCCAGTAATACAGGCTGGATGTGAGCTCTGTGTGTCTCTCCCAGTAATATAGGATGGATGTGAGCTCTGTGTGTCTCTCCCAGTAATACAGGCTGGATGTGAGCTCTGTGTGTCTCTCCCAGTAATATAGGCTGTATGTGAGGTCAGTGTCTCTCTCCCAGTAATACAGGCTGGATGTGAGTTCTGTGTGTGTTGCCCTAGTAGTATAGGCTTTATGTAAGCTCTGTGTGTCTGTCCCAGTAATATAGGCTGGATGTGAGGTCTGCGTGTCTCTCCCAGTAATATAGACTGGATGTGAGGTCTGTGTGTCTCTCCCAGTAATATAGGCTGGATGTGAGGTCTGCGTGTCTCTCCCAGTAATATAGACTGGATGTGAGGTCTGTGTGTCTCTCCCAGTAATATAGGCTGGATGTGAGGTCTGTGTGTCTCTCTCCCAGTAATACAGGCTGGATGTGAGCTCTGTGTGTCTCCCAGTAATACAGGCTGGATGTGAGGTCTGTGTGTCTCTCTCAGTAATATAGGATGGATGTGAGCTCTGTGTGTCTCTCCCAGTAATAGAGGCTGGATGTGAGGTCTGTGTGTCTCTTCCAGTAATACAGGCTGGATGTGAGCTCTGTGTGTCTCTCCCAGTAATATAGGCTGGATGTAAGCTCTGTGTGTCTCTCTCAGTAATACAGGCTGGATGTGAGCTCTGTGTGTCTCTCCCAGTAATATAGGCTGGATGTGAGGTATGTGTGTCTCTCCCAGTAATACAGGCTGGATGTAAGCTCTGTGTGTCTCTCCCAGTAATATAGGCTGGATGTAAGCTCTGTGTGTCTCTCCCAGTAATACAGGCAGGATGTGAGCTCTGTGTGTCTCTCCCAGTAATATAGACTGGATGTGAGCTCTGTGTGTCTCTCCCAGTAATATAGGCTGGATGTGAGGTCTGTGTGTCTCTCCCAGTAATATAGGCTGGATGTGAGGTATGTAAGTCTCTCCCAGTAATATAGGCTGAATGTGAGGTCTATGTGTCTCTCCCAGTAATATAGGCTGGATGTGAGGTCTGTGTGTCTCTCCAGTAATATAGGCTGAATGTGAGGTCTATGTGTCTCTCCCAGTAATATAGGCTGGATGTGAGGTGTGTAAGTCTCTCCCAGTAATATAGGCTGTATGTGAGGTTTTTATGTTTCTCAGTAATATAAGACTGGGTGTGAGTTCTTTATGCATCCAGGCTACTCCTGTCTTCATTAGGTCACATATCAGCTCAGCTTCTATTCTGTACTCATTACATCTTTTTGTGCCTTCCTTCCTGTATGCAGCCTTGTCCTCCCTCAGATACTTTCTCCCTTCTCCATGCTGTGGAGATCCTTTGACAATCCACTTCTATTCCTGCTGTTATCTCTAACAATGAGAAAAGGGAGGAGGAAAAGAAAGATATTAGGCGTTCTGAGGTATTTGTAATATTTTTGCTGATCACTCAGCCAGATAAAGGACGTACAAATCCAGCACCAAAGTGATAGAACTATATGAATGATATATAGAAACTAAGTCATGCTTGTATAGCAAAAATGCATACACACAAAAAGCACAAACTATTATGCATTGCCATTATTTGCATACCTCTTGGTCCTTTTTTTTATATTTTTGTTAGAAGACTATTTAGAAAGTTGTTTAACTTTGGATTTAGGAAGCAAAAGAACAATAAAATAAAAGAATTTTGTGCAATGTTGAACATAATTCTATAAAATAAGCCAAACCTGTAAATTTTGTCACAATTTTTGTCTGACATCAGATGTATAGGAGAACCTCCTCCTGACTCTTCTCCGACAGATGATGTTGAGGAAGTTAAAGATTGGACAGTTAACACCCGCTACATTATTTTAGCAGGGGAGAAAAGACACTGCCAGATGTATCTGGCACTTGCTTACACCTGTCTCCATATATAAAAGAGATTAATGCACAACCAAGCTGAGAGTCTGTGTGTATGGGAGAGTCAAGAGCAGGGGCATGACTATAGTGGATGCAGCAGCTGCAGTCAACCCAGGCCCTGGAGGCTAAAGGGCTTAAAGGGTCCCTTTGGCCCATGTGATAAGATCAGTACTATTAATGACCCATGATAATTTGTGGGCCTTGTTAGAAATTATGCATTGGCTTCAAGTTACACCACTGTTCATAAGAGATAGCTGTTTGACAGTTGTCTCATGTGAATGGGCCTCTACGTAATTACTAATGTGCTTCAATGTCTCTTCAGAAAAAAAGTTTAGCAAAGTTTATTTGAAGAACTTAATCAACGACTACACTGTAAAAAGTACAACCTACACTTCTCTACTTCTCTCTACGACACACCACGTCCTCAGTACCGCTCCTGTATACTGTCAGCTGAATGTTCCCGCAGTCACAACTATACTAGCGCCTTATAACATCTCCAATGACAAAAACTGGAGAAGGAAGATATATGTATACCTCCAAAGGATGTCTCTGACATATACCACCTTAAAGGCATACCGTAGACTTACAGTGGGTACGGTAAGTATTCAGACCCCTTTAAAGTTTTCACTCTTTGTTTCGCAAATTTATTAAAAAAGAAAAACTGAAATATCACATGGTCATAAGTATTCAGACCCTTTGCTCAGACACTCATTTACGTCACATGCTGTCCATTTCCTTGTGATCCTCCTTGAGATGGTTCTGCTCCTTCATTGGAGTCCAGCTGTGTTTAATTAGACTGATAGGACTTGATTTGTAAAGGCGCACACCTGTCTATATAAGACCTCACAGCTCACAGTGCATGTCAGACCAAATGAGAATCATGAGATCAAAGGAACTGGCCAAGGAGCTCAGAGACAGAACTGTGGCAAGGCACAGATCTGGCCAAGGTTGCAAAAGAATTTCTGCAGTACTCAAGGTTCCTAAGAGCACAGTGGCCTCCATAATCCTTAAATGGAAGACATTTGGGACCACCAGAAGTCTTCCTAGACCTGGCCGTCCAGCCAAACTGAGCAATCATGGGAGAAGAGAGAGGTAAAGAAGAACCCCAAGATCACTGTGGTTGAGCTCCTCAGATGCTGTAGGGAGAAGGGAAAAAGTTCTACAAAGTCAACTATCACTGCAGCCCTCCACCAGTCGGGCCTTTATGACAGAGTGGCAAGACGGAAGCCTCTCCTCAGTGCCAGACATATGAAAGCCCGCAAAGAGTTTACTAAAAAACACATTAAGGACTTCCAGACAATGGGAAATAAGATTCTCTGGCCTGAAGAGATGAAGATAGAACTTTTTGGTGATAATTGTAAGCGGTATGTATGGAGAAAACCAGGCACTGCTCATCACCTGCCCAATACAATCCCAACAGTGAAACATGGTGGTGGCCGCATTATACTATGGGGGTGCTTTTCAGCTGCAGGGACAGGACGACTGGTTGCAATTGAAGGAAACATGAATGCGGCCAAGTACAGAGATATCCTGGATGAAAACCTCTTCCAGAGTGCTGTGGACCTCAGACTTGGCCAAAGGTTCACCTTCCAACAAGACAATGACCCTAAGCACACAGCTAAAATAACAAAGTAGCGGCTTCAGAACAACTCTGTGACCATTCCTGACTGACCCAGCCAGAGCCCTGACCTAAACCCAACTGAGCATCTCTGGAGAGACCTGAAAATGGCTGTCCACCAACGTTCACCATCTAACCTGACAGAACTGGAGAGGATCTGCCAGGAAGAATGGCAGAGGATCCCCAAATCCAGGTGTGAAAAACTTGCTACATCATTCCCAAGAAGACTCATGGCTGTACGAGCTCAAAAGGTGCTTCTACTCAACACTGAGCAAAAGGTCTGAAGACTTATGACCATGTGATATTTCAGTTTTTTTCCAGTAAAGATGGGGTGCAGAGGGTACATTAATGAGAAAAAAATGAACTTTTTGAATTTACCAAATGGCCGCAATGAATCAAAGAGTGAAAAAATTAAAGGGGCCTGAATACTTTCCGTATCTACTGTAGTTGTCCATAATGGGTAGTATCCTTCTTCAGGATGCCTCTGGCCGTTTATAGGGGATGCATCAGTATCCTCCTGTCCTTAGTGACTCGGGGCTGGAAATTACAAATTATGAACTACCAGCCTCTGGTTGAGCCAATGACCTGGAGCTGTGTAAATGATGTGACCAAAGTAATCATGGGTGGGATTTAAGAGCAAAGTCACGTTTTCTCTAGTTTGGGAGGAAGAAGAGAAAATTCTGCAATCCTTCCTAAAATAAGAATTACTCAACCTCTTATATGTCCGTGCACTGTATCACTTGTAAATTGATTCCTTTAAAAAGGACCTGTCATTTGCCATAAATTATTTTTATTAACCTAGTCTAAATGCCGCTGTTCTCCTCAATCCGTCGTTGTTTTTCTTTTGTTTTTGCTCCTCTCCATTCCTGAGATATGGCCTCTTTTTCCCACTTAATATATGTAGTCATTTTATCCAAGTGGGTGTGATCTTCAGCTTTTCTTGTTGGGCATCTTCTTGAGGACCACACCCACTTGGATAAAAAGACTAGATTCAAGTGTAGGGAAAAGGGGACCGTATCTCAGGAACAGAGAGGCGCAGGAACAAAAGTAAAACATCGCCGGATTCAGGAGAACAGCGGCATTTACACCAGGTAATAAAATGACATATTTAGAAAGTGACAGGTCTGACTCCACTTCAAACACGGTTTAGTTACAGTGATCCGTGTGAGACATGGATGTCAGGCAGGATTCTCTGCTTATAAAATAGTCAGCCGTGCATTACCGAGCCTTCAGAACACGATGTTCCTGCTGCCGTCTGCTCTAAAACATCAAACTGCCACTTGAAGGTCCATGAATTGTAAAAAGGCTTCTCAGTACCTGCAACGGCACCTGGCAGGAAGACGCTGCAACGGGCAGACGGATGGAGTGTGAATGGCTCTTTTGTTGTGCTCTTGATGTGTTACATGGCTTTAGACAGGTGAAAATGATATTATTATTTAGGGTGACTGTGAATCAGCAGCAATTACCGCTTTGAGGAACATGAGAGGCTCCATTGTGACTAAAGTGCAAATACTGAAATGTGGAGACAGCAGGTGAAACGCGGGGAATGCCCTTATTACAGGATCGTTATAACTAGGGGTTTCCAAGATGATTATCCTTTTATGATGAAATATACTTTGGATGTATGAACACAAAAAATAAAATACATACAGCTGACTTATCTCCTATCTATATAAAAAATAAAAAAAACCTGTCCAGCACCTCCACGCAATGTGAATAGGTGCAAGCTGCAATGACTGCGCAACATGCAAATGGAGAGCACAGCAGCCTCTATAAGGGCCAAAGTATATGCAACCACTGAATACATGAGATCTAGAATGCATCGTTGTTACATAAAATGTACTTGCAAAAATAAAGGTTCTTAGCGCATAAATTAAAATGTAGTATGCCCAGTAGTATGTAGTAAAATGCCCAGTAGAGGCATGTTTGATAAGTATCAGAGTAGTTACCCATCAGAGAGGTGTCACCTTACCGTGGTGGATGGGCACACATGAATGGTTAATTTATGCGCTAAGAACCTTCATTTTTGTAAGTACATTTTATTTAGCAACAATGCATTCTAGATCTCATGTATTCAGTGTTTACATATACTTCGGCCCTTATAGAGGCTGCTGTGCTCTCCTTTTTCATATCTATCTATCTAGCTAGCTAATATCTAACTCTCTCATGTCTATCTATAACAACAAACGTCATTTATGACCTCAAGACTGAGACCGAGTCGACAAAGCTTGAAGCAAAATAACCCCCAAATTCTAAAAGATGGGGCCTTCTAAACTTTGCTTTTGGGCCCATGTGTTCTAGCTACACCCTGGGAGTCACTATTTATATAGGTATTATATTCCCTATTACTTTATGAGACTCCCACCGGTCAGGGAAACCCGGATCCTTGATCCAGTGGAGCCCAAAATCCAGCTGTCTCCAGAGAGGGCCACATTGAACTGTAATCACGGCACTATGTGTTATAGGGGTCAAGAGGGATCCGAGTTCTACAGAAGAGATGGTGACCAAGTGTTTCCACCAACATTAATTGGACCAAGCTCTATATGACTTTTCCTGTGCATGTATTGGTGAATTTTGTCCCTATGCCAGTAATCGGTGGCGCTCTCATGGGACTCCACCATTAGTTCTACTTACACACCACTCCTCCTCATTATCCTCAAATTAGTGTTCAGCAAGGACATAAATCTCAAGACTCCGGTCATCAACCCCATTAATGTTGTAGCATCATCTTCTCTCGAGCATTACAAGATCGGTATCTCCATAATCGTACTGACCTGGAGAATCACATTGAAATGCGCATGCGCCGGCCTTGAGAGGTGCCCGACTGCAAGTATCAGGTAGTGCAATGTTAATGGTTGAGGCACGGGGTTAATAACAGATTGCAGGAGGTGCCAAGGATGGTCTGCACCCCCCATCTGACTGCGCTGAGCCGATATACGTTTGACTTAAACCAAAAATGATGCACTTTTTCTGTGGTGCTTCGGGCTGCCATGTAGAAAAAAAGTCACATTTTAGAAGTGCATTACAGTCACGATACAACGGTGTGCTCAGGTTCCCGACACATTTCTGAATAAACGGGAAAATTTGGGGACTTTAAAAAAATTAAATGGATGCAAGCGCGACCTGTTTTATAGCTATAGGCGATCGTAGGTTCCTTGTCAGTTTGCTGAAATTTTGTTGTTCTCATTAACCTGTTAAACACCATAATGTGTGGAACTGGAGTACGGCTATTAGGGCTGAACTTATGGCGCTAATGCACAGCATAGAAATTGTATCTTGTAAAAAGACACGACGAAGCTTAAATCATAAGAGGCCGTTATGAATGATTTATACCAGGCGAAAAATCCTTTCCCATAAACGACTGCCCTCCTCCAAATCTGAGGTGACTAAGAGTTACTAACTGTCCATGAGAATAGGACTATCTATCTATCTATAATAATCTACTGATCTATCATCTATCTACTATCTTACTATCATCTATCTATAACTATCTATCTATAAGCACTACATCTACTATCTATTATCTATCTACTATCTATCATCTATCTATCTATCATATCTATCTATCTATCTATCTATCTATAATTATCTATCTATCATCTATCTATCTATCTATCTATCTATCTATCTATCTATCTATCTATCTATCTATCTATCTATCTATCTATCTATCTATCTATCTATAACAATCTACCTATCTAATCTATCTATCTATCTATCTATCTATCTATCTATTATCTAATCTATCTATCTATCTATCTATCTAATCTATCTATCTACATCTACTATCTATCTATTATCTATATTATAATCTATCTATCTAATCTATCTATCTATCTATACTATCTATCTATCTATCTATCTATATCTATCTATCTATCTATCTAATCTATATCTATCTATCTATATCTATCTATCTATATATCTATCTATCTATCTATTATCTATCTATAACATCTATCTATCTATCTATCTATCTATAACAATCTATCATTATCTATCTATATCTATCTATCTATCTATCTATCTATCTATCTATCTATCTATAAGCATCTATCTATCTATCTATCTATCTATCTATCTATCTATCTACCTATCTATCTATCTATCAAATCTATCTATCTAATCTATCTATCTATCTATCTATCTATCTATCTATCATCTATCTATCTATCTATCTACTACTATCTATCTATCTATCTATCTATCTATCTATCTATCTATCTATCTAATCTATCTATCTATCTATCTATCTATATCTATCTATCTATCTTCTATCTATCTATCTAGCGGTAGTAAAGTAGTTACAGTGGGTTTGGAAAGTATTCAGACCCCTTTAAATTTTTCACTCTTTGTTTCATTGCAGCCATTTGGTAAATTCAAAAAAAGTTCATTTATTTCTCATTAATGTACACTCTGCACCCCATCTTGACTGATAAAAACAGAAATGTAGAAAAATGTAGAAATTTTTGCAAATTTATTAAAAAAGAAAAACTGAAATCTCACATAGTCATAAGTATTCAGCCCCTTTGCTCAGTATTGAGTAGAAGCACCTTTTGAGCTAGTACAGCCATGAGTCTTCTTGGGAATGATGTAACAAGTTTTCACACCAGGATTTGGGGATCCTCTGCCATTCTTCCTTGCAGATCCTCTCCAGTTCCGTCAGGTTGGATGGTGAACGTTGGTGGACAGCCATTTTCAGGTCTCTCCAGAGATGCTCAGTTGGGTTTAGGTCAGGGCTCTGGCTGGGTCAGTCAGGAATGGTCACAGAGTTGTTCTGAAGCCACTCCTTTGTTATTTTAGCTGTGTGCTTAGGGTCATTGTCTTGTTGGAAGGTGAATCTTCAGCCAAGTCTGAGGTCCAGAGCACTCTGGAAGAGGTTTTCATCCAGGATATCTCTATACTTGGCCGCATTCATGTTTCCTTCAATTGCAATCAGTTGTCCTGTCCCTGCAGCTGAAAAACACCCCCATAGCATGATGCTGCCACCACCATGTTTCACTATTGGGATTGTATTGGGCAGGTGATGAGCAGTGCCTGGTTTTCTCCACAAATACCGCTTAGAATTATTACCAAAAAATGTTTATCTTCGTCTCATCAGACCAGAGAATCTTACTTCTCATAGTCTGGGAGTCCTTCATGTGTTTTTTATCAAACTCTAAGCGGGCTTTCATATGTCTAGCACTGAGGAGAGGCTATAGTAGTAGGTATATAGTAGTTATATTCTTGTACATAGGAGCAGTATTATAGTAAAAAAGTTTAGAGTCTGCTCACCTCCTCTGTTGCGCACAGATCCTGCTGTGCGGCAAGTTTTCAGAACTTTAGAAAAAATAAGTCCAGCGTTGTAAGTCCATGAAATTCATTTTCTTTTTATTCCAAAACTTCCAAATATTAAAAAAGTTAATTCATTGTCCAGAAATTAAAAACATACGCGTTTCGACGCGAGAGACTGGCCAATGATTAAGACGCAGTCTCTCGCGTCGAAACGCGTATGTTTTTTAATTTCTGGACAATGAATTAACTTTTTTAACATTTGGAAGTTTTGGAATAAAAAGAAAATGAATTTCATGGACTTACAACGCTGGACTTATTTTTTCTACAGTATTATAGTAGTTATATTCTTGTACATAGGGGGCAGTATTATAGTAGTTATGTTCTTGTACATAGGAGCAGTATTATAGTAGTTATATTCTTGTACATAGGGAGCAGTATTATAGTAGATATTCTTGTACATAGGAGCAGTATTATAGTGGCTATATTCTTGTACATAGGAGCAGTATTATAGTAGTTATATTCTTGTACATAGGGGCAGTATTATAGTAGTTATATTCTTGCACATAGGGGGCAGTATTATAGTAGTTATATTCTTGTATATAGGGACAGTATTATAGTAGTTATATTCTTGCACATAGGGGGCAGTATTATAGTAGTTATATTCTTGTATATAGGGACAGTATTATAGTAGTTATATTCTTGTATATAGGGACAGTATTATAGTAGTTATATTCTTGTACATAGGAGCAGTATTATAGTAGTTATATTCTTGTACATAGGGAGCAGTATTATAGTAGTTATATTCTTGTATATAGGGACAGTATTATAGTAGTTATATTCTTGCACATAGGAGCAGTATTATAGTAGTTATATTCTTGTACATAGGGGCAGTATTATAGTAGTTATATTCTTGCACATAGGGGGCAGTATTATAGTAGTTATATTCTTGTATATAAGGACATTATTATAGTAGTTATATTCTTGCACATAGGGGGCAGTATTATAGTAGATATATTCTTGTATATAGGGACAGTATTATAGTAGTTATATTTTTGTATATAGGGACAGTATTATAGTAGTTATATTCTTGTACATAGGAGCAGTACTATAGTAGTTATATTCTCGTACATAGGGAGCAGTATTATAGTAGTTATATTCTTGTACATAGGAGCAGTATTATAGTAGTTATATTCTTGTACATAGGAGCAGTATTATAGTAGTTATATTCTTGTACATAGAGGCAGTATTATAGGAGTTATATTCTTGTACATAGGGACAGTATTATAGGAGTTATATTCTTGTACATAGAGGCAGTATTATAGGAGTTATATTCTTGTACATAGGAGCAGTATTATAGTAGTTATATTCTTGTACATAGGAGCAGTATTATAGTAGTTATATTCTTGTACATAGAGGCAGTATTATAGTAGTTATATTCTTGTACATAGGGGCAGTATTATAGGAGTTATATTCTTGTACATAGAGGCAGTATTATAGGAGTTATATTCTTGTACATAGAGGCAGTATTATAGGAGTTATATTCTTGTACATAGGGACAGTATTATAGGAGTTATATTCTTGTACATAGGAGCAGTATTATAGTAGTTATATTCTTGTACATAGAGGCAGTATTATAGTAGTTATATTCTTGTACATAGGGGCAGTATTATAGGAGTTATATTCTTGTACATAGAGGCAGTATTATAGGAGTTATATTCTTGTACATAGGGACAGTATTATAGGAGTTATATTCTTGTACATAGGAGCAGTATTATAGGAGTTATATTCTTGTACATAGAGGCAGTATTATAGTAGTTATATTCTTGTACATAGAGGCAGTATTATAGGAGTTATATTCTTGTACATAGGGACAGTATTATAGGAGTTATATTCTTGTACATAGGAGCAGTATTATAGTAGTTATATTCTTGTACATAGAGGCAGTATTATAGTAGTTATATTCTTGTACATAGGGGCAGTATTATAGGAGTTATATTCTTGTACATAGGGGCAGTATTATAGGAGTTATATTCTTGTACATAGGGGCAGTATTAGAAGTTATGTTTTTTGTAGGAGCAGTATTATAGTGGTCTTATTCTTTTCTACAGGGGCAGTATTATCAAAATATACATTTCTGAACATTGGGATCCGTGAAAGTGTTGGTAGCAGGTTCACTTTAAGTGGGTAACATACAATGCAGCTTTCTGTAGTGAGAAATTTCAATTAAACAAACCCTTTATCTATCGTTTGTCCATTTCTATCCTTTCAAATCTGAACAATTCAGAATTTCCGCCATCCATCTGTATGAGCACTGAGGGATGCAGTGGAAAGCTTAACCTCATCAGGAGGTCATCTAACATAATAGCTGCCCAAGAGCAGATATTACACCTGTGGTAGAGCAGATTTCTCCTGTTGCTCTTTATCTTTTCTATATATTATTTTCCATCTATTTCCTATTTGTGTTTATTTTTATTTATTCAATTTTGAATTTCTGTTTATTTTTTCTTTTATTTATTTGTTTCACCTCTTTTTTCGATGCTTTTTTTTTCAAGAGCAAATTGTTTTTAGCATTTCCAAAATGCAAAGCTTCATGGAATTAAAATGTCAGAAACCCCCTTTGCAATCTCGCTACCTCCATCCTCCCTGAAGGGTTTTTGTTTTATTTTTCTAACATGGTGTTCTATGTATAGCTCTGCAGCCTGAGCGCTGAAGGTGGGGGATTGGCTGGGGGGATTCCTACTCTTTCTACAGGGAATACCAGAAAAGAAGAACGGATCACCATGGTAACGGGCCTCTCAACACGTAGTGAAACGCGTATAATCTGCCAGGCGGGGACAGTAGCACTAAGTATCATGACAAATGTCATTTAACCATCCTGATGAGCTAAATGAGTCGTTTTGGCAATTTTTCTTTTAATAGGTGAGAAAAATTTTGCACTTCGTTTACTACAGATCTCCCCCCAAGTTCTATATAATTGTGGAATTTAGACTTTACCAGAGTCGCTCGCACATTCCATCTGTAATATCCCACCACATTCCGTTTCTATGGGAACCAATTTAATTTTCAGTTGTAATGTTTTTAAAATACTGAAGAAAATTAGACAGACGGCCCCGGCCTTTCTATATAAAATGACATTAATTGTAGGGTATTTTTTTTATATTTTTTTATTGTATCAAACATTAAAAAATACTTTACTATTTTACAGAATAGTTCAGGAAACGGCTTAAAAAGTGATTCCCTGTTGTAGCTTTATGTGTGCACTGTGAGTAGGCAGAAAGATACCAATCAGTGGTGGGGCGGGGTTATACACAGCTCAGCATTCAGAGAACTGCTAGATCTGCGGCAAATAAAACAATGATTTTATCAAAATGACAGCAAGGAGCCTGGTAAGTGATACGGCACTGGAATCAGGGACTCTGCCCCCCATCAGATGAAGTAGCAAAAACCTGGTGACAGATTCCCTTTAATCCCTTCACGACATCGGCTGTACGTGATGGGGATGTGGGAGATGCGTTCCCACAAACCGCCGTACATGTACGGCGTGACACTGCTGTGGGTTCACTCCAAGTGCTGGTGCAATCAAAAGCGGGTGTCAGCGCTGTATGAAAGCTGACGCCCTGCGGTAACGCCCATGATCGGTGCTAGCATAGCACCGATTGCAAGTGTTTAACCTCTTTGATGCGGCTGTCAATATTGACAGCGGCATCGATTGGCATCGCAGAGGGAGGAAACTCCCTCTCTGCTCCGATTGATACAACGCGATTTCGATCGCGTTGTGCCAATGCTCTCCATGATGACTCCGAGCCGAAAGATGGCCACAGGATCACCCAGGTATGGTGGCCTGTAAGCTCCTGATCAGAGCAAGAGCTGACACATTTCCTACCTGATCTAATACCCTGCAATGCAAAAGCAATGCAGGGTACTAGATCAGCGATCAGAGCAGGGAAAGTTGATGTCCCACACTGGGACAAGGTAAAAAAAAAATAAAAAAAAAGTTTTTCAAAATTGTAAAAATTAAAAAATAAATAAATCACAAAATAAAGAACAAAAAAAAGATAAACAATGAATTCACTAAATATATATGTATTTTATGTAAAAAGAAAAATGAACAAATAGAGTACAAATATTTGGTATCAATAAAGTTGAATGGAAGTAAAAATGTTATCCCTGAAAACGTAATCTTGTCCCGCAAAAAACAAACCGCCATACAGCTCAATCAGCGGAAAAATAAAAAAGTTATAGCTCTCAGAATAAAGCGATGCAAAAAATATATTTTTTTTTCTATAAAATCGTTTTTATTGTGTAAAACCGGCAAAACATGAAAAAATTATATAAATGTGGCATCGCTGTAAATGTACCGACCTGAAGAATACATTTTTTGTATCACTTTTACCACACGGTGAAAAGCATGAAATAAAACTCCATAAACAATTCCAGAAATGTTGTTTTTTGTAAATTCTGCCTCCCAGAAATCGGAATAGAAAATGATCAAAAAATGTTTTGTGATCAAAAATGGTACCAATAAAAACGCCAACTTTTCTCCCAAAACTCAATCCATCACATGACTCTGTTAGCAGAAATATGGAAAAATTATAGCTCTCAAAACATGGCGATGCAAAAACTAGTTGCAATAAAAAGCATCTTTTATTGTGTGACAGCAGCCAAACATAAAAAATACAATATAAATCTGGTATTGCTATTTTTACACCGACCCGAAGAATAAAGTCGTCTAATTCACTCATACCGCATGAGGAACAGTGTAAAAAATAAATAAAACCAATTCTTCAACTGCTGTTGATTTTTTCATTCTGCCTCTCAAAGATCTCAGGCTCAGCTGACAATTATCCTGCACTCTATGCTGAGCGCTTTCACCCGGGTTTCCGTGTAAATATGTGATTCAAATGGAACCCACGGCAGAATATTCCCTATAATGAGGCACATGGAGGCACTGTGGACGCTGTCTGACCTGTGATCCGGCGGTGTCCGTCTTTTTAAACGTTCATAATAGTGCTGTTGGCCACAGTTTTTGTACTTCTGAAAAGGACAATGCTGAACAGAGGCCAGACAGAGTCCAGAGTAACTCTGCTACCTTATTATAGTGAATAGATCCCTCGGGAGTTTCACCTGAATCACGTCACTCTGAGATTTAGATGGAACTCCAGAGTAAGTGCTCAACGTAGAGCACAGGATAAATGTGATCCCAAATGTTATGTAAAATGTTCCCAAGAAAAGCTTCAACTCAATCCACAGGTCTGTCATTTGTCAATGGAAATATAAGGGGCTTCCACATTACTGGTAAAGGCTCTGGAAAAGCAATATGGTTTCTCACCCTCCAAAAGAAATCCAGGCAATTCTAACTCTCAAATCCAAATGCCCTCTTCCTTCTGAGCCTCACAGTGTGTCTAAACCAAATTTAGCATCATCCAGATTTTTGGCATTTCTGTAGTGATGAAAGCTTGCCTAATTTACAGGTGCGTATCTACAGAAGAACAAGCATAATGTTCACTCACCAACATCTACTACTGCTTGGTTCTGGCAAACACCCATGGAGTCAAAATTGTCACTACACCTGTAGATGAATTCCCAGAGGGGTATTTTTTCCAAAATGGGTTGAAGAGGGAGATTCTGTTATTCTCGAGCTTAGGAGTTTTGTATATGAAGTACACAAACTATTCTACAATAATTTGTTCTCCAAGAGTCAAATAGAGCTCCTGCGCTCCCGATTCGCGCCTTGTAGCTAAGCAGTACTGTACAGATAACAATCTGTTATCTGTTAATCGCTTAACAATCTGGTCTCTTCCGTGGAGGCGGGATTTGCGCTTCCTCTTCTTGGCATAGAAGATAAAGAGGAGGCGGATCTCCTTTGCAGTGGGGCAGGCTCGGACGTTATAGTAGCATTTTGACAGGGCGCCCATCACTTTCGCGCCACAGGGGGGTACACGCCCACGAATGCACGCTCACCTTCTTCACCAGCGCCTCAGGGCGCGAATATGGCGGCAAAATGGCGGAAAATGGCGCCAAAAATGACAAAAACTGCACACAGTCTTTTTGCACCAAACAGTCCAATTCTAGGCACACAGGACTCACAATTTGTAAGCTTCGGATCCTGTTCGTGACGCCAAAGATGACGCGCATGCACCAAGTGGTGTGGGTACCAGGGTTATGGGGTACTCGGCACCGAGCCCATGGAAGTCTATGGGGAATGTCACTGGCAGCAGAGCTCGGTCCGTAGCCCTGGGCGGTCATGCAATGGGGAATATTTACAGGGGATTTTAGTTATAGTTGTTCGTGACGCCACCTGTGGTTTCTGATCTGATTGACCAGCGCTGCAGGGTAGATCTCTGAGGGGATGTTATGGCAGCTAGATGTTAGGTCCCCCACAGGTGGGACTGGTCCCTCAAAGTCTATAGTGTTGTAGGGTGCGGATAAGAAGTCAGTCACACACAATGCAGTCTCTTTCCATACCTTTACTTGTAGATGTTGCAGGTATGTCCCGGGGAGCTGGTCAGGTTGGAGAATGCACATTCAGGCAATTGCTGAGCAGGTTTAAGGCCTCCTTTCTCCTTGAAGTGTATGTGAGTCCTAACTTGCATAAAGTCAAATTTAACTCTTACTGTAGCAGCTACGCCCGGCCGACATTGTGGTAGAGCCTTCTCTGTCTCTGATTATCAGATGTTGGAAAGAACTAAGTCCTTACTTTTGCAGCGTCCCGCTCAAAGTCACTGTTCTCCCTGACTCCGGTTACGTATCAGCACTTAGGGCTACCTTCTGCGACTTGAAGTCCAGCAAGGATTCCGGTGTATCTTATTACTAGCCGTGAAGTACTAGCAATGCTTCGGACCCCGGTGTCCGGTTAATAAGTGACGGTGATTATCACCCAGGTCACGCTTCCTTCTTCTCCACTCGCCTGTCGCCCTGCTCTTGCCCTTAACATAAGCACGGGTAGCAGTGGTTGTAGTCGTAAGCTTTCCTTCCAGTGCTCACTGACCTGTTCTCAGTTGCCTCGTTGTTATAACTGCAGTGGTTCCCTTCCTTCTTTCCTTCCAGACTCTGTCCAGAGCAGCTCACAGGACGATTCGTCAGACTGTATACACGCTGTAGCTCCGAGAGTCACTTTCCACTTTCTTAGGAACACAGACAGCTTGTTCTGAGGTAACTGTTTCACTTGCTTCAGTTGCAGCTCTGACTAGGCTAGAGTGCTTCACTTGTCCACTCGTACTAGCCTCCACTTCAATATATGGTGAGCTACAGGAGCTCCTTCAGATCTCAGTCTTATCTCCTCTCCCTCCAAGACTAGAACTGCCCTGTCCTGAGACAGGAACTAGACTGAACTCTTCTCCCTCCTAGACTGAACTCTTCTCCTCCTACTAACTTCCCTAGATTGAACTGAACCACTGCTACGTCACACTAACTTAAATAGTCTAAGTTGCCCTCTAGTGGCAGTGTTGAGAAATGTGTGATGTGAATGAATATCAGGCTTCACAATTACCTTTCCTGTGCATTTTCCAGGAGACATGTGTGCCACGCGCAGCTGGGCCACACAGGTACACAGTGTGGGGACATCATACTGTGTTGGTACACAGTATGGGGACATTATAATGTGTTGGTACACAGTGTGGGGACATCATACTGTGTTGGCACACAGTGTGGGGACATTATACTGTGTTGGCACACAGTGTGGGGACATACTGTGTTGGCACACAGTGTGGGGACATTATACTGTGTTGATACATAGTGTGGGGACATCATACTGTGTTGGCACACAGTGTGGGGACATTATGCTGTGTTGGCACACAGTGTGGGGACATCATACTGTGTTGGCACACAGTGTGGGGACATTATACTGTGTTGGCACACAGTGTGGGGACGTTATGCTGTGTTGGCACACAGTGTGGGGACATCATACTGTGTTGGCACACAGTGTGGGGACATTATACTGTGTTGGCACACAGTGTGGGGACATTATGCTGTGTTGGCACACAGTGTGGGGACATTATGCTGTGTTGGCACACAGTGTGGGGACATCATACTGTGTTGGCACACAGTGTGGGGACATTATGCTGTGTTGGTACACAGTGTGGGGACATCATACTGTGTTGGCACACAGTGTGGGGACATTATACTGTGTTGGCACACAGTGTGGGGACATTATACTGTGTTGGCACACAGTGTGGGGACATC
The DNA here is from genome assembly GCA_033576555.1 of Oophaga sylvatica. NCBI lineage: Eukaryota > Metazoa > Chordata > Amphibia > Anura > Dendrobatidae > Oophaga > Oophaga sylvatica. The sequence goes on from JARQOD010000002.1 coordinate 627,030,073, forward strand.
ATACTGTGTTGGCACACAGTGTGGGGACATCATACTGTGTTGGCACACAGTGTGGGGACATTATGCTGTGTTGGCACACAGTGTGGGGACATCATACTGTGTTGGCACACAGTGTGGGGACATTATACTGTGTTGATACACAGTGTGGGGACATTATACTGTGTTGATACATAGTGTGGGGACATTATACTGTGTTGGTACACAGTGTGGGGACATCATACTGTGTTGGCACACAGTATGGGGACATTATACTGTGTTGGCACACAGTGGGGGACATTATACTGTGTTGATACACAGTGTGGGGAACATTTCAACTGTGTTGATACACAGTGTGGGGACATCATACTGTGTTGGCACACAGGTGGGGACATCATACGTGTTGGCACACAGTGTAGTGACATACCATTTTGGGGGTACTGTGGCAGCATCATACTCTGTTTGGGGCATTGTGGGGTCAAAATACTGTGGTGTATTTAACTGTGGAAGCATCATACTGTGTGTGGGGGTATTTTTGGTACATCATACTTTATGAGGGCCATGTAAAAGGCATCTTAGTGGGTAAGAACATTGAGTAGCTTCAACCGAAGCAAAATTACTGTCAGTTTATATGTTATAATACATGTCCCTCTCCCTGTCTTTAAAGTTGGAAGGTATGCCCTTCTGTGATTGCACCTATACACCTTGTTCCCCATACTTTATCTTGGACGGGGTCCAATTAGGACTACCTCTGAATCTTTTATTTGGGCTGCATAATATACGGGATCATCTTATATTAAGGCTATTCGCTATATGTAAAGTTCAGGCTCCTCGCAGAAGGTGATGGAAATTTTCCTGATTATCGTTGTGTTGATACACTGGGTTGCATTTATGAATTAATTCACCAACTTTGTGATTCTTCCTTTAGGGAATTTTTGAGAAGAGTCCAAAATCAGATTTGTTTTTTTTTAGCCTCTTACTGAGACTGCCCCAAAAATGGCCAATAATGCCCAGAAATGACCACTTGAGTTTGAATAGACCCTTTTGTTTTGGGTTGTGGGATTGTCCCAGAAAATTGGGACTGTTAGCAAAGATGGTTGGATGTGAACATGTACGGATCCATCTCCAGTGCTATTGTGGGCCCAAGAAAACCTCAGATCGATACCGATCTGATCACAGGTCCTTGATGTTTGGGAAGGCAAAAAACAGACAAAACTTCAACGAAACATTACACAGGCTGAATATTTTGGAATACTCTAACTGGTTCTTGGGTCAAGGAGGTAGATGAGCATTGGAGTGATAATATTTACAGCCTGTAAGTAGTAAGCCGTCCTTACTCCAGACATGTCGTATCGTCTTCCTTTCTTACAGCAGTGTGAATCCATTAACAGAGGCTTTATTATATGTGACTCATTACAGCTTTTATCTACCCTTTATATGACTGGCTATTAAATGGAGATTACATTGTATTAAGTCATCTCCCGGCCTCACCTATTAACAGCAGTGTGAAATGTTAAAACGGGTAGAGAATATAATACTTAAAGATTGGCCTCGTGCCATCCGATTCCGTGCCATAAAATTCATGAAAGAGTTTTTCATCTCTTTGTGTGTTCCTGATATCATGAACAAAGGTGCATTTACAACGGCCAATTATCATGAATGAGCATTGTTAGACTGGGGTCACACGAGCATATAAAAAAATGGCTCCATTCTCATCCAGGAAAGTGGGACGATTTTTTTCTTACTTGTCATTCGTATACAATCTGTTTTTTTACTCAGAAGTTATTAATCATTTACTGAACCATTTACAGTTTCCCATCTTACAGAACTGCAATGTATCCTTAAAAATTGGATGCCATACTGATGGTCCGTCCGTATGGCATCTGATTTTTTCCTTGCACTAAATGCAGCTGAGATGAAAAAAAAGGAAATCTGTATTGCCTCATTGAATAACATAAGGGAGTGCAATCCCTTATTTTATTGGATTGCACTAGTTCGATTTTTACGCTCATGTAAGCGAGCCCGTATAAATGTCCGTTTCCTCATATCGGTCAGTGTAAACAGGCTGCCAATCACCCGATACACAAGTAAAACACTCATTTGCTGGGTGAAATGATATTTTGGCTTGCCTCAACATCACCATTGTTGACAGCACATTGTCCTATGTAAGCAGCACATGTGCTGCCGAGAACAATGATACTCTATGAGCACAGAATGATCACGCTAATAATGATCGTTCTGTAAGAGGGTGGACAAGGCGTCATGTTCCCCTCACAAAGATGTCATTACAGTGTATGATAAAGTTATACTTTGTTGTGGTTCTGATTATTATAAAAAAAAGTATTTATCCCTATGGATGTGATCTGTGGAAGATTGCTGCAGTGTTAACTGTAAGGCCGGCCCCTGGAGTGAGGCGCATTTCTGGGCGGGATCAGTGGCAGAGGGTTTAGGGATATAGGAATCAAGTAGTCAGAGGTGAAAGGGAGATAACAGGGATACAAGTGGTAGAACTACAAGGCTCAGCATGAAGAGGGACTAGTTACAGAGGCAGCAGGACATCACAGACAAGTGGGGACCCCTGTTACAAGTTCAGGAATCGTACTGTCAAGCAAAAAGGGGACCTTAGTACAAGGCAGCGCACTACTGTGGGTACTGATACGGGGAGCAATGACTATGAGCAGCCCTGGGACTGTTATAAGCAAGGAAACAGGGTATCAGGGTCATAGCAACACCCCTGGACCCGTATGACCCAACACGTACGAAAATTCAGTCATTCCAAACTTCTCCCCATGCATAAAAAGGGCATTGTTTGTAAGAACTGGTCTGGCTTCCTGATTGAAAGGGTTAAAAGGAGCGGTACTGCATAGTACATCAAAATGGACGCTGGATGCAGCAGATTCAGGAGTAATGTCGCACATGCATACCCACAACACTCAATTTTCTGTAAGTGTCCACAGTGTGGAAAGGGCGGCCCACTTATACGATTACAGCCGTGGGCCAGCTTATAGTTCTGTGTGTATGAAAGTGCAGTTGGCCTATCTAAGCAGGTTGTTAAATGACCGCCGGTTGGCTTGTGCGTAGTTGATGGCGGTTGTTTAATTTCCATGATCATTAAGTGTAAATGCATCCTATGTCCCACCTCGATCCTGAAACCTGCACAAGACTCTTCATCCCCTTCCCGACCAGCCCAACATTCATTTTTTCCCTTTTTCTCCCCTTCTTTAAATAGCTGTAACAATTTTTTCCCATTGTCATTCTGTAGCTGTCGTTTTTGATTTGTGTAGCATTGTTGTTGTTAATAACACCATTTACTTTACCACGTAATGTGTAGAAAAACACATGATTTAGAGAAAAAAATATTCTACAATTTTTTCTTTCTTTTTGTGCTTTAATCCCGGTGAAACGAAATTTGTGTTTTGTTATATTTTGCTGCTTTGTTTTATTGCTTTTTATTCAAAATTTTAGAGTGGCGAGTTGACCAAAATAAAAAACAGCAATTCTGGACTTTTGATTTATTTCTATTGCATCATTTTCTGTATGGATTAAATCATTTTATATTTTGACTTTCATTGAAGCAGCAGTACCATACAGTATATGATGTTTTTTTTTATTTTAGATTGGAAAAAGAGTGCATTTTTTTATGTTTTAGGTTTTTACATTTTTTTTAATATTCTTTTAAGATTTTTTCTTAACCACAGAGTTTTTAGTATACATAGAAGGAAGAGATGGGGGCTTTCAGTCATGGTAACTACCGTAATCAACAATTTCATGATGGCATTGCAGTAAGGACCAATTGGCATGTATCTTCCCATAATGAACGCTTAAATGCTGCTGTCATAAATTCACAGCAACATCTACGGGGTTAGGCTTCTTTCACACGTCCTGATATTTCAGGTACTGGAAAATACAGTATCAGTGCTATCCGTATCCATGTGTGGAGTCCTTCCTATTTTTTAATAACCAGCTAAAGGAAAGCAGACAGCTGTGAGCTGGTCTTATTATGCTTATTATGCTGGGAATGTACCAATATCCATGGACCTTCCCAGCCTTTTAATATCAGCCCACAGCTGTCTGTTTAGCCTTTGTTGGTTATTAAAAATAGGGGAACCACACAACATTTTTTTATGTACCGTATTTATGTATTTTTTTCCTAAATACAGTCAAATACACACGCACGGCACTAATTACATATATCACATCTATCTATCTATAAGAAATAATGGAACAGCACCATACAGATGAATTCAGGGCGCAAGGCCCGCCAAACAAATATCTATTTGTATAAATAATATAGAAAAAAAAGGAGGCAGCACCCCAATAAATGATGAAAAAAGTGAACTTTATTAGCCAATATGATGGCACATGGGCTAATAAAGCCAACTTTTTTCATCATTTATTGGAGTGCTGCCTCCTTTTCTATCTATCTATCTATCTATCTATCTATCTATCTATCTATCTATCTATCTATCTATCTATCTATCTATCTATATCTATCTTTGCCCATCTAACAGCTAAACTTTTCTATCCCGGTATGTGTCTCACGAATAACACACCTTTTTGTGGCTGCAAGAAAAAAATGGACCTGCACAATGAAGGAGCCCTCTTCATTGCCTACATTGTTTAGTTGGTGAAATTGATTGTCGGTACTGCAGCTCGTCCCATTCAGTCGCACGAGTTAAACTGCAGTACCAGGCAAAGCCACATGCACGTGAGGGCACTGCAAACTGCATTCACATGCATTAAACCCTTATCGGTTACCCTAAGGAGTCACACTAAGGGTAGCCAACTGCTACTAAAGTCCCTCGTCCCTTCCGTGGTCCAAGTCTTGAGATTCCACCTGTTGGAAGGCAGAAGAATGAAAGCAATCACAGCCCAGGAGTGATATCACTGCTTTACCTCTGCGACATTTCTGTATTTTGAATATGTCACATTGCATAAGACAGTGTTATGTGTCCACGTGGTGACTACGAGCGTTCTCACTATTTCACTGTACAGTCTACAAGCTCGGAGACCGCCGCTGAGGAGGAGAAGACCGGTGGCTAATTATCGTCAGTAAACAAGTCTTTTACGGCCCATTCTCCGAGTTTTCCGGATTGCTGGCCGGCAGTGTTTGCTTTCTGCGCCGTCACTCAGGTGTATTCTACCTGTAAATCTTTATACCTTTCCTTCTTGTCTTGTGTAATATCTAAGTGGAATCTGGAAGAGACATTGATGACCCATAGGCTGGCATTGCCAGTTTTGAAGCTCGGATCAATATTGGACATGTCTCCTGACTTGATTTTGGAAAACTGCGACAAAAACATTGTTGTATTACCACAATTGCAGGAAAAAGAGCGTTGTAGCTGCAACGTGTGAACACACCCCAAGTATTTAGACCGTTAAGGGAAAATAGTGCCCCTAAGGGGATTATCGCATACCAGACTTCTGTAATTTAGTATAAGCAGCCCCAAGCCACAAGGTTCTCCCATCCATCCCTTCTTGTGTGTATGCAGCGATAAATCCAGGACCCTTTCCCCCCCACTTTCGTGATTTGGTACCCCCATTAGTATTTAAAGTGCTGTATCCTGACCCTTACCCTTACCAGCTGCCTCGTGGAAGCTTCCCAGCCTTATGTCCTTAGTCTTACTGTGCCTCAGTGGTATTATTATATAATTTTTTATAATTTTTTTATATGTTTGTTTTCATTTATATATATATTTTTTTATCACTTTCTTATAAAAAGTCACAAATGTCACAGTTTTGAGAGCAGAAAATGGTGTGGTGGACCTATAGGTGGTCCTGCCCCCAAAGAACTGATGACAGGTAAGCCTCTTCAGATACCGAGATCGGAAAAATTACGTTTTTTTTATTATGCTGATATTGAAGCTGTAGTTGAAATGGGCTCAAAAAAGCAGACGACGTGAGCTTTATTTGTGCCAATAACGTTTGGTAGGAGAGTTGGCGTTTCCCTACATTAGGTCCCCAGAAGACTTAGGTTCAGACCACTGACAATAGATAGACCTTCCTCCCCCTCTCTACACAGTGACCTCTGCACATTTCATAGAGCATGCTCATTACACCCTCTAATATTCCGTTTGAGCTACTGTCCAAACTTAGGAGAGATGGATGCCCTCATAATCATTTCAAGTATAAAGGTTTTCTCTGCCCCATAAAGAAAACAACTATTAGGTGGAGCGACAGTAGCTTCAAGTGTGATTGGTCAAAAATAAAGATCCCTATAGATAAATACAAAGACCTCTATAGATAACTTTACAGTCTGCTCCCATTCACCTAGGTTTTCTAATCTATAGTAAAGCTCAATTTGATGTACAAAATCACCACAACCCCAAGAAATGATTTCACAATTTGGAATTTCTGCCTGGATGTGTTGTGTTTTCCCATTATGGCATCGAGTGATGACATGAACTTCATTACCGTAGACACAAATCCTTAAATCTACAGAACCAGAGGAATGAAGGGCACATTCATCCTTAAATGGTCCCTGTCGTTTCAACAATCTGCATAAATCAAAAGTACAAGCGACGATAAGAAACTTTTAAATATATCTTAGCAGAGAAATATGCTTCTTTATCCACTTATGAGCCATTTCTTCTCCACGCAATGCCTCCCAAACCCATTATTCACTCTGAAATACAACCAAAATCTGTCTTGTTAAAAAAAAGACGAACTGCCAGCTCCATGTTTGATCCGATTATAGCTGCTAAATGAAGTCTCTAAAGAGGGGAGGTGGAGGGAGGAGTTGATTGTGCCGCTGCTTTCTAGCTACTGTTTTATCTCACCGACTGCTGGATTCATAGCTACACTGCTCAGTACTCCGGGATAGTGTCCTCAACGTTGCTGCTGCTTCTGAACATGTGCTACATAGAGACAGAAGAGCAGGATCTCTCCTCATGTCTCTGTCTTCACTATGTATCAAAGACACTATAGCTGAGCTAGTTTCCACTCACTAGCTCAGAGACAACTGAAAATTAAAGAGGAAAACTGGTGAAAAATGCAGGACACAAGTCGTATAATGGCCAGAAAAATAGTGTTATTCCTAACTGAAAAGTCACCGAAAACTACAGGTACACTTAAGTGGTTTCAACCAATTTCCTTCACTTTATGCGCACAAGACCAGGAGGTACTATATCTTCCAAAGATGCAAAATTTTCTACTCCTGATACATCAAAGGACTCTTCCGTGGCTTCTCATGAATGTTGATATAGGATCTAAAGGTACTGGTCGTACCCACTGGGACAAAGGACTTTGTTCTGCCGATTCCATCCATATTTAAACGGCAAATACAAGCAGCACAAGCACGTTGTCTACGCAGAGCGATGGCAGCACAGGCTTCTTTTCTTTGCCCTGCCTCTTTAAAGAGGGATTTTTGTTTTGCAGGAGACATTTGAGGGATAGAGGAACAAAGAAGCCTAATACGTCTTGACAAGGCTGACAAGACGGCTTCCCAAGACCTTAGATCATCCAGTATGTGTCACCATAGCCTCTCTCACTCGGGATTTGCCAAATTGACTGTTGTATTCAAGCAGCAAATATCTAGTCCCGGAGACCAGAATGGAGCATCGCTCCTACACCCTATAAAACTCACAAGCTGGAAAAGGAGATGCAGGGCAGGATACAATTACTTCTGCTGTGTTAACTCTTGTCTTCTTCTCTGTTCTTTTTTTTTTTATATGAAATCTAATAGGTCAATACAGCCAAAATCCATTAAAAAGGGCCATCAGCAGTGTAACGGAGCCTAATGGTTCCTGCTGGAGATGTAATTGATTCACTAAGATAGATGGGATTTTAATGTTTGTTGCGGCTGCTCTACCATAGAAGAAAAACATCATTCTCTGCAGATCAGAAGAAGTAGATTTGTCATTAGTTAATGTTACTTAAAGCAGCACTCTAGCAATATGTTTTACAATAACACTGGCTCACCAGCAATGTTGTCGGTGTTTAATTTGTTTTATCCATAGGTTTTACCCATTCATTATCAGTAACTGTCAACTGATCTCCAGTTTGACTATCAGTTCAGTATATTCTCTCGTGTAGACAGAAAGTCACTAATGACATCATCACCAATTAAATCCCTTCTGGAAGCTCTCAAAACTCTCCTCTTCTTACCTAACTCCACCGTCTATGTTTCCTTGTATAGCCTCCTTGCAGTTATATATACAGTGCCTACAAGTAGTATTCAACCCTCTGCAGATTTAGCTGGTTGACACATGCGGAATTAACTTGGCATTGTGACATTTGTACTGTAGATCAGCCTGGAAGTGGGAAATGCACTGCAGCAAAAAAATTTTTTAAATTTTTTTTTTTTTTTTTTAAAAACGTTAAAAGTTAATTCAGAGTGTCATTTATTATTCAACCCCTCAAACCACAAGAATTCTGTTTGGTCCCCCTAAAGTTTTAAGAAGTAGTTCAGGCACCAAGAATAATGAGCTTCACATGTGTGGATTAATGATCTCTTTTGCCAGCCTTTTCTGACTATTTAAGACCCCCCCAAACTTGTGAACAGCACTCATACATGGTCAACATGTGAAAGACAAAGGAGCATTCCAAGGCCATCAGAGACAAGATCGTGGAGGGTCACAAGGCTGGCAAGGGGTACAAAACCCTTTCCAAGGAGTTGGGCCTACCTGTCTCCACTGTTGGGAGCATCATCCGTAAGTGGAAGGCTTATGGAACTACTGTTAGCCTTCCACGGCCTGGACAGCCTTTGAAAGTTTCCTCCCGTGCCGAGGCCAGGCTTGTCCGAAGAGTCAAGGCTAACCCAAGGGCAATAAGGAAGGAGCTCCGGGAAGATCTCATGGCAGTGGGGACATTGGTTTCAGTCAATACCATAAGTAACGTACTCCACCACAATGGTCTCCGTTCCAGACGAGCCCGTAAGGTACCTTTACTTTCAAAGCGTCATGTCAAGGCTCGTCTACAGTTTGCTCATGATCACTTGGAGGACTCTGAGACAGACTGGTTCAAGGTTCTATGGTCTGATGAGACCAAGATCGAGATCTTTGGTGCCAACCACACACGTGACGTTTGGAGACTGGATGGCACTGCATACGACCCCAAGAATACCATCCCTACAGTCAAGCATGGTGGTGGCAGCATCATGCTGTGAGGCTGTTTCTCAGCCAAGGGGCCTGGCCATCTGGTCCGCATCCATGGGAGGATGGATAGCACGGCCTACCTGGAGATTTTGGCCAAGAACCTACGCTCCTCCATCAAGGATCTTAAGATGGGTCATAATTTCATCTTCCAACAAGACAACGACCCAAAGCACACAGCCAAGAAAACCAAGGCCTGGTTCAAGAGGGAAAAAGTCAAGGTGGAGTGGCCTAGTCAGTCTCCTGACCTTAACCCAATTGAAAACTTGTGGAAGGAGCTCAAGAATAAAGTCCACATGAGACACCCAAAGAACCTAGATAACTTGGAGAAGATCTGCATGGAGGAGTGGGCCAAGATAACTCCACAGACCTGTGCCGTCCTGATCAGGTCTTATAAAAGACGATTATTAGCTGTAATTGCAAACAAGGGTTATTCCACGAAATATTAAACATAGGGGTTGTATAATAATTGACCCACACTTTTATGTTTAAAATTTATTAAAATTCAACTGAGCAACATAACATTTTGTTTTGTAAGATTTATGCTTCTGTTAATAAATCCTACTCTCGTTTGCAGTTTGAAGGCTCTAACTTATTTGCATCTTATCAAACCAGCTAAATCTGCAGGGGGTTGAATACTACTTGTAGGCACTGTATATATATATGTATATATATATATATATATACATATATATATATTATTTGAGCCTTATATAACAGAGCACTGGTACCTGATTCTCAATGCTTGTCTATACTATGTGCAAGTGCTGAAACTGCAGAATATTCCACTCCAAGTGATCACACTGCCTCTTGTTTTTAAAAGATGACAGGGAGAAATCTATCACAAGCAGGAGGCAGCATGGGAGGCTGCATCACATAGAATACACTGAGACTCTGATGTATACAACTCATAAGATATACTGAGACTCTGCTGTACACATCACATAAGAGACAACAAGACTCTGCTGTATAAATCACATAACATACAATGAGACTGCTGTATACATCACATAGGATACACTGAGATTGCAGTATATCTGAAGGTGGTAAGGATGGTGTTCCACTCCCCTGGTAGTTATATGTCCTGCATATGTCCTACAGTGAACTACAGTACTAACAAAACTGTCACAAGATGTCGATGTCTTCCTCTTTGTTCTTTACAGAAGTGCGTGAAAAGTGAAAGCTGCCCAGGGACAGTGTCAGGGTTAACTGTAAGGACGGCCCATAGTGGGAAGAAGGATTGGGAATCTCTGGGTAGTTACAAATTTTGTAGGAAGTTAAGTCAGTTAAATGGAGAGAACAGATCAGACTATGAAAAAAGTGAAGATGCTCTCTGGTACAGGTAAACTACCGGTGTGTGTGTGTGTGTAACAAGAAAGCAACATAGACAACAGTGGAAGTAAGAAAAGGGAACAGCTGGAATAACTCCATTGGTGTCAATGGAATACTCTTAGCAGGTGAGTTGGGGAAAGGAACGTTTGATCAGCAACTTTGTGAGAGTCCCTATGGGCCTTCGGGAACGGGAAGTGTCAGCAAAGTCTTGAGAGCTGTGGGTCAAAGAAGAGACAAGTTTGCGAGGCTGATGGCACATACAATAAACTGGGTACCACAAGTTCTTTATTTACGTGGTTCCTCCAAAGTGGGCTGAAGAGAGAGAATGCAGGAAGGTGCAGCTAAAGTGTCATTTTAAGGTGGGAAGATTGGAAGATCCTAACTCTGTTTGTGAAAAGTTTCACCAACTCTGCCACTGAAAATGAAAGCTGGAGACATGCCACAATTATGTCGCTTAAAGAAAAATGTCAACAATTCACATTTTCTGTTGTGTGTTTCTACAACTGTTAGTAAACATGAGTTTGATTTAATGGACTGTTGTGGTTCTCCGTTCATGGGTTCGCAGGGGATCTTGGCTACGGAATGCATGGAGGACCAGAGGAGCGTTGAAGTGCCCACGATAAAAACAGCATCACACGTGCCGGAGTTGACCCAGCTTTTTCTGTAATGTGCCAGAGAGCGGAACATCAAATAAGAGACACTGATATTGCTGTATACATCACATAAGATACACTGAGACTGTGACACCAAGACTCTACTGTACACATCAGACAGAAGACACTGAGACTACTGTGTACATAGGATACATTAAGCCTGCTGTATACATCATATAATATACACAAAAACTGCTGTATTTAGCATATAGGATACAATGAGGCTGCTGCATGTACATCACATAGGAGACACTGAGGCTGCTGTATTTGTTACATAGGATGCATCGAGACTGCTGTATATACCACACAGGATTCACTGAGACTTTATTGCATACATCAAATAAGAGCCACTGAGACTGTTGTATATACATCACCTAGGATACACCGAGACTCTGCTTTATATATCATGTAGGAGACACTAAGAAAGCTGTATACACATCACAAAGGCTACATCAAGACTCTGTTGTACACATCATGTAGGAGAGGCCAGGACTCTGTGGTGCTGGAGTAAAAGGGTGTCCATTTTAATGTAGTTCCGCCCTACTAGGACAGAGGAGCAATTGGTGAGCTACTTTGTCTAATAGGAGGCAGAAAATACGATCCAGTCAATCTGCAGCTATGTCAATCCTCTATGTTTAGAATGGTTACACAATCATGCTGCATGTGGACAGTCTCTTTTTTAAAATGAATCTACTATGTATAACCTGAATTTTGTAACTTTCGTGCACTCATTTACCCTACATTGGAATGACATGGTGCCCAAATGAATGGGTGACCGGTAATACCTGATTGGTTGTGTCTAGCAGAGAGATGGGGATCATTCGTGTTAATATAACTTAAAGAGTATATGAAAAGAGATTGTTTTGCTGCTCTTTTACTAGAGGAATTCTGAAAAACTGGGTGTTACTGTGTGACCCGCACCACAATTGTGGGTTACCAGGGCAATGGGGTACTCGGAGCCGAGCCCATGGAAGTCTATGGGATTTGTGTCACTGGCAGCGGTGGCTCGGTCCGTGGCCCTGGCGGTCAGGCGTATGATGGGGGGGATTATTTACAGGGGATTGGTAGATAACAGTTCGTGACGCCACCTGTAGTTTTCTAGTCACTAAGACCAGCGCTGCTGTAGATCTCTGAGGGGATGTTGTGGCAGCTAGATGACGGGTCCCCCACAGGTGGGACTGGTCCCTCAAAGTCTATGGTTATAATGATGTAGGGTGCAGATAAATGAATCAGTCTCACACCATCCAGCGTCTTTCCATACCTTTTACTTGTCAGATGTTTAGGCAGGTCCCGGGGAGCTGGTCGGGGTGGAGACTGCACGTCCAGGTAACAGCAGAGCAGGTTAGAGGCCTCCTTAACTTTCAATATGATGAGTCCAACTAGCATGGAGCCAAGTTAACTCCAAATACTCCAGCTAACTCCATAGCTGTATTGCCCGGTCAGTTTTGTGGTGGAGCCTTCTATGTGGTGGGAACAGAGTCCTTCTATGCTAGGCCTAGCTAAAAGTCCTTGTTCCTCCTGACCCCGATTACGTACCGACACTTCAAGGGCTGCTTTCTGCGACCTAAGGTCCAGTAAGACTCTGGTTGTCCCGTTACTATGAGTGAATCAATAGCAACTCCTCGGTCCCCAGTGACCGGATAATTAGTGTAGGCAATTCACTACCTAAGGCACTGCTCCGTCCTCTCCACTGTGCCCTTCGCCCTGCTTTCCACTCTCAACACAGGCACTGCACACTTCCTAAGGTAGTACAAGTCAATCCTTTCTTGCTTCTTCCTTGGAGCTTGCTGACAGATTCTCAGTATTCTCCTAGTTCAGGAACACATCAACTGAACTTCACTGTCCTTGGGACAGGCGACTGAAGTTTCTGCTGCAAACTTTCCTTTCTTCAAAGCTGTCTCTGTCTTCTGGTTAAGGAACAGCTCTGACTAGGCTAAGATGAACTGGCTCACCCTTACTAGCCTCCACTTTATGAACTGCTGACAGGAACCAACTGAGTGGCTGTCTTTCACTTCACTTCCTGGAAGACTCCCCACTAGTCCACACCTCTGCTGCATGTCACTAGCTTATATACCCTGAGGGTGTGTCTAAAGTGTGAATGGATGATGTGAGCTTTAACTGTTACCTTTCTGTGCAGACTCCAGGATAATGTGTGCCTTACATACCAGGGCTACACATCCCCCCTTGGTAAAATACAGCACTCCCGGGCTGTGAAATAGACAAAGAAAGAATTTTGTTTTGCATTTAAACAATTACCATCAAACTCTTCCCAGCAGGGAGGTGAGAAATTCTTAAACGTTGCATTATGGACAATAGAAAATACAAAAGTATTAAAACATCAAGACATTCAATAAATACACATAGTATTCTTGTGAAGGACCCGCACCAAACCTTCAACGTGGGTCCTGGGTGGGCTGCAGGACATTTGACTGCAGACCTCGCTCAGTGCCACACCATACGGGTTTTATGTTCAGAGGTAAGTCAAGGCTTCGTGTGAAACCAAGACAAGGCACAAAGTGCAACTATTTACAGGATACAGTTTTTGGGCTGGCTCAGTCCTCAGCCACGCAGTCCATTATAAGACATTTTCAAGTAATTCACATTCTATCACAATACTCTAAATTCCTTCAAGTGCAATAAACTTCTTTATACAACTTTATACAATTGATCATAGATAATAACCCTTTTCTGAGTCATAATAAACTACTGTTGATAACGAATAGGTAGCTTCCCTTTCGTTGTTCGTTCCGATCTACGTGGAGTAGCATCAGGTATATTGGTCTCTGATCTATCTGTTCTGCGTAACGACAAACTATAATACTGCCTCAATCTTTCTATGGATCTGGCAAGCGTACTGAGGGCTGGGCGGTGTGAGTCAGCTTCACCAGGGGATCCCATAGCATGGGGCACTGCTTCTGGTGATTCTACTTCTTGAGATTCTGCAGGCTGGGGTTCTGCTGGAATAGGTACCTCTAGAACTGGCTCTATTGGCACAATGGGTACGACTGGAGGTAGAGTTTCCTCTTGTGGCTGATAAAACTGCCACACAGGAATGATTACCGCATCTCCCAGTCTGGGCCAATCCGCAGGTAAGTCTCCCAGATCCGTGTGTATGACCTCCTCTTCACTTTCTTCTCGATTGACGACAGGGTTCTTTTCACGAAGCTTTAATGGCTCTGGACACAATTTTAAATGGTCTCTAGACACAGTGGCGGTCGTTCTTCCTCCATCTTACTGATGATACAGACTTTTCTGTTATCAAATTTGGAATCTTGTACGACATATGGTTCTTGTTCCCACTGGTTGTCCAACTTGTGCATCTTCCTTTTCCTTTTTAACACCATTTCTCCAGGCATCAAAGGCTTAGCGGGAGCATTCTTGTTGTAAATATTCTCCTGCTTTTCCCGAGCTTTATTAAGACTTTCTTCTACGCAGGCTTGCACTCTTCTGTATTGTTCTTGCCGATTTGTGTCCCAATTTTCAACAGTGTCATCTGCCTCTGGTTCCACCACACCAAGTTCCAAGTCCATTGGCAGTCTTCCAGGCCTTGCTCTCATAAGGTAAGCTGGTGTGCAGTTGGTAGAACTCACTGGTATGTGGTTGTACAAGTCAACCAGGTCAGGTAACAATTCTGGCCACCGATTTCTTTCTTCCAGTGGTATGGATTTTAGCAAATCAACGACAATGTGGTTCATTTTCTCGCAAAGGCCGTTGGTTTGGGGTGGTATGGCGTCGTTCTAATTTTCTTACACCCATACAAGTGACAAAATTCCTTAAACAGATCCGCTTCAAAAGCAGGGCCTTGATCAGTCAGTACCTGCTCTGGATACCCATGCGGTCTGCAGAAGCTTGCTTGGAAGGTCCTTGCTGCCGTCACTGCTGTCTGATCCTTGACGGGGATGACCACCAAAAATCTCGAATAATGATCCACCATGGTCAGGGCATATGAGTATCCAGACCTGCTTGGCGACAATTTGACGTGGTCCAGGGCCACGATCTCCAAGGGACGAGTCGTCCGGATAGGCTGCAGGGGTGCCTTCTGACTACCGTAGTCCTTTCGCCTGAGACCACAGGGTCCACAGTTCCGACACCACCTCTCGATGGAGCTGCGCATTCCTACCCAGTAGAACCGGCACCTCAACAGGGTCTCCAGCTTTCTCCAGCCAAAGTGTCCTGCTTGATCGTGGTACGCTTCCAACACCATTTGGACGTCTGCCTTGGGGACCACTATCTGCCATACCATTTCATGGGTCCTGGGGTTGACGTATCTCCTGCACAACTTCTCACGGTATAGGAACAACCGGCTTCTCTCATTCCACAGGAGCTTTGCTGACATAGGTGCATCTTTTTCCAAGGAGGAACCTTCCTGTCTTAACAACTCCTTGATACGGCTGACCACTGGATCGCTGTCCTGGGTCTCTTTCCAGCTGTGATGGGGTAAGGGATTTAATGTTGCACCATACTGCTTTCTGTGGACATGCTGCTCATGGATTATCCCATTTCGATGGAACGCAGGTAGCTCAATTTCTTCCAGGTCGTCCGATTCTTCTTCCGTGTCAGATTCATGTGGCATTCGGGACAATGCGTCGGCGTTAGCATTCTTACGGCCTGCCCGGTACTTGATGGTAAACTGGTAATTTGACAACCGAGCCATCCAACGCTGCTCCATGGCTCCCAGCTTGGCTGTTTCCAGGTGCGTTAACGGGTTGTTGTCTGTGTACGCCGTGAACTTGTTGGAGGCAAGGTAGTGCTTAAATCTTTCAGTAATGGCCCAGACCAGCGCCAGAAACTCCAGCTTGAAGCTGCTATAATTTTCCGGATTCCTCTCAGTTGGCCTGAGTTTTCTGCTGGCATATGCGATGACTTTTTCTTGGCCATTCTGCTTCTGACTGAGAACTGCTCCCAAACCTTCATTACTGGCATCGGTGTACAGCAGGAACGGTTGGCTGTAATCAGGATAGGTCAAGATTTCATCACCTGTAAGGATCTCTTTCATCTTTTGGAATGCTTCAGCCTGTTCCTTACCCCAATTAAAGGGAGGGTTTCTGCTCTTTAGGGATTGTCCTACTAGGAGGTCCTGTAGAGGCGCTGCCTTCTTCGTGTAATCTTTCACGAACCTCCTGTAGTAACCCTTTAGTCCCAGGAACTGTCGCACTTCCTTGAGGTTCTTCGGCTCCGGCCATTTCTGGATGGCGGTGACTTTCTCTGGGTCCGGCGCTACTCCCTCTGAACTGACGATGTGCCCCAAGTATTGTACCTTCTGTTTAAGTAGATGGCATTTTGAGGGTTTCAACTTCATCCCGTACCTGGACAGGGACTCGAATACTTCTGCCAGGTGCTTCAGATGGTCCTCATATGTTTTGGAATACACGATGACGTCGTCTAGGTATAGCAGCACGGTTTCAAAATTGAGATGTCCCAGGCAGTTCTCCATCACTCTCTGAAATGTTCCCGGGGCACTGCTGAGCCCAAACGGCATTCTGTCGAACTCACAGAGCCCCATTGGGGTGGTGAAAGCCGTTTTCTCACGATCCTCCTCAGCCACAGCCACTTGCCAGTACCCACTAGTCAGATCAAGGGTAGAAAAGTAGTTAGCCGTTTTCAGAGCAGCTAAGGACTCCTCAATTCGTGATAATGGGTAAGCATCTTTATGTGTTATGCGATTCACTTGCCTGTAATCCACACACATTCTCATACTACCATCTTTCTTTTTAACCAGAACTAGAGGGGCTGCCCAGGGGCTACAACTATCCCTTATCACCCCGGCTTCCTTCATATCATGTAACATTTCCTTAGCTTTCTGATAATGGGCTGGAGGTATAGGCCTGTACCGCTCTTTAATGGGAGGATGACCACCTGTAGGGATATGATGCTGTACTCCCTTAATGGCCCCAAAGTCGAGGGGGTGTTTACTAAACACTTGTGCGTACTCTTGTACCACCCGTAATACCCCTTGTTTCTGGTGGACGGGAGTGGTGTCTGTCCCGACATGGAGTTGCTGACACCAATCCGCCACCTGAGTTGCCGGGTCATTATCCTCCGCTAGTTGGCGGGAGTCTAAGGACTCAGTCGGGAGAATAGAATTATTATCGACGGCATGTAATTTAGCAACTGTTGCATAACGGGGTAAATTTACTTCATCATCTCCCCAGTTGAGAAGCCGTACCGGTACTCTCCCATTTATCACTTCCACTACCCCTCTCGCTGTCATGAGTGTGGGTCTATGTTCTGAGCAATGGGGTTCTACTACTGCTTGGTAGTTTTGTCCTCTCAGACCTATGGCTGCCCTACACCATATTATCATTTCACTCATTGGGGGTATCACAATAGGATTCGAGTCGGTGACCCGTACATTACCAATTTCGCCGTCTGTAAGCTTGCTGCTGACACATCAGGGCCCGGATCTCTCTCTGGATCACTCCCTTCTGCCTTGGTCGGGCGATCTCAGCGAGCTGTTGGAGTAGAAACACAACTTCTCCCAGACAGTTACTGATAATGTTAGTACCCAGAATTATGTTTAAACCGTTCTCTTCATTTACAGTCTTTACTACTAGAAGCCCCTGGTCTTTCAACTCCTCTCTGCCCACTTTCACATCCACACTTTTGGTCCCGAGTACTTCCACAGGGAGACCATTAGAAGCATACACAGTAAAGTCAGGGCTCGGGGGTTGAAGACTATCCATAGACCAGAACTTTGTATATAGGGCATCAGGTATTATGGTCACCTGAGACCCAGTATCTAGCAACGCCGGAACTGCAATCCCATCCAGAATGATGGACAGGTAGGGTCGTCCACCCACGAACCTGCGGTTCCAATCTAAGGGGCCTGACGAGTCTCCACCTGGGTGTTGGCCCTCGGACCCAGGTTCTGCCCGTTTAAAGGACACTGTGTCGACATATGACCTTTCCGGTTGCAGCGGTAACAGATGATCTCCCGGCGAGGAGGGTGCTGGTCAGGGGTTGCTCCTGGGGGTGGCGTTGTCCTCCTCCGGTGGGGCGACGTCCTCCTTCTCCTCCGGTTCATCCATGGGACATCCTCCGGGCAGTCGGCTAATAAGATCTTTCCTTCTTCCTCTTTCCGCAGCTGCAGGGCATTCATCACAGCAGCCAGATTTTTAGTCAACTGGCGCACCTCCGAGCGCAGACAGTCCAATTCACTAGGGGGCATCACCTGCGTTGTGGCTTCTGCCGCTAGCGGAGAAAAGGTGGTAACTGCCGGTTCCAGAGTGATTTCACCCTGGTGATGTTGGGTTGCCACTTCAGGTTTGCCCAGGGGTCGCAGTCCTTTTATTGCCATGTCCTTTAGGGCATCAAAGGTGGCATCTGGATGATCTAAAGACCACCAATTTACAGTTCTGCGTTCCGATTGGGACCTCAGTCCTTGCACAAATTGTTCTTTCAGCATCTTACTTTCATCAATGACACTTATGGTATTAACCTGCTTGAGGGCTCTCAGGGCCCCTTGTAGTCGGCAGGCATAGTCCCTTATACTGTCACTTGGTTGCTGTGAACAGTTGTAGAATGCCATCCGGAGATCTGTTTCGGTGCGATCTTCAAAAATGGCCTGTAACTTTAAGAGGATTGCAGGCACCAACTCCTGGTCCGTGGTAGCCCAAGTCTCCACTTCTCTCTCAGCAGCGCCAGTTAGCTGCCCTATTAATACTGCAGCTTTTTGCCTCTCAGACATAGAGTACATTTCCAAGACACTGCATATCTTCCGTTTGAATCCTGCTAAAGTGCCTGGCTCGCCGCTGTACTGGGGAAGCCATTTTGCCCCAGGCATATATGGGAGCGTTAGTGGCATGAGCGGGACTACCGGGCCGGGTGCTGGGCCTGCGCCCCCATCCGGCGCTACAATGCCACGCGGCGCGGGGTCGGGGCCTCCGGCTGGGGCCGCACCGTCGGCCGGTTGTTGCGACATATTAGTGCCCCCTTGGTTAATCGGGGCCTACCGTTTCCAGAAGCTGCCGCTCCACAAGCACAGCGATGGGGACAGGACCTTCGTCGCAGGCGCTCTGATGTCAGAGCGTTCACTTCCTGTCGCAGGACCTGCCGCTGAGTCAGAGCCGGGGGCGTGTCCAGGACTTTGCGCGCTCCTTCAGGTACGCCCACCTTCTTCTCCAGCGCCTCAGGGCGCGAATATGGCAGCAAATATGGCGGTATTTGGCGCCAAAAGCACAGACAGTCTTTTCACCAAAACACTCCACAGGCACACAGGGCTCGCAATGCTGCAAGTTTCGGATCCTGTTCGTGACGCCAACGTTTGTGTGACCCGCACCACAATTGTGGGTTACCAGGGCAATGGGGTACTCGGAGCCGAGCCCATGGAAGTCTATGGGATTTGTGTCACTGGCAGCGGTGGCTCGGTCCGTGGCCCTGGCGGTCAGGCGTATGATGGGGGGGATTATTTACAGGGGATTGGTAGATAACAGTTCGTGACGCCACCTGTAGTTTTCTAGTCACTAAGACCAGCGCTGCTGTAGATCTCTGAGGGGATGTTGTGGCAGCTAGATGACGGGTCCCCCACAGGTGGGACTGGTCCCTCAAAGTCTATGGTTATAATGATGTAGGGTGCAGATAAATGAATCAGTCTCACACCATCCAGCGTCTTTCCATACCTTTTACTTGTCAGATGTTTAGGCAGGTCCCGGGGAGCTGGTCGGGGTGGAGACTGCACGTCCAGGTAACAGCAGAGCAGGTTAGAGGCCTCCTTAACTTTCAATATGATGAGTCCAACTAGCATGGAGCCAAGTTAACTCCAAATACTCCAGCTAACTCCATAGCTGTATTGCCCGGTCAGTTTTGTGGTGGAGCCTTCTATGTGGTGGGAACAGAGTCCTTCTATGCTAGGCCTAGCTAAAAGTCCTTGTTCCTCCTGACCCCGATTACGTACCGACACTTCAAGGGCTGATTTCTGCGACCTAAGGTCCAGTAAGACTCTGGTTGTCCCGTTACTATGAGTGAATCAATAGCAACTCCTCGGTCCCCAGTGACCGGATAATTAGTGTAGGCAATTCACTACCTAAGGCACTGCTCCGTCCTCTCCACTGTGCCCTTCGCCCTGCTTTCCACTCTCAACACAGGCACTGCACACTTCCTAAGGTAGTACAAGTCAATCCTTTCTTGCTTCTTCCTTGGAGCTTGCTGACAGATTCTCAGTATTCTCCTAGTTCAGGAACACATCAACTGAACTTCACTGTCCTTGGGACAGGCGACTGAAGTTTCTGCTGCAAACTTTCCTTTCTTCAAAGCTGTCTCTGTCTTCTGGTTAAGGAACAGCTCTGACTAGGCTAAGATGAACTGGCTCACCCTTACTAGCCTCCACTTTATGAACTGCTGACAGGAACCAACTGAGTGGCTGTCTTTCACTTCACTTCCTGGAAGACTCCCCACTAGTCCACACCTCTGCTGCATGTCACTAGCTTATATACCCTGAGGGTGTGTCTAAAGTGTGAATGGATGATGTGAGCTTTAACTGTTACCTTTCTGTGCAGACTCCAGGATAATGTGTGCCTTACATACCAGGGCTACACATTACCATTCCCCTTGTCTCTGCCTGAACCAACAAGTTCTGACAGAGTCCAATCAGAGTTGGCATGGAAATGATAACAACTAGTTCAGAGGCACAGCACAACACTGCACTCCAATAATGTTGCTTCAGGAGTAATACAACATTATTCTAAAACAGAGTGGTCAGGTTTCTCTTTAAAAATGTTGTCTTCAGGAGTGCACTGCTTCCCGACCTCCTGCTTCTGGGGGATGCCGATGTGCTTCTTAGGATTGACAGTTCAGGCCAGCGGCATGGCCCTGTTACGATTCCTCCTCTCAGTGTGGTCAGTGGCAGCTCAGTCATACAATCCGGGGCAGGGACATGCTGAGCTGTCAATATCATGATAGATAGCTCAGCTGTCCTACCTGAGGTTTGGGCGTGTTGATGTATCAGTGTGCTGAGTGATAGTCCAGTTGCCCAATGGGGGCCGGGGTAGGCTGGGTTTCCTACAGGTGTCTCCTGTTTGGAATGATTCTCAGGCTACATAGCTGGCTGTCTCCCTCTTTTCTCTGCCAGTTGTAGCTCTGCTCAGTGTGGTTTGTGTTTGCTCTTTGGTTTGAGTTCTAGTATTTTGATCATTGTTGACTGACCTTGGATTTGCCTTTGACCATCTGTTTTCCTAGCCCCTTTGTCTTGATTCACTACATTCTTGGAATTCTGACCTTGGACTGTGACCTGACTCACCTTTGCCTCACCCCTTTGTCTATGATGTACCCTCCTGGCTTCCCCTCCTCACGGCGTGAGTAGTGACTAGCATCACAGACCCGCTCTCCGATGTTACTTGCAGAGGCAGCATCAGAGGAAGAAAAGCTCAGCGATCTGGCCAGCTTCAGAGCGGTGCTTGCTAGCTCTACATCGAACAGCTTGGATGCGCACACTCCTTACCTAGGAAACCGGCCACCTCTGAGGGTGCGATAACCTTGGCAATGAGTTGCAAACTGTAGAACTAAAATTCCTAACGGTCTTGAGAATAGAGAGAATTTTTAAGAGGCAAAGTGCAAACTTTCTTATTTTTACAAGCACTTTTCAATTTTTGCCCATTTAATAAGATGAGACAATCCCTTTAAATATCTTCCAAATGTATTCATGGAAACAAGGCGCTCGTCTTTAAGCATGAAGGATGATGGTGTGAAGGCAAGGGAAATCTCGGAGGAGGAGAGGCGGCTGCAGAGATTTATCTGTTGCTAGTTTCTTTTTGTAGTGCATCACACACACTCTGGGATACCGACATATGATCTGATTTACTGCAATATTCATGTCCTGGAAGAATAAACTGCTGCCTGTTAAGAGATGTTCCGTGTCCTCCAATGTCCCCTGCACCTGTTATTAATGTGCCCCTAGTGCTCCTGCTACTGGTTACAGGTTGTTTTTGGCTATACTCACACGCCAACGGCAGCCTGTAGACTTACATACAGTATATATCCAGGCGCTATTATAGATATGGTTCTAACGGTCCTAAAATTATATTTTTGCCGCAAGTGTTGCTATAAAAAAAGCTTGACCTATAATAATGTAATAAAATATAATAAAAAATCAGTCAATTTAAGGTGGTTTTTTCACTCCTGTTTTTTTGGTTTCCAAGTGCCGTAACATTTTTTCCCCCCATTCACATAGCGTTATGATTTTCTTTTTTGTTTCTGATGGAGAATTGTAATTTAGCATGCAACCATATAATTTACTGTATAATTTACTAAAAAAAGGAGAAAATATTCTATGTGGAGTGATATAAAAATAAAAGAAACATAACAACCCTTCTAGAAATTCCAGTATTGTCATTCTTGCTTCTCTTTTCACAAATTGCACTCTGTTGTAAGAATTACCTGGTCACTTACTCTGCAGGCAAGTACAATTCAGGTGATGCCAAATTTTTCTATAGTTTTTTTATGTTTTACTACTTAAAAACAAAAAAACAATTTTTTTTTGTAGCCAATTAATGGAATCCATAACTTTTTTATTTTTTTCGCCAGTAAGGGCTACCTTTCAATGGTACCATATTATGGTTCGTATTTGGACCCCAACAATCTTCCCGTTATCACCTGTTCTTTGGTTTACCGTCCTTTGGCTAGGTGATAGCTTAAACTCTTTGAACAAACCCCTTTAAGATGGCAGCACACCTTCAATCACCGTCACCTATTTCTCTCTTCATACACATGCATGCACGATTCCAGCGAATGTACATGTTTTCTAAACAATAGAAAAAGTAAGACACCTTTTCCAGATGAGAATATTCCCCATCCTTCTTTCTCCGATATCATCTGTGATGAGTCAGTCAAGCGGTCCCCCCCCTAGACACTCGTTAGTCTTTCAGTCCTAACAAAACATGCAGACTTTCCCCACTTTGCAGTTTTCTACACGATGTAAATGCCGCTGTTCTCCTGAATCCGGCGTTTTTCTTTTTTTCCTGCGCCTCTCCATTCCTGAGATATGCCCCACTCTTCACTATACATGAATCTCATCTTTTAAGCCAAGTGGGTGTTTTCCCTCAGAGAAGAGTAGAGGACCACGCCCACTTTCCTAATAAGAAAAGATTCATGTACAGGAAAGAGGAGGTCATATCTCATGAAAGAAGGGGCGCAGGAACAAAAGAAAAACAGCAACAGAATCAGAACGGTGGCATTTCCACCAGTGACAAACTTTACATATTTGTGTGGCCCAGCTGCGCTTGGTGACACATGTTCCCTGGAGGATGCACAGAAAGGTAAATCACAAACACCTGATATTCATTCACATGCACACTTTCCAGGAGCCACCAGAGGGAGCCCCTTAGATTCATGTATATAGGGGTGTGGAGAAACGCAGCAGTAGGCATTCTAGCCAGACAGTGATTCTAGTTGATGGTTGTACCTCAGACAGTTCAGTTCTCCTCAGAGCATCGGAGTGAGAGATTCTACATTCTAGTCTGAGCGAGACATTTGAGTGTGATTCCTGTCAGATGAGACAGAGGAGGAAAGACAAGCTGTTACCTCAGAACAGGCTGACTGTTAGATCCCTAAGAACGTGGAAAGTGACTCTCGAAGTGAGCATGAAATCAGTCTGACGGAAGGTCCTGATAGCTACTTTGGACAGAGTCTATGAAGGAGAAGAAGGAAGGGAACTACAGTATTTGTAACAACGAGTCGACTGAGGAACGGTCAGTGAGCGGTGATAGAAGGAAGCTGGTGACTACACCTACTGTTGCCTATGCTTATGTTAAGGGTGTGAGTAGGGCGACAGGCGAGTGGTGAAAAGGAAGAAAGAGTGACTGAGGAGAAATAGCGACGATAGCTGAACCTCCACTCTGCACTACCGGACACCGGGTCCGAGCTTGCTAGTTCCTTCACGGCTAGTGGGAGAAAACGGATTCCCTGCTGGACTTCAGGTCGCAGAGGGGCCCTACAGTGCTGATACGTAACCGGAGTCAGGAAGAACAGGAGTCTAGCAGGGCCCTGCATATAGAGACTAGTTCTGTCCAAAAGAAGGCTCCACCACAATGTCGGCCGGGCGTAGCTGTTCTATACGGAGTTAAACTTAGCTTCATGCAAGTTGGAAACTCACACACTTTGGAAAGTAAGGAGGCCTTAAACCTACTCAGTGATTACTGTATGTGCATCCTCCACCCTGAGCAGTTTCCCGGGACGTACCTGCAAATACCACCAGTAAAGGTATGGAAAGAGACTGACTTGTGTGTGTCTGCCTTAATGCCTGCACCCCTGCACCGCCATACATCTCGAGGGATCAGTCCCGCCTGTGGGGGACTTAACATCTTGCTGCCCAGTAACAACCCCTCAGAGAATCTACCCTGCAGCGCTGGTCATCCTGACCAGGAACCACAGGTGGCGTCACGAACATTCTACAATCCCCTGTAAATATCCCCCTTGAATGAGCGCCCAGGGCAACGGACCGAGCTGTGCTACCCGTGACCTCTCCCCCATTGAAGTGAACGGGCTCGGTGCCGAGTACCCCATAGGCCCTGGTACGTGCAACTCATCTTTGGCGTCACGAACAGGATCCGAAGCTTACTATATGTGAGTCCTGTGTGCCTAAGTGGACTGTTTTGTGCAAAAAGACTGTGTGCAGTTTTTGTGATTTTTGGCGCTATTTTCCGCCATTTTGCCGCCATATTCGTGCCCTGAGGTGCTGGGGAAGAAGGTGGGCGTGCCTTCGTGGGCGTACCCCCCCTGTGGCGCGAAAGCTATGGGCGCCCTATCTAAGTGCTATTATAATACGAGAGCCTGCCCTACTGCAAGGGAGATCTGCCTCCTCTTCATCCTCTATGCCAAGAAGAGAAAGCGAAAGTCCCGCCTCCACAGAGGAGATCAGATTGTTCCAGATGGGAAACACAGTCTGGCCTGGAGTGAGATGGCGGAAGGACAGGAGACGCTGTGTGGAGGAATGGCGGTGCGCAGACCCCGTTCCCCTGAAGAGCTGCTGCCTGTGCCTGAACCGTCCCCAGGTCTGGGGAACGACCAGAGAAAGCAGAAAGTGGAGGAGGTGGATGCGGTGCTAAAGGATATGGCCCGACACCGCGCTGAAATGGAGGCGATGGAGCAGAGCTGGCGTGCCCTGAAACAGCGGCTGCTGTGGGACGCGATGCTCTCCCCCCTGGATGCACACCCGTCACCTGCGCCACCACTGGACCCAGCGGCTGATGAACCGCCGGAGGCCGGCCCCAAAAGTGCTGATCCTGACTCCGCCGAGGACGAAGGCGGGAGGGAAGGAGGCTGAGGAGGCCCTGCCCGGACCCGAATGCCAGCCAGGCCTGGAACCAGAGGCCGCAGCGGAATGCAGTCCCCCGGTAGGGATGACGACGGAAGACACCCAGCCGCAAGTGATGGAGATCGACTGGGAGGAGATGGAGCTCCTGGACGACGTGGAATACGCCGCCCAGAAAGAGAACGAGTGGCGACGCCGTGAGCAAGAGCAGCGGCAGCAGCAGGAGCAGCGAGAGGTGCAGCAGCTTCGCCAGAGGTACCGGGAAAAGGATCTCACTGACAAAGAGAACGTCAGGCGAGACAAAGGTACGCTCCGGGAACCGCGGCGCCAGGGTACGGTGTGTGCCTCTAAGGCTCGAGGAGTTTGGGGTTACATATGTGAGCCCGGGTTCTCTCAAGAGATCTTTGTTCACTGCTGTGATGCGGGGTTCAACCTGTTAAAAGGGGATATTGTCACCTACACGCGGCACTGGGGTCTTAAGGGGTGGTATGCCCTG
The DNA here is from genome assembly GCA_033576555.1 of Oophaga sylvatica. Lineage (NCBI taxonomy): Eukaryota > Metazoa > Chordata > Amphibia > Anura > Dendrobatidae > Oophaga > Oophaga sylvatica. Next base: position 627,055,864 of record JARQOD010000002.1, read on the forward strand.
AATGTCTCCCGAGTCAGCGACCCCGTCCCTGAAGCCGGAAACGTACCCCGTGTCTCGGTGTCCCAGGCCCCAGCCAAATCAGCACCACTGCGCGCACCTGCATCCTACCCTGCAACCTATTCCTAACGCAACAGGCTAGTGCGTCCTCGACTAAGTCACAGCGCACATCTGCGTCCCAACTGGAAACGCTGCAGAGCATCGCAACTGCCACAGCGACTTCTTTTGAGCCAAATCTGTATTTAGAAGAGGCACCTGTCAGGCCTCAAGGACCTCTCCCCCATTGAAGTGAACGGGCTCGGTGCCGAGTACCCCATAGGCCCTGGTACGTGCGACTCATCTTTATGGCAGGTGACAGATCCCCTTTAAATGGGAAATCCAGCCCAAATGCCACACGCAGGTGCGAGGTGGCAGATGTCTGAAGATGTGACGTCACCACCATCCTATGCGGAGGCCAATCGGACCGGATTACCTCTTCAAGGACCATGTTCAACCAGTGATTTTTAAGGAGTTGTCTTTTAGCTTTCGTTCCTCTTCTGTTTTATCGAGCTCTTGTATGAAATATAAATGAGTAGGGCTTGGGTCAGGAATGAGTTTGCATTGCTCCATTGCCGCATAGATTTCTGCACATTAGGGAAGCGGACAGTAAGTGACTGTGTTCTCCGTGCCAGGTTGAAGCTGTTCATCATTTCTATGGAGCTCAGCCATGGAGCCGGTGATCTGCTTCCTCTTGTTTCCCACTCACCCTGTTGCTTTGTTTTCATTGTAGGGCCATACGGTGAATCACCCATACCAATCTTCTGATTTTCGTCTCTCATCAGAATTTTCTCTCCCGATGGGTTCTTCTGCACAACTCCGGATAGAAACGCAGAGTTTGGCCCAGAACCTGACAGCTGGTAACCTTGGATTCAATTACGGATTTGTTGGTTTGCAGACACAAGTGACTCAGAAATTTGTAGACACAAACAAAACCTGGTGGAGCTTCTCGGAGGCAAAAAGACAAAGCAGCGGCATGTTGATGGGAGAATTCATAAATAATTACCACGATGGTTGGTCGTCTCTCCTCGATCCGCACTATACGCCGTCCGTATGTCAGAGTTTTTCAAAGACGAGCACATTTTAAAAAGTTTATAAAGCATTATTCACTTATGGAAACGACCTGGAGAGGGAAATATAGTCACCTGGTCGGCTCTTTGTGTGGAGGAATTTATCTGACCCTTTCTGACAGAGCTCCTAGCCTCCAATCTGTAGCAATGCTCTATACTTAGTACGTGTCTACTGGTGTCTATAGGTCCCCTCAGGCATAAGCCCCTGTGACCTCTGCTGGCATTATAGTAGCTCCCTTTCTATGTGAGAGCTGGAATCTCATCATTTCAGCGACTATTCAAAGTAGAAACAAGCGTCAAACCCATCTTCCAGGACAGCGTTTGCTCCAGGCGGCTCCTCCCCTTTCCATCAAAGAAAGTGGGTCCAAAGGTTCCTTTGCTCTGATGTCAATGATACCTAATGGCTGGAAATTTTAATCTTATACATTTTTTTTCTAGAATTTTTCAAGGGTTATTATGTGGGTGTTAGGAACCGAAGGCTGATAGGCACTAAGTTGACTTCTATCCTATTCAATTGAAAAATATGCAAAACACTAATTTAAGGTGAAGATTTAAGAGTCATTATTATTTTTTTAGACTCCAATATTCCGCTGTAGCTAACATGATAGAATGTTTTAGGCTAAGTGCCTCAGTTGCGGAATTGCATGGAAATTTTCGCGCAATTCCGCACCCCCCTGACGAGGAATCCGAATATTGGTAATGCGTATTCGCTAAACTCTAGCGTTTTGCAAGCGTAATTAGCTTGCAGAATCTAGCGTTTTACAAGCGATCTGAAGGTTGGGCACATAGAGTCAAACAAGTGTTTGACGTGTGACCAACTTTTTACTATTGATGCCGCAATGTGCATAATAGTGAAAAATTCTAATAAAATAATAAAAAAATAATAAATATGTATTCTCACCTTTCCGGCGGCCCTTGGAGCTTTCCAGCTTGCGAGCTCCCGGCAACTCCGGTCCCAAGAGTCCTTTGGACAATCATCCCGATGACGTAGCATCTCGCGAGACGCTACGTCATCTGGGTGATCTCGCAAGCACTCTGGGAACGCGATTGCTGAGAGCGTCGCTGAGAGGTGGGAAAGCTGCGGGGGACGCCGGAAGGTGAGAATATCATTATTTTTTATTTTAATTATTGTTTTTACATGGATATGGTACCCAGGGCTGGAGGAGAGTCTCCTTCCTCCAGACCCTGGGTACCATCCGCACATGAACCGCTTACTTTCGCATGGTGGGCACAGCCACATGCGGAAAGTAATTGGTTCAATGCATTCCTATGGGGCGAATCGCCGCGGTTCCGCAAAAAAGAATGAGCATGCTGCGGATTCTCCCGCGATGCGATTCCGCCGCGGAAAAACACGCAGCATGTGCACAGCATTGCGGAATCTCATAGGCCTTAATGAGTTGTATTGTGTAAGCGGTTTTGCCGCGGTTTCCGGCGTTTCCGCCGTGAAAAACCGCGGCAAAACCGCTAAGAAACCGCAATGTGTGCACATAGCCTAAGAGTGCTGGAAGCAAGTGCTGAATAACAGACTTTACAGAGAATTATAGTAAAAAAAAATAAAGATATTGGGCCCAATTCATCATTTGCATTTTTTTTAAGTCACTTTTCTTTTTTTGTCTCGTGAGACTGGTATTTTGCTCCAAATTCTTCAAAATGACACACGCGATTCATGAACTTTTTACCAAATCAAAAATGTTCATTTTTTTTGTTTTATGCCTTTTTAGGGAAAAATTTGCTTTTTCTGCTAAAATATCACAAAATATGTGCAAATTTTTTCTCTCTGGAAAACATTTAAGAAAAAAATTGTCGATTTTTAAAAAGTTGCAACTGAAGAATCAACACGAAAACATCTGGAGACCACAAACTCCATCCACAATGGTGAACATAAAAAAAAACACAGGAGAACATATATCATAGAATCATAGAATGTTAGAGTTGGAAGGGACCTCCTGGGTCATCGTGTCAAACCCCCTGCTTAATGCAGGATTCACTAAACCTTCTCCGACAGATGTCTGTCCAGCCTCTGTGTGATGACTTCCATTGAAGGAGAACTCACCACCTCTCGTGGCAGCCGGTTCCACTCATTGATTACCCTCACTGTCAAAATGCTTTTTCTAATATTTAATCTGCATCTTCTCCCTTTCAGTTTCATCCCATTGCTTCTCGTGTTTCCATGTGCAAATGAGAATAAGGATGATCCCTCTACACTGTGACAGCCCTTCAGATATTTGTAGACAGCTATTAAAGGGATTGTCCACTACTTTAAATTAACTCCCCAATGTTTCCCCCGGGGCCCCCAAAGAATTTTGTAAATACCTTATGTTGCCTATACTGCCTGTGAGTGGCGCTATCCATGGCCGCTCACAGGCAGCACATGACCCAGCGCTGTCGTCACGACAAGTGAGGCGTGACTCAGCGCTGGGTCCCCGCGGTGGCTGCTTTCTCAATGAATGGGCGCGCGGTGGATGCCGGGTGTGATGCGGGGGGGATAACCCTGCCCACAGCCTGGCAGCCAGCGCGGAAGGAGGAAGAGGGACCCCCGGCTGCTGCAAGCACTTTCGGGACGTCAGCAGAAGCAAGAGCCGGCTGCATCTGTGGGTCACGTGCTGCCTGTGAGCGGCCAGCAATAGCGCAGCTCACAGGCAGTATAGGTAACATGAGGTATTTACAAAATTCATTAGGGGCCCCGTGGGGATACATTGGGGGTTAATTTAAAGTAGTGGACAACCCCTTTAAGTCTCTTCTCAGCCTTCTTTGTTGCAAGCTAAACATTCCCAGATCCTTTAACTGTTCCTCGTAGGACATAGTTTGCAGTCCGCTCACCATCCTGCAACCAATTTTTTTTTACTCCAACAAAATGGCACTGTGGCGGCACATGCGCAGTAGCATCTATCGGCAAGCGATACATGCTGCCGCCATTTTGCTGCAGTTAATTTTTTTTTTTAAAGACCACATTATGAACTGTGCAAACGCAGTATTTAAAATAGGAGGCAGGTCACTGAAGGTTCAGTGACCTGTCATTTAAGCCCATGAGGATGAATATGAGAACAGAGCACCAAATAAATCCCCGCCCACATCCCTCCCACCGCCCCACCCACATCCTTCCCACAGCCACACTACATCCCTCCCACAGCTCCGCCCACATCCCTCCCACAGCCACACTACATCCCTCCCACAGCTCCGCCCACATCCCTCCCACCGCCCCACCCACATCCCTCCCACAGCCACACTACATCCCTCCCACAGCTCCGCCCACATCCCTCCCACAGCCCCGCCCACATCCCTCCCACAGCCACACTACATCCCTTTCACAGGCCGCTACGAAGCACGAGAATCTCATTAACTGAAATCTGCAAATTCAGATTAAACAACAATCACAAGACAGATTTCATCGCCCAAGGTATCATTTTAATCAGTATAATGGCGCCAATCTGACAATGCCTGTAGGTTACTCAAAAAAATCCTTATGACAGGTTCGCTTTAAGTGGGGCATAATATATGAAATAGGATATAGAAAAAGCACAAGTTAAAATGAGAATAAGACACAAATCAAAAAACAGAAAAAAAAATACATTAAAAAATTGATGAAAAAAGGTGCAAATGATAAAAGTCGGGTCCTTAATTTAAAAAAAAAGTTGCCCTATATACAAGAGCAGCTTTAAAAATGGTTTTACAGCTGCTGTATGTAGCAGTGGTGGCAGTTTGTGCTGCAACATGTGAACACAGCCTTAGGCTAGGTGCAGACGGTGCGGATTCTGCTAAGGAATTTTCCGCGCAGATTTTGGTAAATCCGCAGGTAAAATGACCTGCTTTTTACCTGCGGATTTACTGCGGATTTGCCGCGGTTTTTGAGCGGATTTCCCCAGCGGTTTCAGACCTGCGGATTTCTATTTAGAGCAGGTCTGACAACGCTGCGGAACTGCACAAAAGAAGTGACATGCTGCGGATTTAAATCCGCACCAAATCCGCGCGGAAAAATCCGCAGCATGTGCACTGCGTTTTTTTTTTCCATTGATTCTAATGCTACTGTATATCACTTGCAATTCTGCTGCGCAACGTGTGCACATACCCTTATAGTATTTGCATATAATGAACTGTTTCATATGTCCCATGGTTGGTTACGACTCGATATATCGAATTAGGACTTATAATCCATCCTGATGCATTAATGTGAGTGTTCAGCGTATGCTACAAAAAGTCATTATCTGTCCCCGCACTGCACGGCTGCTGGCGAAAGGATTCTATGCGCTGCGCATTGTATTTCATCCTCCATTGTGCGGCTACAAATCAGATGAATAACCTCCACAACAGCTGCATAATCATCATTTATTTATGGCTGTTAAGAAGTGGAGAACCTCTATGTTATTCTGACAGCGTGCTGTAAACCACCGCAGGAGCAGACTGTACCCGACGCGTACAACTTTATTTATGGCAAACGAATAATTTCATGACACAAGCCATAACGTTAGCTTCCTGGCAGTTTCAGAAAACTTTTTCTACCTAGTGAAAAATACTGAAGCAAAGTCTGCCTGATCGATTTACTGCAAAAAAAACCTTTGAAAATAAAATTAATTTCACCTCCCGCGCTCTAAACCTAAGACCTAAAACCTTTTTTTTATCTCTACCAAACGGACTATTTTCATAGATTTTTCATAGTTTCAATTGACATATCAGCTGATACAAATTTTTCCATATACAAATTTTTTTTTACCTGCAGCCACCACTAGGTGGAGCACACTGCTTACAGATTTATGCCTTTCTCAATAAGTTCAAGGAACCTCATGGGCGGGGTTTACCAATACCTGAAAGTAAACTAAAATTATAATTACTTCTTCAGCCACTAGGCTGGTGGTGGGTACTATGGATATATTCTGTCTTATTTGAAGCAGATACCTTGGGTCCAGCTATATCAGTTTAATGAGAGTGCCAGCTAAACGGATACATCTGTATACTGGTGAATCCTTTAGGGGCAGCAATAACTTTGATGCATTTGTTATAGTGGGTTTTCTCCACATTTGATCTACTATCGATATAAACAGAGTGGAGTAAGCTGTTTGTGTATATCATGGCTATATCCCATCTAATTTAAAGCTATAGGTATTGCTGTAGTATTAACCCCTGTAGTGTTGCAGGAGTGACTCTGTTTAGTGATAGTGGCTCCCTGAATATATATCTGTAGCAATACACTGTCTAATAGGGCACACTAAGGAATTTAAGGGACAGCCCCCGAAGAGCGGGAGCACCACAACGTTTCCCCAATACGGTGTCAACCTCCGCTGACAGGCAGATTTGCAGCATAGGATTGATATAGGGTCTATCATGGTACATAAATATGATATTATATTGATTTGTTTACATGGTTGCAGATTTTGTATATTATATGTTGTTTGTCAGTGTATGATTTTTTTAAGGTGATTTAATAAACTTCTTATTTTAATATATTAGGTCCCCATGTGATTCCCAACATTAACTTTCTTTAATTACTTTTAAGATTTCCTAGTACCTTGAAACTAACTAAAAGAATATATAATTACTTCTTCAGGACGTAGGGGGCCTTACAACATACAGATTTTTGCAGTTCTAAATGAGTTCAAAGAACCTCGTAGGCAGGGTTTCCTAAAACCTGAAAGATAACTAAAATGATATGATTACCTCATCAGCCACTAGGCCCAGGGTAGGGGAACTTTTTTTCTGCCAAGGGCCATAGATATATTTAAACTGTTTTTCAGGGGCGGTACAATTGTACACTAACTCCGCCCACAAAGTAAGTCTTGACGCTGGCACTGGTGCCAGGACATAATCTTTCATTGCACGCACCTCAGGTTTCAGTAGTGGACACTGGTGCGCGTGCTCATAGAGCAAGAAGAAGTTAAAAGGCAGGTGGCCATCAAAAATCTGCCTGGGTGCCTTAGAAAATGTCCCATGGGCCTCAGGTTCCCCACCCCTGCACTTACTGAATACAGTTTTATGCAGTTCTTAATAAACTCATGGGCGAGTTTTCATAATACCTGGAAAATAAGTATATTTTTTTCATTACTTCTTCAGCTACTAGGGGAGCTTAATCCATACAGATTTATGTAGCTCCTAATCAGTTAAGGCAGGGGGGAAAATGTGGTTTGCTAGTGTTTGCCTGGGGCAAGGCAAGTAAACCACTAATAATACCTCCCGAATGTCTCTAAAAATAAATTTTTTCTTTACTGCCACCTTTAAACAAATAATGTCCCCTTAGTGTCCCCTTCAAAAAGTATTAATGTCTCTTACTGCCCCATTAAAAAAGTAATAAATCCCCCTTATTCATCCCTTTAGATAGTATTTAATGCCTGCTCAGTGCCC
>JARQOD010000002.1:627068296-627094251 GCA_033576555.1 Oophaga sylvatica
TATATGGGGGACAAAGAGGTTGACACTATACTATATGAGGGCCAAAGAGGAGGACATAATACTATATGGGGGCTAAAAAGGGGGACACAATACTATGTGAGGGGCAAAGAGGGGGCATTATTATATATATGGGGTCAAAGAGGTGGGACATTATATTATATTGTAGTCAGAGAGCGGGACATAAAACTATATGGTGTCAAAGAGGGGGACATTATACTACATGGGTGCCATAGAGGGGCATTATAATACATTGGGACTAGAGAGGGTGACAATAACTAGACAACTACTACTACGTATAACATATACTATCTACAAAGCTACTGTTTAGAAGTGTTTGTTCCTTGTATGTGGTATAATTCAGTCACTATGTGGTGGTAATATTTGGCCTGGTCATGGTGTGGCACCTGCCATTTAGTGAAAAATAATATCAGCTGGTTCAACATATGGCCTATATTAAGGTGTCTCATTACCAAGCTACCACACAAGAAACATCTCATGATAGGTAAAACCAGTGAGCAGTCTCAAGACCTTTGCAACCTTATTGTTGCAAAACATGCTGATGGCATTGGTTACAGAAGAATTTCTAAACTACTGACGGTTGCAGTGAACACTGTTGGGGTCATAAACCAGAAGTGGAAAGAACATCATTTCACCATAAACCGGCCACTACCAGGTGCTCCTCACAAGATTTCAGACAGAGGAGTGAAAAAAGTTATCACAAGAGTTGTGCAAGAGCCAAGTACACCTGTGGAGAGCTACAGAAAGACATGGGATCAGCAGGTACAATTGTTTCAAAGCAAACTATAAGTAATGAACTCAACCTCAATAGCCTGTATACTCGCTTGCCACACAAGACTCCATTGCTGAATAAAAATCATGTTCAAGCGAGTTGAAAGTCTGCTCAACAACATTTAAACAAGCCTGAGAAATACTGGGAGAATATAGTCTGGTCAAATGAGACCAAAATTGAACTCTTTGAATGCCATAATATACAGCATTTCTGGAGGCCAAAAGGCACCGCATATCACCCCAAATACACCATACCAACAGTGAAGTTTGGAGGTGGGAACATCTTGGTGTTGGGCTGTTTTTCGGCATATGGCACTGGCAAACGTCATGTAATTGAAGGAAGGATGAATGGACAAATATAACAAGACATTCTTGATAAAAATCTGTTGCCATCTACCAGGACGATGAAGATAAAATGAAGGGTAGACAATGATCCCAAACACACAGCAAAGGAAACTCTCAATTGGTTTCAGAGAGAGAAAATAAGGCTGAATCCAAGAGAAAATGTATGGAAGGAACAAAAGCTCAGAGTTCATAGAATGAGCCCACAGAACCTTCAGGATTTGAAGAGTGTTTGTGTGGAAGAAGGGGTCAAAATCACCACCTGAGCAATGCATGCAACTAGTTTCTCCATACAGAAGGCATCTTGAAGTAGTCATCACCAACAAGGTATTACATAAATTTCAGTAAGTGTGTTTGTGTAGCCCAGCTACGCAGGCACACATAAAAGTCCAGAGAGTGCACTAGAAGGTAACAGCAACGCTTGATGTGCATGCACTTCACTCACACTTCTAGACACACCCACCAGGGGTATAGGAGGTGGTGACATGTAGCAGAGCTGAGTCAAGCTTCCTGTCTCAGGACAGTGTAGTCAGTTTCCTGTCTTCGGACAGTGCAGATCAGTGCCAGTGAAGTCTGGACTTGTAAGGAGAGGAGAAAGGACTGAATCCTCGCAGAGTTAGCGTAGCTCACCTGACAAGCAAGTGGAGGCTAGTACGGGTGAAGTGGATCATCCTAGCCTAGTCAGAGCTACCCTTAATCAGTACCTCAACAGAAGCTGAAGGGAGGAGGATACTGAGAGCTGCTCGGCGAGCTCTAGAAGAAAGCTGACTTTACCAACGAAGCTCCAAGTGTTTATGCTAAGAGCGAGAGCAGGGCGAAGGGCAGTGGAGAAGATAGAGAAGTGCTTTAGGTATTGGATTGCCTGCACTAAATCACCGGACACCGGAGTCCGAAGTGTTGCTACTGTTTCAGGCATAGTAACAAGAAAACCGGAGGCATCTGGACTACAGGTCGCAGAGTGCAGCTTTAAGTGTCAATACGTAATCGGAGTCAGGAGGAACAAGGACTTTTAGCTAGGCCAAGCTTAGAAGGACTCTGTTCTCACCACATAGAAGGCTCCACCACAATATTGGCCGGGCAGAACAGCTATAGAGAAAGCTGGAGATTCAGAATTAACTTCGCTTCAGGCAAGTTGGATTCACATGTATATGGAGTAAAGGAGGCCTCTAACCTGCTCAGCTGTTACCGGAATGTGCACTCTCCACCCCGACCAGCTCCCCGGGATCTGCTTGAACCATCATCAGTAAAAGGTATGAAAAAGGAACTACCCTGTGTGTGACTGAATTATTACTACACCCTGCATCATCACCACCATAGACTTCCAGGGACACGTCTCACCTGTGGGAGACTTGCCACCAAGCTGCCCCATAACATCCCCTGTGAAGACCCTTACAGCAGCGCTGGTACAATTACCAGAAACCACTGGTGGCGTCACGAACTATCCTAATAATCCCCTGTAAATATCTTCCCCATTGCACGACCGCCAGGGCCACGGACCAGTGACAACTCCCATAGATGCCCATGGGCTCGGCTCTGAGTACCCCATAGCCCTGGTATCCACAATTGTGGTGCGTAGTCGCAACAACTAAACCCTGGCGTCACGAACAGGATGGAAACTTGCAATTGTGAGTCCTGTGTGCCTATATTGAACTGTTTGTGTGGAAAAGACTGTGTGCTGTGTTGGCGCCAAATACCGCCATCTTTACCGCAATATTCGCGCCCTCAGGCGCTGGTGAAGAAGGGGGGCGTACCTGTAAAAGCGCGCTGTTGCCTGGCTCCGCCCCCAGCTCTGACGCGGCGGCAGGTCCTGTGAAACAGGAAGTGAACGCTCTGACATCACAGTCCAGCGACGAAGGTCCTGTCTCCACCGCTGTGCCTGCTACGAAGGTCCTGTCTCCACCGCTGTGCCTGCGACGCTGCAGCCTGCAAAAGAGGTAGGCTCAGATTAACCAATGGGGCGACAATATGTCGCAGCAACCAGCAGACGGAGCGGCCCCCGCCGGTGGCCCCAATAACCCACCGCTTGGCGTTGTAGTGCAGGATGGAGGTGCGGGCCCCTCACCTGGTCCGGTGGTCCCGCTCATGCCCCTAGCGCTCCCATACATGCCAGGAGCGAAGTGGCTCCCTCAATACAGCGGCGAGCCCGACACCCTGCCAGGGTTTAAAAGGAAAATATGTAGCATCATAGATATGTACTCAATGACTGAGAAGCAAAAAGCTGCTGTGGTAATAGGACAGTTAGCTGGTGCGGCTGAGAGAGAAGTAGAGACTTGGCCCCTGCAGCCCAGGAGTCGGTACCTGCGATACTCTTAAAGCTACAGGCCATCTTCGAGGACCACACAGAAACGGATCTCCGGATGGCATTTTATCAGTGCTTCCAGAAACCGGGTGACAGTATTAGGGACTACGCCTGCCGACTACAGGGGGCCCTGCGAGCTCTCAAACAGGCTAACCCCACAAGTCCCATTGATGAGAGCCAAATGTTAAAAGAGCAATTCGTGCGGGGACTGAGGTCTCCAGAGGAAGGCAGGACTGTAAACTGGTGGTCCTTAGATCATCCAGATGCCACTTTTGATGCTCTAAAGGACATGGCAATAAAGGGACTGCGACCCCTGGAAAAGCCTGAGGTGGAAAATCGGTATCACCCGGGTGAAGCCACTCTTAAGCCGGCAGTACCCACCTTTTCCCCGCAGGTGGCAGAAGCTACAATGCAGGTGGCGCCCCCTAGTGAGTTGGAATGTCTGCGCTCAGAAGTGCGCCAGCTGACTAAGAACTTGGCCACTGTAATGGAGGCCCTGCAACTGCGGAAAGAGGAAGGAGGGAAGATCCAACTAGCCGACTGTCCGGAGGATGTCCCTTGGATGAACCGGAGGAAATGGAAGACGTCGCCTCACCGGAGGAGGACCACGCCACCCCCAGGAGCGACTACGGAGCAACACCATCCTCGCCGGGAGATCGTCTGCTACCGCTGCAATCAAAAAGGTCATATGGCTCAGCAATGTCCTTTAAACGAGCCGATCCTGGGTCAGAGGGCCAACACCCAGGAGTAGATTCATCAGGCCCCTTGGACTGGAACCGCAGGTTCGTGGGTGGACGGCCCTACCTGTCCATGATTCTGGACGGGATTGCAATCCCTGCACTGCTGGACACGGGATCTCAGGTGACCATCATACCTGACGTCCTTTACAATAAATTTTGGTCCATGGACAGCCTCCAGCCCCCGAGCCCTGACTTGACAGTGTACGCTACCAATGGTCTCCCTGTTGAAGTAATTGGAGCCAAAAACGTAAATGTAAAAGTGGGCAGGGTGGAGCTGAAGGATCAGGGACTTTTAGTGGTAAAGACTGTAAATGAGGAGAATGCCTTAAATGTGATACTTGGTACTAACATTATCAGTAACTGTCTGGGAGAAGTTGTGTTTTTGCTCCAACAGCTCGCTGAAGTTGCCAAGCCAAAGCAGAAGGGAGTGATCCAGAGGGAGATCCGGGCCCTGATGTGCCAGCAGCAAGCGGAGCTTACAGATGGTGAAATCGGTAATGTACGGGTCACAGACTCGAATCCCATTGGAATACCCCCAATGAGTGAAATGTTAATATGGTGTAGAGCAGCCATGGGTCTGAGAGGACAGAACTACCAAGCAGTAGTAGAACCCCATCGCTCCGAACACAGACCTACACTCATGATTGCTAGAGGGGTAGTGGAAGTAGTAAATGGGAGAGTACCAGTACGACTTCTCAACTGGGGGACGATGAAGTAAATTTGCCACGTTATGCTACAGTTGCTAAATTATATGCCGTAGATAACAATTCTATCCTCACAACCGAGTCCTTAGCCTCCTGCCAACCAGCGGAGGATAATGATCCGGCAACCCCGGTAGCGGACTGGTGTCAGCAGCTTCATATTGGGACTGACACCACTACCGTCCACCAGAAACAGGGGGTACTACGGGTGGTACAAGAGTACGCACAAGTATTTAGCAAGCACCCACTTGATTTTGGGACCATTAAGGGAGTACAGCATCATATCCCTCCAGGCAGTCATCCTCCCATCAAAGAGCGGTACAGGCCTATACCTCCAGCCCACTATCAGAAAGCTAAGGAAATGCTGCATGACATGAAGAAAGCCGGGTGATAAGGGATAGTTGTAGCCCCTGGGCAGCACCTCTGGTTCTAGTGAAGAAAAAGGATGGTAGCATGCGAATGTGTGTAGACTATAGGCAAGTAAATCGTATAACATATAAAGATGCATACCCATTACCACGTATAGAGGAATCCTTAGCTGCTCTGAAAACGGCTAACTACTTTTCTACCCTCGACCTTACTAGTGGGTACTGGCAAGTGGCTGTGGCTGAGGAGGACCGGGAGAAAACTGCTTTCACCACCCCAATGGGACTCTGCGAGTTCGATAGGATGCCGTTTGGTCTCAGCAGTGCCCCAGGAACATTCCAGAGAGTGATGGAGAGCTGCCTGGGTCATCTCAACTTCGAAACTGTGTTGCTGTATCTGGACGACGTGATTGTCTACTCCAAGACATATGAAGATCATCTGAAGCACCTGGCAGAGGTATTCGAGTCACTGTCCAAGTACGGGATGAAACTGAAGCCCTCTAAATGCCACCTGCTCAAACGGAAGGTACAGTACTTGGGACACATTGTCAGTTCAGAAGGAGTAGCGCCGGACCCCGAGAAGGTCACAGCCATCCAGAAATGGCCAGAGCCGAAGAACTTAAAAGAGGTGCGTCAGTTCCTGGGATTAACAGGTTACTACAGGAGGTTTGTAAAAGATTACACTAAGAAAGCGGCACCTTTGCAGGACCTCCTGGTAGGACAACCTCTTAAGAGCAGAAACCTTCCATTCAATTGGGAAAAGAACAAGCTGAGGCATTCAAAGAGATGAAAGAGATCCTTACCGGTGATGAAATCTTAGCCTACCCAGATTACAGCCAACCGTTCCTGCTATACACAGATGCCAGTAACGAAGGACTAGGAGCGGTCCTCAGTCAGAAGCAGAACGGCCAAGAAAAAGTCATCGCATATGCCAGCAGAAAACTCAGGCCAACTGAGAGGAATCCGGAAAACTATAGCAGCTTCAAACTGGAGTTCCTGGCGCTGGTCTGGGCCATTACCGAAAGATTTAAACATTACCTTGCCTCCAACCGGTTCACTGCGTTTACAGACAACAACCCCTTGACGCATCTTGAAACAGCCAAGCTGGGAGCCATGGAGCAACGTTGGATGGCTCGGTTATCAAACTACCAGTTTACCATCAAATACAGAGCGGGCCGTAAAAATGCTAACGCGGACGCCTTGTCCAGAATGCCGCATGAATCTGACACGGAGGAAGAGTCAGACGATCTGGAAGAAATCGAGCTACCTGCGTTCCACCGAAATGGGATGGTCCAAGAGCAACGAGTCTACAGGAAGTGGTGTGGTGAGATGTTGAACCCTTTACCTCATCACAGCTGGAAGGAAACTCAGGACAGCGATCCCGTGGTCAGCCGTATCAAGGAGTTGATAAAACAGGAAGGTTCCTCCTTGGAGAAAGATGCATCCATGCCAGCAAAGCTCCTGTGGAACGAGAGAAGCCGGTTGTTCATATACCGTGAGAAGTTGTGCAGGAGATACGTCGACCCAAGGACCCATGAGATGGTTTGGCAAATAGTGGTCCCGAGAGCAGACATCCAAATGGTGCTAGAAGCATACCACGATCAAGCAGGACACTTTGGCTGGAGAAAGCTGGAGACCCTGTTGAGGTGCCGGTTCTACTGGGTAGGGATGCGCAGCTCCATCGAGAAGTGGTGCCGGAACTGTGGACCCTGTGGCCTCAGGCGAAAAGACTACAGTAGCCAGAAGGCACCCTTGCAGCCTATCCGGACGACTCGTCCCCTGGAGATCGTGGCATTGGATCACGTCAAGTTGTCTCCAAGCAGATCGGGATACTCATATGCCCTGACCATTGTGGATCATTACTCCAAATTTCTTGTGGTCGCCCCTGTCAAAGATCTGACAGCAGAGACAGCAGCAAGAACCTTCCAAGCAAGTTTCTGTAGACCACACGGATATCCAGAACAGGTACTGACTGATCGAGGTCCTGCATTTGAAGCTGAATTGTTTCAGGAATTTTGTCAATTGTATGGATGTAAAAAGATCAGAACGACACCATACCACCCTCAGACCAACGGCCTTTGTGAAAAAATGAATCACATTGTCATCGACTTACTGAAAACTGTACCACTGGAAGAAAGAAATCGGTGGCCAGACTTGTTACCTGACCTGGTTGACTTGTACAACCATATCCCAGTTAGTTCCACCAACTGCACTCCAGCCTACCTTATGAGAGCAAGGCCGGGAAGACTGCCAATGGACTTAGAACTCGGTGTGGTAGAACCAGAGGCTGATAATAACGCTGAAGATTGGGACAAAAATCGACAAGAACAGTACAAGAGAGTACAAGCCTGCGTGGAAGACAGTCTCAACAAAGTAAGAGAAAAGCAAGAGATGAATTACAACAAAAATGCTCCCGCTAAGCCTTTAATGCCTGGAGAAATGGTGCTCAAAAGGAAAAGGAGAACACACAAGTTGGATGATCAGTGGGAACAGGAGCCGTATGTCGTGCAAAATTCCAATTTTGATAACAGCAAGGTCTGTACCATCAGCAAGGATGGAGGAAAAACGACGGCAACTGTGTCTAGAGATCAATTGAAGTTGTGTCCTGGCCCATTAAAGCTCCGTGAAGAAAACCCTGTTGTTCATCAAGAAGAGAGTGCTGAAGCGGTCATACACACGGATTTGGGAGATTTACCTGCAGATTGGCCCAGATTAGGAGATGCTGAATTATTCCTGTGCTGCAGTTTTATCAACCGCAAGAGGAGTCTCTACAACCGGTCATACCAATTGTGCCAGTAGAGCCAGTTCCAGAGGAACCTCAACCAGAGGAACCCCAAGAAGCGGACCCGCAAGAAGCAGCGCCACAAGAAGTGGAATCCCTTGGTGAAGCTGGTGAAGCAGTACCGCCTCGTTCAGTCACTAGCACGCTTGCCAGATCCATAGAAAGGTTGAGACAGTATTATAGTTTGCCGTTACGCAGAACAGAAAGGTTAGAGAATACCATGCCTGACGCTACCCCACGTAGGTCAGAACGTATCACTAAAGGTAAACTACCTATTCGCTATCAGGAGTAGTCCTAGTAGACTAGTTAGCAAGACCCAGATAGGGTTTATTGCATCTGAAAGATTGTATAAAGTTTGAAAAAGTATTAATGTAATTATTTGAAATGTGTTTTAACCATGCCAATGGACTGCATGGCTGTGGACTATGCCAGCCCAAGTACTTTCTTGTAAATAGTCGCGCTACGGTGCATTATCTTGGTTTGACACGAAACCATTACTATCAACCTCTGAAGAAAAACCCGTATGGTGGGCCTAGAGTGAGGTCTGCAGTCAGAAGTCCTGCAGCCCACCCAGGACCCACGTGGGAGGTTTTTGGTGCGGGTCCTCCACAAGTATCTTGTATATAAGAACACGTTTGATATTTTAATACTTTTGATACTTTTGTATTCTTACTGTACATATTGTAACGTTCAAGAAATTCGTACCTCCCGGATGGGATGAGTTTGAAATGTTTATGTTAATGCAAAACAAAATGTTCTTTTTGTCTTTTACAGCCCGGGAGTGCTGTGTTTTACCAAGGGGGATGTGTAGCCCAGCTACGCAGGCACACATAAAATTCCAGGAGAGTGCACTAGAAGGTAACAGCAACGCTTGATGTGCATGCACTTCACTCACACTTCTAGACACACCCACCAGGGGTATAGGAGGTGGTGACATGTAGCAGAGCTGAGTCAAGCTTCCTGTCTCAGGACAGTGTAGTCAGTTTCCTGTCTTCGGACAGTGCAGATCAGTGCCAGTGAAGTCTGGACTTGTAAGGAGAGGAGAAAGGACTGAATCCTCGCAGAGTTAGCGTAGCTCACCTGACAAGCAAGTGGAGGCTAGTACGGGTGAAGTGGATCATCCTAGCCTAGTCAGAGCTACCCTTAATCAGTACCTCAACAGAAGCTGAAGGGAGGAGGATACTGAGAGCTGCTCGGCGAGCTCTAGAAGAAAGCTGACTTTACCAACGAAGCTCCAAGTGTTTATGCTAAGAGCGAGAGCAGGGCGAAGGGCAGTGGAGAAGATAGAGAAGTGCTTTAGGTATTGGATTGCCTGCACTAAATCACCGGACACCGGAGTCCGAAGTGTTGCTACTGTTTCAGGCATAGTAACAAGAAAACCGGAGGCATCTGGACTACAGGTCGCAGAGTGCAGCTTTAAGTGTCAATACGTAATCGGAGTCAGGAGGAACAAGGACTTTTAGCTAGGCAAAGCTTAGAAGGACTCTGTTCTCACCACATAGAAGGCTCCACCACAATATTGGCCGGGCAGAACAGCTATAGAGAAAGCTGGAGATTCAGAATTAACTTCGCTTCAGGCAAGTTGGATTCACATGTATATGGAGTAAAGGAGGCCTCTAACCTGCTCAGCTGTTACCGGAATGTGCACTCTCCACCCCGACCAGCTCCCCGGGATCTGCTTGAACCATCATCAGTAAAAGGTATGAAAAAGGAGCTACCCTGTGTGTGACTGAATTATTACTACACCCTGCATCATCACCACCATAGACTTCCAGGGACACGTCTCACCTGTGGGAGACTTGCCACCAAGCTGCCCCATAACATCCCCTGTGAAGACCCTTACAGCAGCGCTGGTACAATTACCAGAAACCACAGGTGGCGTCACGAACTATCCTAATAATCCCCTGTAAATATCTTCCCCCATTGCACGACCGCCAGGGCCACGGACCGAGCCACCGCTACCAGTGACAACTCCCATAGATGCCCATGGGCTCGGCTCCAAGTACCCCATAGCCCTGGTATCCACAATTGTGGTGCGTGGTCGCAACATGTTCAATACTTCTTCCCTGTGTAATTTCTCATTATTACACATAATTTATGGACGTCTATGTTGATTTATTTGCCTGTGTGAATTGGATGGGTGGTTACCGACATCTGGTGAGAATTTCATGTCAAAAGGATCTTTAGAAATATATTTACTTAGAAAATTGGTGACGTGTTCAATAGTTATTTCACCCTCTGTGGATGCTAGATACAAAAATTATATAGCTATACAGCTACTATTGTTCCACAAACTTTACCTGTTTTACTTGTGTTAAGGACTGTCCACTATAAGAGAACCATTGCTACTGCATTCATTCAGAAAAAGCAGTACCCCTGACCACAGATTGTGTGCGGTATTGCAGCTCAGTTCCACTCACTTCGATGGGGTTGTACTGAGTTACCATAGTCAGGGGTGGCAATTTTTCTACATGTTTTTCTTATCCTGGATAACCCCTTTAACGCTACAGTCTATTGATTGGAGGAGGTGTGATCTCAGCAATATACACTGTAACGCTCTCTCCTCTGCTGATTAATAAGGAATTTGTAATCAATGAAGCGCACAGAGGATAAGTGCGGGGCGATGCGGTGTGTCCTGTCCCTCCATAATGATCACTTATTGATCACATGGAGAGAATTACGGTAAGTGTGCGCCACACAAGTAACGGACAACTGGACAGAAATAGCTGTCCTGCTATTCAGCCTGGATATGGACTCTCATACAAAAATGTAGCAGTGCTGAGATCACCATCTATGTGTCACACCGATATTTCAGGCTTTTACTGAATATCTGTAGCTTTACAAAGAGATACATGACGAGTTTATTTATGTTACCAAATGCACAAAGGATCTGTACTACCAAGAAAAATAGTGTAGGAACTTAAAGCATTAAATATTTTTTACTTAATGGGAACCTATCTCCATGAAAAAGTAGTCCAATCTGTAAGCACCATGTTATAGAGAAAGGGGGAGCTGAAGAAATTTATATAAAGTCTGGTGAGAAAACACCCATAACCTGTGTTTTCATCATTTATACCTTTGCTCTTTCTGGGATCTTTGGTCCAGTGGGCGATCCTATCGGTGATTGATAGTTACCTCTGCATGTACACTTATATAAGGGTAACAGGAGAAAATGGACTATACAATTTGTTGGGCAATTTCTCCTGCTTAAACCGATACACCATATGTGGGGGAAAACTACTGTTTGGGTGCACAACACGGTTCGCAAGGGAAGGAGCGCTATTTGACTTTTGGAGCACAAAATTGTCTGGAATAGATAGCGGACGCCATGTTGCGGTTGCAGAGCTCCTGATGTACCTAAACGGAGGTAACGCCCTCAATTGAGACCCATTTTGGAAACTACAACCCTTAAGGAACTTATCTAGATGTGTGGTGAGTACCTTGAACCCACAGGTGCTTCACAGAATTTTATAACGTTGAGCCGTGAAAATGGAAAAAAAATAAATTTTTTCCCACAAAAATTTTGGTTTTCCCACAAATTTTCTATTTTCACAAGAGTAACAGGAGATAATGGATTGCACAATTTGTTGTTCAATTTCACCTGAGTACATCGATGCCCCACATGTGGTGGAAAACTACAGTTTGGGCGCACGGAAGGGCTCAGAATTAAAGGAGAGGCAATTGAATTCTGGATCTCATTTTTTGGAGTAGATTGCAGATGGCATGTCACATTTAAAGAGACCCTGACATGCCAAAGCAGCACAAACCTCCTAAAGGTGACCCCATTTTGCAAAGTACCCCTCTTGAGGAATTCATCTAGGTATGTAGTGAGCATTTTTAATCTTCAGACGATTCACAGAGTTGTATAACATTAGACTGAGTGAATGGAAAATACAATTTTTCCACTAAATTGTTGCTTTGGCCCCAAGTTTTTAATTTTCAAAAGGTGTGATCAGAGAAAATGAACTGTAAAATTTGTTGTGCAATTTCTCTTGAGACACCAATACCCCATATGTGGTTAAAAACTACTTTTGAGGCACAGCGCAAAGCTCAGAAGGTAAGAAGCACCATGTTGGAGTTCAGATTTTGCTGGAATAGTTTGGGGGTGCCATGTCCCACTGTAAGAGTCCCTGAGGTGTCAGAACAGCAGAACCTCCCATAGGTGACCACATTTTACAAAATATACCTCCCAATGAATTCATCTAGGGGTGCAGTGAGCATAATGACATCACATGTGCTTCACAGAAGTTTATACCATTGGGCAGTGAATAAAAAATAATGTCATTTTTAACACAAAAAATAGCTTTAGTACCAAATCTTTCATTTTTCACATGGGGAAATGGGTAAAAATGGCACCAAAATTTTTCACACAATTTTTGCTGAATGTATAAATACCCCATGTGTCGCTGTACAGTTCTGCTTAAACATATGGCGAGACTCGGTAGGGACGGAGCGCTAATTGACTCTTGGATAACAAATTATTGCAGAACAGTTTGCGGGCTTCATATGCAGAGCCCCTAAGTGACAAGAGAGCAGAATCCCCCTTCAAGTGTAGTTGTAGTTACGATTTTGCACAGCTCATGGACCCGTAAGTTAAGCGGGCTTTCATACGGAAATTCCAAACATGTGGACACTTGTGGTTTAGGTACACTGTGGAGCTCAGAAGGGAGGGGGCATTAGGATTTCTGAGAGCAGAACTTTTTTTAGTTTTTTGTCACAATTTTTTATTTCTTTTTACGAAATGCACTGAAGACTGAAATAGTGTGACAGTTTTATAGGTCAAGTCGTTCTGGATGCAGCGATATCAAATAAGTGTATTTTTTTTTACATACATATACCTATTTATTGGTTTAATATTTTTTTAATTTTTCTATGGATTTTATGATTTTTAAAAAATAATTTTACTTTTTTTTTTATTTTTTACTTTTTTACTTAGTCCCTCTGTGGAAGCTTAACGTGTATTAGTCTGATCGCTGGCATAATGCATTACACCGGTCAGTGCTGCACTGACAGAGGCCTCTTAGCTCTCAGCATGTTCTAACAGGCCTGCCAGAGTTGGCTAGCCCAGAGGTTATTATGATCCGTTGGCCTCGGGATGACGTCGCTGGGACGCAGATCGATGTGATAGTGGAATTTAGGGCGTTAAATTGCCAGGGGAGGTGCGGGTTCAGCTCCTGGCAATGACAGTCGCAGCCAAGGCTATAACTTAAGGTACTGCCACACTAAACAATCCCGCTAGCGATCACGATAACGACGCATACTAATGCGATCGCTAGCGGGATTGTTTCTATATCGCTAAATGCGGCCACATTTAGCGATATAGTTAACGACGCTATCGCCGTTAGCGATCTTCTTAACGACTTTAGCGGTACAAAAGTACCGCTAAATCGCTAAGAAAAGGTGCCACACAGCGATAAGATACTTACCCAGCGGGAGCGCCGACGAGAAAATAGGGTCCGGAACGATTCCAGCGACGAGCGAGATCACAGCAGGAAGCTCGTCGCTGGAAGCTGCCGCACTGAACAACATCGCTAACGGGATCGCTAAATAGTGACGTTTTTTAGCGATCCCGTTAGCGATATTGTTTAGTGTGGCATACCCTTTAGGCCAAGCTCCCAGCAGTGGTCGTGCTGTCCGAGGTCCTGATCTCCAGAACTATCCATCCATTTACTTCTATCTATCTACCTATCTGCTACCTATCTATTATCTATCTATCTATATGTAAGGGGATTGAATAATGTTGCTGCCCTACCTTTTCTCCTTAGTTGGTCCCGGTACCGTATGTATCAGTATAATATAAGTCAATGTGTACTTGTCACTAGATTGTGGTACTGCTACATGAATATATGTATTACAGCCTATAGATAATGGTACTGCTACACTAATATGTGTATTACCTTTCCTGTAAATATGTATAATAATGACATGTTCTTTTGCACTGAAATGTATATCTAGCGTATTGTAATTGTGCTTAATTATAGTGAAATGTAGTGTTCATGTTTGGCCACTAGATGGGGGGACATTATAGAATATAGCATGGGAAATAGTTAAATATAGGAGGGGCTGCTGTGTGGTAAGGTAGGAACATATCCTGAGTTTAGTCAGTCAGGGCTGGGCGCCTGAACCGTCCACACGGGCTACAGGCCCAGGACGCCTCAGCAGTCACGTAACGTTTGAAAGAAGTAGGTCCAGCCATTCAGAGTCCTATAGGGACAGAAGGACAGTGTGAAGCAGCAGAGCTGAAAAACAATCATACCCAGTCTAATCAAATGACCAAATGCACTAGCAGGATGCAGCAGGCTCCCATGGATAAAGGCTGGAGAAGCAACAGGTGCTTACCACTGATAAAGGCAGCCACCCTATCACAAAAACAGTGATGATGAAGGTGTTAACTGCTTAGTGGGAAAAAAAACACACAGATACAAGTTGCTTAAAACATGAATGTCATGCACAGTGTCTGGATAACAGCCTATTTTAAACGCCTATGATGGAAGGCGGGCTGGTCAGCACTGAATGTGCACAACACAAAAAACCAAGCCATCAAAAAGAGCCCGGGTGCACCCTGCAAAAGATGATAAAAAGTGCAAAAAATGATGCATATGATAAATGCATCGGATGAGGTATTAGTTACTATTTTGGCCAAAGCAGATAAGCTCGCAACCCAACGTCAAGGGTCCTCATTTTATTGCGAGTAACTAACTAGACATAAATTAAAAAAAAAAACATTTTTAGCAAAAGCAAATCATGAAAAACAATCATACCCAGTCTAATCAAATGACCAAATGCACTAGCAGGATGCAGCAGGCTCCCATGGATAAAGGCTGGAGAAGCAACAGGTGCAGAGCTGCAACAGCTTGGAGTGGAAGAAAGGAAGCGGTCCGGAAAGTACAGGGCACAGATTGTTCAAGATGTGGCAGATCATTGCATGGGCAGATGGTCTCAGATCCAGGGCAAAACGGACGAGGGAATCCCCAGAAGTAGTGAGTCTGGACAAGGAGAACGCTGCGGTACCGCCAAAGGCGCTATTACCCTGTAATGTACTGGAGGACGTGGAAAGGAGTACAGGGAAAGTGCAGGATGTGAACTGTATGGAACATGATGCCGTTTCTGACCAGAATGTGCGGCAAAGTGTATCGAGTAAAGTTCTTCGTTTTGCATTAGAATCAGACTGTGTCTCAGTTCTTGTGAAACCGACTACAGAAGGTCCCCAGCACCTCAGAGGAGTGAGAGAAGACACAGGTATGCTGGTGGGAGAGTGCTGTTTTCATGTAAGAGGAGGCCAGGTCTCAGATACACCTGAGCACTCGGCCATGATTACACCCCAGGCCGCCTACTCCTACATATCATCTATCTATTATATTCATCTATCTATCTATCTTTCTATCTATCTATCTATCTATTCTATCTATCATCTATTATCTATCTATCTATGATCTATTATCTATCTATTATCATCTATCTATCATCTATTATCTATCTATTCTATATCTATCTATCTATCTATCTATCTATCTATATCTATCTATCTATTATCTACATCTATACAACATCTATCAAATATCTAT
Organism: Oophaga sylvatica; assembly: GCA_033576555.1. Lineage (NCBI taxonomy): Eukaryota > Metazoa > Chordata > Amphibia > Anura > Dendrobatidae > Oophaga > Oophaga sylvatica. The sequence continues at coordinate 627,083,880 of JARQOD010000002.1, forward strand.
CTATCTATCTATCTATCTATCTATCTATCTATCTATCTATCTATCTATCTATCTATCTCTCTATTATGTGTTATCTATCATCTATCTGTCTATTATCTATCTATCCATCCAAGAGTTAACTAACTGCAGTATACTCTATTAATATTCTTAGGGGAAAAACTGTCTTGTAATCTTGAAAAATATTTTTTTACATTTTTTTCTCTGGGTGATGAGATTAATAACTAATGCAGAAAATTGATCCATTACATAATTTGGCTGCAGTAAAGCACGTTAGTAACATCTATGACGATGCTTTGTATTAGTTCACTGCATAACACACAGAGTATAGAAAGTTCTTAGAGTTTCAGATCCCAAATTTCAATTATTTATAGGATGTGAAATGTGCTTGTCAAACCCAAAATGTAGCGTGCTGAATATTTCATGGCTTCTTGCCCTGTAGTGCACGCTATTTCCATACACTTCAAAAGAAGATCTGTGTGAAATCAAGTACAATACAAAGTGTAACCTGCTAGTTACAAATGTGCTAAACGTTGGGAGTTTCCTACCCTGCGAAATAAAGGAAAACTTAGGTGAATGTTGATTTCCTTGCACATCCCTCTTACATGGACCAGGTGGACGATCAAAGCCTCGCAAAGGTCTCCAAAGTTCAGGAGCAGAACTTTTAAAGGAGGGTTTCTAAGTAAGTTAGTGCTGTCAGCAGAGAAGGTAATTTCTCCCCCACCCTCCATTTTACAAATACAATCTAAGTATCTTTAAGTATCTAATATTCCTGGTAGTTTGGGTTGGTGCAGAGATCATGATTCCCTTCTTACTGCCATAGAGTTACATTTTAATATACTGATTGCCTGCAGCCACCACTAGTGGGAGCTCACTGCATACAGATTATTAAGGCATCTGCATTGCGCTCCCCCTAGTGGCTACAGAAGTAATTATATAATTTAAAGGGTTAAACTTTTGTAGCTAATGTTTTTATAACCACCTACCCATGCTGCTCAAGAACTCCTCTTTTTGACCAGCGTTATGAGCATTCACCTCACCAGGTGAAACATACACTTACATTAGAACAGCTAGTTCTCACCATTAGGCCGGAGTCACACTACTGTATAATACGGACGAGTGCTATGCTATAAAAAAAAAATCGCATAGCACTCGGACCAATCTTAATCAATGGGGCAGCTCCCATCACTGTTTTTTTCTCATCCGTATTATATGTGCGAGTGGCTGCTACCCCCATCATCTACATGGTATCTATCTACCATTTATCTCTCTCTATATTTCATCTATCCATCTATTGTTATCTATCTCATAACTATCTATTATCTATCCTTCTATTATTGATCTATTATCTATCTATCTGTTATCTCTCTATCTATCATCTATTATTATCTATTAGCTATCTATTTATCTATTATCTATCTATCTATTATCTGTCTATCTATCTATCTATCTATCTATCTATCTATCTATCTATCTATCTATCTATCTACCTATTATCTTCCTCTCCCTCCTCCCAGACGCTGAGATACTCATTGCCCCGGTGGCTCAGCAGTGTCTCCTGGTCTCTTGGGCCCGTGTACAGGGCGCATGGGTCACTCTGTGGCACGCTCCGCGCCTCTTAGAGGGTTAGTGCGTGCACTCTGAATCTGCCCTTAGCTAATAGGTGGGAAGCATTATATTTGGAAGGCATGCTCCCCTCTAAGCAGGTGCCGGTACAGTGCCGACCTTAGTGATAGTTTGCGTTTGTCGCGGCTAGTTAGCTGTCAGGTCCCTGAATCTATTCTGTTAGAACCTGTATCTGTTATCTGTGTTGCCTAAACTTGAAGACGCTTCGGCGGTACCTGAGCCCGAAACTGCTCTGGTGGTACTTGTGCCTGAAGACGCTCCGGCGGTACCTGAGCCTGAAACTGCTCTGGTGGTACTTGTGCCTGAAGACGCTCCGGCGGTACCTGAGCCTGAAACTGCTCTGGTGGTACTTGTGCCTGAAGACGCTCCGGCGGTACCTGAGCCTGAAACTGCTCTGGTGGTACTTGTGCCTGAAGACGCTCCGGCGGTACCTGAGCCCGAAACTGCTCTGGTGGTACTTGTGCCTGAAGACGCTCCAGCGGTACCTGAGCCCGAAACTGCTCTGGTGGTACTTGTGCCTGAAGACGCTCCGGCGGTACCTGAGCCTGAAACTGCTCTGGTGGTACTTGTGCCTGAAGACGCTCCGGCGGTACCTGAGCCTGAAACTGCTCTGGTGGTACTTGTGCCTGAAGACGCTCCGGCGGTACCTGAGCCCGAAACTGCTCTGGTGGTACTTGTGCCTGAAGACGCTCCAGTGGTACCTGAGCCCGAAACTGCTCTGTCTGGTGGTACTTGTGCCTGAAGACGCTCCAGCGGTACCTGAGCCCGAAACTGCTCTGGTGGTACTTGTGCCTGAAGACGCTCCGGCGGTACCTGAGCCTGAAACTGCTCTGGAGGTACTTGTGCCTGAAGACGCTCCGGCGGTACCTGAGCCCGAAACTGCTCTGGTGGTACTTGTGCCTGAAGACGCTCCGGTGGTACCTGAGCCCGAAACTGCTCTGGTGGTACTTGTGCCTGAAGACGCTCCGGCGGTACCTGAGCCCGAAACTGCTCTGGTGGTACTTGTGCCTGAAGACGCTCCGGCGGTACCTGAGCCTGAAACTGCTCTGGTGGTACTTGTGCCTGAAGACGCTCCGGCGGTACCTGAGCCCGAAACTGCTCTGGTGGTACTTGTGCCTGAAGACGCTCCAGTGGTACCTGAGCCCGAAACTGCTCTGGTGGTACTTGTGCCTGAAGACGCTCCGGTGGTACCTGAGCCCGAAACTGCTCTGGTGGTACTTGTGCCTGAAGACGCTCCAGCGGTACCTGAGCACGAAACTGCTCTGGTGGTACTTGTGCCTGAAGACGCTCCGGCGGTACCTGAGCCTGAAACTGCTCTGGAGGTACTTGTGCCTGAAGACGCTCCGGCGGTACCTGAGCCCGAAACTGCTCTGGTGGTACTTGTGCCTGAAGACGCTCCGGTGGTACCTGAGCCCGAAACTGCTCTGGTGGTACTTGTGCCTGAAGACGCTCCGGCGGTACCTGAGCCCGAAACTGCTCTGGTGGTACTTGTGCCTGAAGACGCTCCGGCGGTACCTGAGCCTGAAACTGCTCTGGCGGTACCTGAGCCCGAAACTGCTCTGGTGGTACTTGTGCCTTAAGACGCTCCAGCGGTACCTGAGCCCGAAACTGCTCTGGTGGTACTTGTGCCTGAAGACGCTCCGGCGGTACCTGAGCCCGAAACTGCTCTGGTGGTACTTGTGCCTGAAGACGCTCCGGCGGTACCTGAGCCTGAAACTGCTCTGGTGGTACTTGTGCCTGAAGACGCTCCGGCGGTACCTGAGCCCGAAACTGCTCTGGTGGTACTTGTGCCTGAAGACGCTCCGGCGGTACCTGAGCCTGAAACTGCTCTGGTGGTACTTGTGCCTGAAGACGCTCCGGCGGTACCTGAGCCTGAAACTGCTCTGGTGGTACTTGTGCCTGAAGACGCTCCGGCGGTACCTGAGCCCGAAACTGCTCTGGTGGTACTTGTGCCTGAAGACGCTCCAGCGGTACCTGAGCCCGAAACTGCTCTGGTGGTACTTGTGCCTGAAGACGCTCCGGCGGTACCTGAGCCTGAAACTGCTCTGGTGGTACTTGTGCCTGAAGATGCTCCGGCGGTACCTGAGCCTGAAACTGCTCTGGTGGTACTTGTGCCTGAAGACGCTCCGGCGGTACCTGAGCCCGAAACTGCTCTGGTGGTACTTGTGCCTGAAGATGCTCCGGTGGTACCTGAGCCCGAAACTGCTCTGGTGGTACTTGTGCCTGAAGACGCTCCAGCGGTACCTGAGCCCGAAACTGCTCTGGTGGTACTTGTGCCTGAAGACGCTCCGGCGGTACCTGAGCCTGAAACTGCTCTGGAGGTACTTGTGCCTGAAGATGCTCCGGCGGTACCTGAGCCCGAAACTGCTCTGGTGGTACTTGTGCCTGAAGACGCTCCGGTGGTACCTGAGCCCGAAACTGCTCTGGTGGTACTTGTGCCTGAAGACGCTCCGGCGGTACCTGAGCCCGAAACTGCTCTGGTGGTACTTGTGCCTGAAGACGCTCCGGCGGTACCTGAGCCTGAAACTGCTCTGGCGGTACCTGAGCCCGAAACTGCTCTGGTGGTACTTGTGCCTTAAGACGCTCCGGCGGTACCTGAGCCCGAAACTGCTCTGGTGGTACTTGTGCCTGAAGACGCTCCAGCGGTACCTGAGCCCGAAACTGCTGTGGTGGTACTTGTGCCTGAAGACGCTCCGGCGGTACCTGAGCCTGAAACTGCTCTGGTGGTACTTGTGCCTGAAGACGCTCCGGCGGTACCTGAGCCTGAAACTGCTCTGGTGGTACTTGTGCCTGAAGACGCTCCGGGGTACCTGAGCCCGAAACTGCTCTGGTGGTACTTGTGCCTGAAGACGCTCCGGTGGTACCTGAGCCCGAAACTGCTCTGGTGGTACTTGTGCCTGAAGACGCTCCAGCGGTACCTGAGCCCGAAACTGCTCTGGTGGTACTTGTGCCTGAAGACGCTCCGGCGGTACCTGAGCCTGAAACTGCTCTGGAGGTACTTGTGCCTGAAGACGCTCCGGCGGTACCTGAGCCCGAAACTGCTCTGGTGGTACTTGTGCCTGAAGACGCTCCGGTGGTACCTGAGCCCGAAACTGCTCTGGTGGTACTTGTGCCTGAAGACGCTCCGGCGGTACTGTATCGACCCGCCACCACAATTGTGGATTACCAGGCAATGGGGTACTCAGAGCCGAGCCCATGGAAGTCTATGGGGTTTGTCACAGGTAGCTGTGGCTCGGTCTGTGGCCCGGGCGGTCTGGCGTATGTTGGGGATATATTTACAGGGGATAGGTTTATATACAGTTCGTGACGCCACCTGTAGTATTCTGGTAATTAGTACCAGCGCTGCTGTAGATCTCTGAGGGGATGGTGATGCAGCTAGATGTCGGGTCCCCTACAGGTGGGACTCTTCCCTCAGGTCTATGAAGTTAGTGAAGTCGGGTGCAGGTAAATAACACAGTCTCACACGGTCAGCGTCTTTCCATACCTTTACTTGTAAGATGTTCAGGCAGGTCCCAGGGAGGCTGATCCAAGGAGAGTGTATCTTGAGACAGCAGCTGGACAAGTTAGGGGCCTCCTTTACTTCCAATACAACGAGTACAACCAGCCTGAAGCGTAGTTCCCTCAATATCTCCAGCTAATCTATAGCTGTACCACCCAGTCAGCTTTGTGTTAGGAGCCTTCCTGCGAAGAAGCTGAATTCTTATCTTGTCGTGCACTGACTCAAAGTCTTCACTTCCCCTGACCCCAGTTACGTACTGACTATAAGGGGCTTGTTTGCCGCGACCTAAGGTCCGGTAAATTCCTGGTTTTCTTACCACTATGCTTGTAACAATAGTGATCCTTCGGTCCCCAGTGACCGGTAGCAATGTGCAGGACTTCTTCAATCCGTAAGCACTATTCCAATAAACCACTGTGCCTTTCGCCTTGTCCTCGCTGGTAACATAAGCACTCACACTAGCCAAGGGTCGAGTAGTCACTTCTTTCTTTTCCTTCACTTCAAAGTTAGTTACAGATGCTCAGTTATCAATAGGCAGGAGCACGTCTCTGAACCTGATACCGTCCTTTAGACAGGATGCTGAAGACTTTCTGCACTAAACTTCTTCTTTCCTTCCAGTGTATGCTGATGAGGTACAGCTCTGACTAGGCTAAGGTGAATTACACCACCTATACTAGACTCCACTTTCCAAAGCTGGTGATAGAGCAATCTGGACTGCTTCCTCCCTCCAGACGTCCTCTCTCTCTGAAGTCTCAACACCGACTAAATCACTCCAACACATACACCTTGACCACTCCCTCAAGAGTAAACTCCACTACCCTAAGGGTGTGTCTAGTATATGTTGAGTGAATGAATATTTAGCATTAAACTGCTGTCTCGCCACACACTCTCCAGGGTACTGCGTGTGCCTAACACCAGGGCTACAAATTCCCCCATGGTAAAAGACAGCACTCCCGGGCTGTAAAATACAAAAGAGACATTTTTGTTTATGCAATAAACATTAAACAATAACTTCTTCCCATCCGGGAGGTGAGAATATCTTGAACGTTGCGAACAATAACATTTTACATATAGAAATACAAAAGTATCAAATAGCATTCAATAAATATACGGTATACTTGTGAAGGACCCGCACCAAACCTTCAACGTGGGTCCTGGGTGGGCTGCAGGACATCCGATTGCAGACCTCACTCAGTGCCACACCACACGGGTTTTGTTTTCAGAGGTAGTTGTACTGGTTTATGTAAAACCAAGAGAAAGCACCGAAGCGCAACTATTTACAAGTAAGTTCTGGGTTGGCATAGTCCTCAACCTCCAAGTCCAATGTAAAACCAAAGACATATTATATAATATCACATAATACTAAAGTGCAAAAACTTTTTCTGGTTACCCAGCCGGGCATTCTACGGTTAGCAAAATATATATGCATCATATATATACTCTTCAACTGGTGCTAAACTTTATAAAACATTTTCAAACTTTCTACTTATGGTAGACCCGATATGGATCCCACCAATTCTTCTTTACTTATTTATTCATTTTCAAATAATACACTTTCCAATACATTTTCCACCCCGGGGCTGGAACAATGCGATGCTCGCACAGGACCGTTCCTATTCCTGGGCCCAGTGCCCAGCACCAAGATCATCGACTCCACCATCGGGGTCTGTGTGGCTGGTGTGCACTGGGCTGGTGGGGATGTTGGGGGCTCCAGCAGGGTGTCATCATCGCTGGTTATCTGCAGGGCCGGTTCACTCCGGTCCTCTAGGCCGCAGGGCCCGTCCTCCTCTGGGGACGCTGCTGCAGCATAAGATACTGGGCAAAAAGCAGGCTTTTGTAGTGACTCAATTGAGATCGCATCAGACTCTTGCGATGTAGATTGGGTCGCCGATTGCGATGCAGAGTAGATCGCCGATTGCGATACGGAGGTGTACGCAGGGGGCGATGCCGATGCACAATGCTGGTGTGATGCAGAGCAGGAAGCAGGTGTGCGCAATGGCTCAGTTGGGAACGCACTAACCTGCTGCTGTCGCTGCTCCATCATTGACAGCTGAGTCCCCGGCGGTGTCCCTACCGGGGATCGATCATCTGCTGCGGCCTCCTGGCCGGGCGGGCGTTCCGGAACTGGCGGTACCTCCTCAACCTCCTTCGCCTCCACCGCTTCACCGGTGGGATCAGGATTGGTACTTTCGGGGCAGCCTCCGGTTGCTCCTTTGCCTTGGGCAGCAGAATTTTCGGTAACTCGAATCGTGCATGTTCTTCTTTGATTTCCAGCAATGCTTGCTGCAGGTGCAGGACCACGGATGACTCCGATGCTGGTGGCAGCTTGGCTGGGGCACGGGGCCTGCCTTCCTCCGCTTCCCTGCTCGGCTGCACACGTCCTGCCTCCATGATGTTCCAGACGATTCCTTCTTCTTCCTGCGGAGACATCCGGTCTCCTCCGTGGAGGTGGGGTTTGCGTCTCCTCCTCCTCGCAGGGAAGGTGAAGAGGAGGCGGACCTCCTTTGCTGTAGGGCAGGATCGCATGTTGTAATAGCACTTTGAGAGGGCAGGCATTTTCTTCGCGCCACAGGGGGGTAGACGCCCACGAAGGTACGCCCACCTTCTTCTCCAGCGCCTGAGGGCGCGAATATGGCGACAAAGATGGCGATTTTGGCGCCAAAAGTACAAACAGTCCTTTTTCACAAAAACAATTCCTTAGGCACACAGGGCTCGCAATTCTGCGAGTTTCGCATCCTGTTCGTGACGCCAAAGTTGTATCGACCCGCCACCACAATTGTGGATTACCAGGGCAATGGGGTACTCAGAGCCGAGCCCATGGAAGTCTATGGGGTTTGTCACAGGTAGCTGTGGCTCGGTCTGTGGCCCGGGCGGTCTGGCGTATGTTGGGGATATATTTACAGGGGATAGGTTTATATACAGTTCGTGACGCCACCTGTAGTATTCTGGTAATTAGTACCAGCGCTGCTGTAGATCTCTGAGGGGATGGTGATGCAGCTAGATGTCGGGTCCCCTACAGGTGGGACTCTTCCCTCAGGTCTATGAAGTTAGTGAAGTCGGGTGCAGGTAAATAACACAGTCTCACACGGTCAGCGTCTTTCCATACCTTTACTTGTAAGATGTTCAGGCAGGTCCCAGGGAGGCTGATCCAAGGAGAGTGTATCTTGAGACAGCAGCTGGACAAGTTAGGGGCCTCCTTTACTTCCAATACAACGAGTACAACCAGCCTGAAGCGTAGTTCCCTCAATATCTCCAGCTAATCTATAGCTGTACCACCCAGTCAGCTTTGTGTTAGGAGCCTTCCTGCGAAGAAGCTGAATTCTTATCTTGTCGTGCACTGACTCAAAGTCTTCACTTCCCCTGACCCCAGTTACGTACTGACTATAAGGGGCTTGTTTGCCGCGACCTAAGGTCCGGTAAATTCCTGGTTTTCTTACCACTATGCTTGTAACAATAGTGATCCTTTGGTCCCCAGTGACCGGTAGCAATGTGCAGGACTTCTTCAATCCGTAAGCACTATTCCAATAAACCACTGTGCCTTTCGCCTTGTCCTCGCTGGTAACATAAGCACTCACACTAGAAAGGGTCGAGTAGTCACTTCTTTCTTTTCCTTCACTTCAAAGTTAGTTACAGATGCTCAGTTATCAATAGGCAGGAGCACGTCTCTGAACCTGATACCGTCCTTTAGACAGGATGCTGAAGACTTTCTGCACTAAACTTCTTCTTTCCTTCCAGTGTATGCTGATGAGGTACAGCTCTGACTAGGCTAAGGTGAATTACACCACCTATACTAGACTCCACTTTCCAAAGCTGGTGATAGAGCAATCTGGACTGCTTCCTCCCTCCAGACGTCCTCTCTCTCTGAAGTCTCAACACCGACTAAATCACTCCAACACATACACCTTGACCACTCCCTCAAGAGTAAACTCCACTACCCTAAGGGTGTGTCTAGTATATGTTGAGTGAATGAATATTTAGCATTAAACTGCTGTCTCGCCACACACTCTCCAGGGTACTGCGTGTGCCTAACACCAGGGCTACACAGTACCTGAGCCCGAAACTGCTCTGGTGGTACTTGTGCCTGAAGACGCTCCGGCGGTACCTGAGCCTGAAACTGCTCTGGCGGTACCTGAGCCCGAAACTGCTCTGGTGGTACTTGTGCCTTAAGACGCTCCAGCGGTACCTGAGCCCGAAACTGCTCTGGTGGTACTTGTGCCTGAAGACGCTCCGGCGGTACCTGAGCCTGAAACTGCTCTGGTGGTACTTGTGCCTGAAGACGCTCCGGCGGTACCTGAGCCGAAACTGCTCTGGTGGTACTTGTGCCTGAAGACGCTCCGGCGGTACCTGAGCCGAAACTGCTCTGGTGGTACTTGTGCCTGAAGACGCTCCGGCGGTACCTGAGCCCGAAACTGCTCTGGTGGTACTTGTGCCTGAAGACGCTCCGGCGGTACCTGAGCCCGAAACTGCTCTGGTGGTACTTGTGCCTGAAGACGCTCCAGCGGTACCTGAGCCGAAACTGCTCTGGTGGTACTTGTGCCTGAAGACGCTCCGGCGGTACCTGAGCCTGAAACTGCTCTGGTGGTACTTGTGCCTGAAGATCGCTCCGGCGGTACCTGAGCCGAAACTGCTCTGGTGGTACTTGTGCCTGAAGACGCTCCAGTGGTACCTGAGCCCGAAACTGCTCTGGTGGTACTTGTGCCTGAAGACGCTCCAGCGGTACCTGAGCCCGAAACTGCTCTGGTGGTACTTGTGCCTGAAGACGCTCCGGCGGTACCTGAGCCTGAAACTGCTCTGGAGGTACTTGTGCCTGAAGACGCTCCGGCGGTACCTGAGCCCGAAACTGCTCTGGTGGTACTTGTGCCTGAAGACGCTCCGGTGGTACCTGAGCCCGAAACTGCTCTGGTGGTACTTGTGCCTGAAGACGCTCCGGCGGTACCTGAGCCCGAAACTGCTCTGGTGGTACTTGTGCCTGAAGACGCTCCGGCGGTACTGAGCCTGAAACGCTCTGGCGGTACCTGAGCCCGAAACTGCTCTGGTGGTACTTGTGCCTTAAGACGCTCCAGCGGTACCTGAGCCCGAAACTGCTCTGGTGGTACTTGTGCCTGAAACGCTCCGGCGGTACCTGAGCCCGAAACTGCTCTGGTGGTACTTGTGCCTGAAGACGCTCCGGCGGTACCTGAGCCTGAAACTGCTCTGGTGGTACTTGTGCCTGAAGACGCTCCGGCGGTACCTGAGCCCGAAACTGCTCTGGTG
>JARQOD010000002.1:627094351-627228212 GCA_033576555.1 Oophaga sylvatica
GCTTCTTCTTAACTTCTAGCAACGAAGAGTGCGAATAAAAAAAAATTGTATATTCAAGGGTGAAAAGCAAATACAAAAATGACCACCTTCCACAGCCCTGACACCATCACAATCCTAACGTTCACTTTATTGACTAATTCCAATCTCCATGTTCCTTTTCCTCATTGTACCTTATCTCATTGACCCTACGAGGTCATCCTAAAAGGGGAGTCCTGACCTACGCTTTTTTTGCTGTTTCCCATCCCAATGGGGGAGTGAAATGTGCAGCCCCCTATCCTCATGTCTGCCTACCGGTGGCAGTGCCAACCAAATCCTGGAGACCCAATATTATGAAGATAAATGCAGTTTAAGTTGGGAAAAACCTTTAATAAATTAAGGGGAAAATTTTCAAATTTCTGGGCAAATCTACATTTGCTTTAGGGCCAATGAAAAATCTGTAACGGCTCCCAATTGCCACATTGACTTATGCGCATATTTTAGTTCCCTTGGGCACCAGGGTTTTGGGTGCTCACCCTGATGCCCATAGAGCTAGAAAAGGCAACAAATGATGTTTCACAACTTCAAAATCTGACTACACGGGTTTGCTTTATCTGTTTCCCATGGAATGCTTTTCTTTACAAGTGTTCTTTATAGAACACTTCTCAAGGCACAGCACTCAAATCATTGCCTCTACTTCCCACCGCCCCATCTGGAGCATTATCTTTGCTTTAACGCTGTAGACTTTATCCTGTTCTGTCGTGCAGTAAATAGCCTCATTGAATTAAAAACAACAGTGCGTTATTTTAATGAGGTAATTTTATTGCGTGGCGCAGGACGGCCCGATTCCGATTCTTTCTGCTCAGTTCCCGCTGAGCGCTTTTTTACATCTCCTGTGTCACAGAAATAACCAGTTCATTGCAAATCTTTCCTTACAACCTCTATCTGATCAGACCAGTTTACAATGTTGATTCCAGAGAGAATATATTAATTCAAAGATCCAAGCCAATAACAAAAACAGAATTTTTTTTTTACCCCCATTCCATGCATTTAAAATCAGCGAAAAATTATACGATACACGCTATTCTAACATGTTGAGAATTTCCTCCGAAATTGGCTTGAAATACCCTTCAGTTCTAGTTTACGTCCTCGCTTAGGGACCCTCATCCATTAGTGGAGTGCAGAGAGGAAATAAACAGCGCCTAATACTGTGGAGGACTGACAAGTCCATGTGTTAGGAAGACAGACCATTTATTTTAATGGAACCACATAATGCTTCATTTGGTCTGCGGTGGTACCACAGGAATCAAGTCCAAGCTGTTGGGCTTCCCCAAAGATGAATAGGTGATCAATGGTGGTCAACTGAAAAGCCCTTTATTCTTAGGATGTTCTTATAAAAAACGGATTGTTAGCAATAAAGACTCTTTTTTGGTGGGACGGGATGGATTATTTAAAAGCCTTTCTCACTGTTAATATGTATCACATATCCACTGCTAAGTTTGAGATAATGGTGGCCTCCTTGCCCTGGTTCCCCTTTCTCATGTTTCTGAACTCCAGTATACATATAGCCCACTTCACAGGATAGCGACTTAGTGAGCGAGCAAAGTAATAAATTTACATAGTAGCAATCATTTATTTGAGACCCTTCACAAAATGGGATATCCATATATGTCTATTAGACATATGGAAAGAGCAGAATGTTCTATTGCATCTCCTGACCATGCATATGATAGCTGGCAGCTGAGCGCACATTCAGCCATCAACGTCCTCTGCCGACTACCCCATAGACATGAATGTTTGGCAAGCGTTCGTTGTGTTTTTAAAGGAAGATAGGGAAAGATGGTGCCAGGCGACTCTATCTTGGCATAACTTGAAATTTTTGGGGGAAAACTACTTTAAGAAACAGGAGAGCCCAAAACCCCTCTAGATAAAGTGAGAAATCTGGAGTAACCTGAATGTCAACCATATCTGAAGAACTGCGGATGGAGACCAAATTTTCCCGGACACGAACATCGGGGAAGACATTAGACCCTTGTGAGTGAAGTTTTAACTCTAGTTGCAAAAGTCAAGGCAATGAATTGAATAAATAAGAGAATCCAAATGCATTTATGATTTAGCATCTTCATGACTATTTTGGTTGACCAATCTGGAAAGCTGGGAAGCAACATAGTAAGAATGGATGCTTCTATAGCTATGCCAACTCCACCACTACCGTTGGATCTGTAAAGAACTTATTTAGCAATCTTGATTAGTTTGTTAGTACATATTACATTGGTGAGAAAGAGAAGAACTTTTGTTGACACTGAATTTCTTGCCTGGTGTCCGTTCCCATGGCAGGACCTAAAGTCAGAAAAGGAGATTGTACACTAAAAAATAAATTAGCACCTACAAGCTGGATATAAATTGGTAAAGTTTGCAAAAGATCAAGAATTCATGGGGGAATGTTAATTTTGAATATTGACAAATTACCAACTGTGTAAAAGTTCCTGGTTCCGGTGGTCTAAGATCGATTTCACATATTGAAGAAGTTGATCGATAAAGTCTGAAAACTTGGGGTAATATATGGTCTTCTAGGTATTTTGTTTAGAAGGACTATTGGAAGGGGAAGGGGGGGGACAACAATGAATTGTATATGGGAAGAAACATTCAAGACTCTGATCTTGAGGACCCCAATGACACTGATTGATGCAGAGGCTACTAAAGCAGCATATTTTAGGGCCCCAGATCAACATGATGCCGGAATACTACAGGATATCCAATCCCCTTGGTAAATGTTTGCACAGCTTAGGTGAAGAGAAGGAGAGCCGAGATGAAGGAGATAGATATAAGATGTAGGTATTTATAGCCCCATCTGTCCATAATATCACTAATTCATCAGCATCAAGGCAAATTCCATTGTTTTATAAAAAAAATATTTAGACTTGAGAGTCCTCAGTGGTTGATACCTTTTAATGGCTAACAAAAGATGGTAACAAATTGCAAGCTTTCGAGACTACGCAGGTCTCTTCATCAGGCATAGACTAATACAACATCTGAAGAATCACATATTATACACAAAATAGCACAGAAAAAAAGCAATAGGTAGGACAAGTGACATGAAGCAGAACTGTCATTATGGCAGAGGGATTAACATAAATATGACTAGTTCATAGATAAGGAGTGAAGGTTTATTACCCTCTGATTGGGGTCTGTATTGTGTTGTGATGACCCTAAAAGGTCAGGGAGGGAGATTCCTTAATTGTTGTAGAACGACATAAAACTCTGGGATATATTCATCCCAGCACTAGAGTGTCAAAGGTCATCATAAGTTTTTTATTCCCAGACTTTTCTATCCTTCTCAGATTTGAAGTTAGATTTTAATACAAGTATTTCCATATCTGTCATGCTATGACCGGGCATACAAAAGTGTTTGGCCACAGTAAATCCATTCTTTTTTCTCTTATCGTGTGGCGATGAGAATTCATCCTTGTTCTCAGTTTTTGCCGTCCTCCCCCACAAACAGACCCCCAGTTGGACATTTAGTACATATAATTAGGTAGACCACATTAGATGTGATGCAGCTGAAAGTACCTGGTATCTTGTAGTCCTGATGGAGTTGGGGATCTTTATCCTGTCCGTGGTCATTATAGATGTACAGGTCTTGCATTTCTTTTGTCTGCAAGGAAAGTTCCTGCAGCTGTGGGGAGGACAGGGAGCTTCTGACAATGATGCTTCTTAGATTTGGGGGCTGCCTAAAACATAGTAGTGGGGGGGTCTGGAAATATTGGGATTGTAATCGGGCATCTTTTTGTAGTAAAGGTTGTAGTTTCCGTGCAGCTCCCCTTAGCATCTCCAGACTTGGATTGTAGTGACCACTAGAGGCACCCGGTTATTTTCTTCTTTAGCTTTGTAATGTAGCAGGTGATTCTTGATATTCTGGTGGCTCTTGAATTTGGTTTTCTTTTTAAATTGTTTTATTTTAGTAATTACGTCTTGCTCAGAAATGGTAAAATAGTTGATGTTATTGACCTCTAGTGCCCACTCGCATTGCCCTGCAGCAGTCTGTCTCTGTACTATTTTTCTCATTGTTATCTAACTATATATTCAGGTGCAGTCTGCTGAAATCTAGGATAATCAGTCCTTTTGGGACTTTGTCTGCTGGTACACAGTAGTAAGTGAATAAAAGATTCAATTTATGTACGTAAATAAAAAATCCAGACATTGAAATTTCTTGTCCGATGTCCGTTCCCATGGCGGAACCTAAATTTTGGAAAAGGACATTATAGACTAACAAACAAATTAGCACACTATAATCGATCCTCTGTAAGACCATATGTTCGTAATAGGCTTAAATCCCTAAGAAAATGAACTTCAGAAAAAAAGACAACTTGTTGACTACTAAAATAATTGGAGTGAGCATGATCTGTAACATATGCAGAAGTTAATAAGCAGGGCAAGAGAATGGGAGGAAGAGGATGAGGAAGCAATATTTCTCTTACACTAATAGTCAATTGGGAGATCTGTTATGTTTAGGTAGCTGAGGAGGCAGGAGCAAAAAACCGCATAGGCAGGCTAACACCAGAGAGGTTGGAAACTAATAGGTTGCAGACCCCTAAACTAACCGCACAACTAGAAGTAGCCGTGGGACGCTCCTACAGTGCCCTAGACGCCTCGTCACAGCCAGAGAGATAGCTATCCCTGAAGATGGAAAGAGGAAAGCTAACTGCCCCGGAGTAGACCCCAAAAGAATAGGAAGCCCCCAGACATATAATGGCGGTTAGACAAGATGAAAATACGAACACAGACAGAAAATAGATTGAGCAAACGCTGGGGCCCAAAACTGTCTAGATAGGACAGCAAAGGAGAGAATACTGTCTGCAACCCAAAAAACCCTAGGCAAAACTCCAACACTTCTGAATCCAAAAATACTGAGACCATACGGTCTCGACCACCTATATCAGATCTCTGGTGTGGACACGTAGCAACCCAGCAGTAAAATATCACAAGAACTGAGCAAATGAACAAATACAAAAAACGAACGGAGACCATCCAAAGCCCCCCGAAGGGGACCCAGCTGAAGACAAAAAGCAATGCAGCAAAAAGCAAGGAATTCAAACCACAGCAAAAAAAAACTGAAAGAGACTTATCTGAATGTTAGCAGGAGACAGCAGCAAAGCAAGCTGAATTCCAACCTAGACCATGAAGAACAATTGATCACCGGCGAGGATCATGGGAGGTCAGCTCACTTATATCAGGCCAGTCAGTATCACCTGACAACCACTCGTCAACTGCAGGTGTAGGACTCTCGATGTTCAACATAGGTTCAATACCCTCAGCAACCACCAGAGGGAGTTTCAGCTCCGAAGTCTTCTCCAATACGTTCACAACAGAGATCCTCTACCTTTATAATTATAATGAAAATGAGATGACTGCTCATCCTGCTCCTTGGGTCCGTGGCATAAATGGAAAAGGGATCTTAAATAAAACGTTTCGAAAAGCAAGTTTATAGTGCAGGCTCAATGATTAGTGTAAAGCTGAAATAATCACAATTTATCTTAAAATATAAATTGTGACAAAGTAGAAATAATAAGTTTTTGTTATTTATATTTGGCAAGTTTTGCAGGAAAAGTGAAAAACAGAAAAGAACCCTCACTGGAAATGATCCTCAGTAGTAAATATAGAGATTGGAAGGAAGTCTAATCATTATGGGCGGCAACAACCCATGTTTTTCACACTAATGTTCTTTACAGCAGCCCTTATCATATTGACAGTACTCATGCACTCATAGGATATCATGTTACTAGCACTGCGCAGAGGATGTGTCACACGGCTTTCCTTATTGTCCCTGCTACGAGGGTAAATAAACTGAGATATGGGTGATTACACGTAGCCCAGGTAATTAAGAGTGAGATTTCATAATATTAATTAAAACATATGTCTGTGTGTACAAAGAGAAATTATCAGTAATGTCCAAGCGATAATGGAAGAGAACTATAAAAAGAGACACTAAGGTCAATGGATACGAGGTTATAGAAGAATATTTAAATCATAAAAACAAGGTTTTTTCTTGCTTTTTAGGCCTAAGCAATCATTCACATTAGGGAATCTGTATTTGACTAATAAGTAGAAAACATCAGCAAGCAAGGTCTATACTATCTATATCTATTTTTATCTATCTATCTATCTATCTATCTATCTATCATCAGCCTTTCTATCTACAGCTCTGGCAAAAATTAAGAGACCGCTGCACAGTTGTATAATAATCCTTCTCTCCATGTCTGACGGCCGTTCCATTCCAGTGTCAGTTGAATTCCATCCAGAGTTCACCTCATTCTACTTAATGTGCTTCTGATTAGTGATCACCTGAACCAAATCTTATTTTACGAGGGAAAGTATAAAAACCCTGCTGTGGTGTTCACAATCCTCTTGCAATAGGACAAGCTGGAGGCAAAACAAGTGCTAGTAATATCCCAAAAGTAATAGGAATGAAAAAATAACTTTTAACCATGGCAAAGGAGTTGAAAAGAAAAGTCTTGAGTGCGGAAAGAAAGGGCTCAATTCTGGCTTTACTAGCAGAGGGATACAGTGGGCGTCATGTTGCCTCCATCCTTAAAATTTCTAAGACTGCAGTCCAATAAAACAAGGTCAAGCAGCAGACATTGGGGATAACAAAGGTACAGACCGGCAGAGGGCGAAAAGGACTCTCCACTCACCGGGATGACCGTCATCTTATTCGAATGTCACTCAGCAATCGCAGGATGACATCAAGTGACCTACAAAAGGAATGGTAAATGGCAGCTGGGGTGAAGTGCACGGCAAGAACAGTTCGTAACAGGCTCCTAGAGGCAGGGCTCAAGTCATGTAAAGCTAGAAAAAAGCCTTTCATCAATGAGAAGCAAAGGAGATCCAGGCTGAAGTTTGCCAAGACCATAAGGATTGGACCATAGAGGACTGGAGTAAGGTAATCTTCAGTGATGAGTCTAATTTTCAGCTTTGCTCAACACCTGGTCGTCTAATGGTTAGACGGAGACCTGGAGAGGGTACAAGCCATAGTGTCTTGCACCCACTTTGAAATTTGGTGGAGGTTCGGTAATGATCTGGGGATGCTTCAGCAAGGCTGGAATTGGGCAGGTTAATCTTTGCGAAGGACGTATGAATCAAGCCGCATACAAGGTTTTCCTGGAAAACAGTTGATTCCTTCTGCTCAGGCAATGTTCCCCAACTCTGAGGACTGGTTTTTTCCAGCAGGACAATGCGCCATGCCACACAGCTAGGTCAATCAATGTGTGGATGAAAGATCACCGCATCAAATCCCTGTCATGGCCGCCCAATCTCCAGATCTGAACCCCATTGAAAACCTCTGGAATGTAATCAAGAGGAAGATGGATAGTCACAAGCCATCAAACAAAGAAGAACTGCTTACATTAATGTACCAGGAGTGGCATAAGGTCACCCAAAAGCAGTGTGAAAGACTGGTGGAAAGCATGCCAAGACGCATGAAAGCTGTGATTAAAAATCATGGTTATTCCACAAAATATTGATTTCTGAACTCTTCCTGAGCTAAAACATTAGTTTCTAAATGATTAGGAACTTGTTTTCTTAGCATTATTTGAGGTCTACAAGCACTGCATTTTTCGTTATTTTGACCATTTATCATTTTCTGAAAATACAAAATTTATTGCTTGGAAATTCGGAGACATGTTGTCAGTAGTTTATAGAATAAAAGAGCAATTTACATTTTACTCAAAAATATAAAGAGAAAAATCAGACAAACTGAAAATTTTGCAGGGTCTCTTAATTTTTGCCAGAGCTATATCTATCTATCTATCTATCTATCTATCTATCTATCTATCTATCTATCTATCTATCTATCTATCTTTTTCTATCTATCCTATCTATCTATCTATCTATCTATCTATCATCTCCCCTTTAAAATTCTACACTATCATTTCTCTGAGCATTTCTTCTGCAGAGGGCGTCAGTATTTATGGGGTTAACAATAATACTGCATACAAAGGACAATAATTTAGATCCTACTCCTGCAGTTGGACTTCCTTAAAATGTAACACGACTTAGGCTGCTTTCACACATCAGGCTTTTGACGTCAGGCGCGATCCGGCGTGTTTTTAAAAAAACGCATCCGTTACCGGATGGTTTTTTTACCATTGACTTTCATTAGCGCCAGATGTCATTGCGTTGCATCCGTTTTTGGCCGGACATTCGTACCTGCATTTTCCACATAGACATTTTCTCTTTCCGGGTTGAAAAGGTCAGGACGGATCCGGCAATAAAACTGATCAGTTGCATCAGTTTTTTCAAAATCAGCGCCGGATCCGTCCTGTCAGGCATAGGACGGATCATGCCTGACACAAAAAGCCTGATGTGTGAAAGCAGCCTAACAGAGCTGTCCCCGCTCCCCTGCACACACCACTCTCTAGATGCCTCAGTATGGGGTGTAGGATCTAGATTTGGCTACAGGCAGGTCTTTACACAGTGACGACACATACAAAAAAGTGACAGACCCCACAGAAGAGTCATGTGACTACACGGTACACGCACTGTAGAGACTGGAATTACATAACAAGGATCGCAGAATAATCCCATATCGGTCTATCTATTCTCTATCTGTAATCTATCTATCATCTATCTATACAAAAAAACCTGACCAGCACCTCCTAAGTGTGAATAGGTGCAAGCTGCAGTGACTGCAAAACATGTATAAAAAGGCACAGCAGCACCCTGTGACAGCCAAGACACGTAATGTCAATGGAAATAACAACTTCCAAACGCTTTGTCCCTCAGCAAGATGTACTTACAAAAAAGCGAAGGTTCTTAGTGCATAAATTGGCCAATTCATGTGTGCCCATCAATGATGGTTTGGGGAGCCATGTCATCTGCTGGTGTAGGTCCACTGTGTTTTATCAAGACCAAAGTCAGCGCAGCCAGGACATTTTAGAGCACTTCCCTCTGCCGACAAGCTTTATGGAGATGGAAATGTCATTCTCCAGCAGGACTTGGCACCTGTCCACACTGCCAAAAGTACCAATACCTGGTTTACTAACAACAGTATCACTGTGCTTGATTGGCAGCAAACTCACCTGACCTTAACCCCATAGAGAATCTATAGAGTACTGTCAAGAGGAAGATGAGAGACACCAGACCCACAATGCAGACGAGCTGAAGGCTGCTATCAAAGCAACCTGGGCTTCCATAACCCCTCAGCACTTTTTGTATTGACAAACTGAAACAAATTCACTTTTTGATGATTCTAATTTTGTGAGATGCACCTGTATCTATTATCTATCTATCTATCTATCTTCTATCTATCTATCTATCTATCTATCTATCTATCTATCTATCTATTTATCTATTATCTATTTATCTGTTATCTATCTATTATCTATGTTATCTATCATCCATCTATCCCATATACTCCAGGTGACAGTGGGCTCACAGTGGGGCCTCACTATGGTCCTGACATTTACCCTTTGCCAGTCTCTCCTCATGCCATCCGTGTTCCTTACTCCGGGCCTCTGACTGTTCTCAGTAAGTTATTTAAGTCACTAACTTTTGTTATTTTGCAGTAAATCCATTTTCATATCCCTTTCAGACATTGCAACAAGTCGGCTTCCCCCATACAGAATCTCCTGCTTCCTTATGAGTTGTAATTTCTAGCAAAAATTCCAGAAAAAATAAACTGCACAGAAAGTTTTTCTATTTTTCTTTCCCACCATGATAGAAACAGAAGGAACAAAAAAACTGAATTTTTACCAAATGTGAAACTGGTTTTCTTCTCCATCTGTATGGACAGACAGGTTCTCTGTGAGCAGATCTCAGCTCTGTCCATGGTGCTGACGCCAAGTTCAGCCTTGGGGGGCTCACAGACCTCTATAATGGGGTCCAGAGTTGAGACTGATAGGAGTACATAGCAGATATCCCCTCCCCCACTGCCACCATATAACCCTAATATCCAGTCCCACTAAGTCACCGCGACTTCTTATATTTCTAAGACTGATTGATACAAGACGTCCCCAGGACATAAACATCACCCCGGAATCAACAAGGGCAGATCGGCGCACTCCTGGCATGTGGCACCCGGGGAGCGGAGCACACCTGCTATTAGGTGGTGACATTAAGATTATCACACATGACTTCTTCCCCTGCTGGGACAGGTCACATAAGAAAATGGTAGATAATTAGCGAGGGGCAGGGAAAATTAATATTAAATGATTATCTGTATGAACACAGACACATATGTGTCACAGATACACATGCACACATACATACACACACTTTCCATGCACCCAAACAGAAACGCAGCCATGGACATTTTCACAGAACCTTATACACATGTTTACACACAAATGTACAGTATACACCATACAGTATACACATACACAATACATAGATGTACAGTATACACATACACAATACACACATACAGTACACACATATACAACACATAGACGTACGTATACACATACACAATATACACATGTACATACACATAAGAACACTCATATACATAGACATACAGTTTACACATACACAATATACACATACAGTTACACATATACACAATACATAGACGTACATTATGCACACACATACAGTACACAATACATAGACGTACATTATGCACACACATACAGTACACACATATAGAACACTCACATACATATACATACAGTGTACACATGCACACATGTAAGAAACACATACACAATACATTGATATTTAGTACACACATACACACACACTTACACACAATACAGAGACATATAATACACACATACACACACATACATAGACGTACAATACAGAGACACACACGTACAGTACACACATACACACACAGTAGACACATTAAAACAAACTTACACGCAAACATAAACGTAACTACATTAAGATACACATACATAATTTTTTTTATGTATCTATGTATGTATAAACAAACATATATACAAATGCATAAACACAAACATACATGTGCAATCACACGCATATAACAGCTATACACATGCAGTGATACACATAAATATACACACAAACAAGAACACACGTACAAACATACATACAAAGTGCGCCTACACACAGTCATACAGATACAAGCCAGCACAAACATATACATACTGTGCATACACATACACACATCCAGTCATGCACATAAATATACACACAAACAAGCACAAACATATACAAGCATACACATACAGTAAATACACATACATGCATTCATACACATACCAAAACAAGACATGCATAAGCATACAAATACTGTACAGATGTACACAAAAATATGGCAAACATACACATATCCACAGAAAAGATACACAAATTACGGAGATGTACAAACATAGATATAAGTACATATGCACACACATGTACATACTGTACATACGTACACAGGCACACAAGTAGGAACATACACATACTGTAGAAACATACTGTACATACATTCATACACATAGTGTAGAAACATACATACATTCATACACATAGTGTAGAAACATACATACATTCATACACATAGTGTAGAAACATACATACATTCATACACATAGTGTAGAAACATACATGTGCACATACACAGTACACACAATACACACACACATACTTCCACAGATACACACTTGTAAGTGCGCACATCATCCATGCACACCACCAAACTTATGTTGTGTTCTTCTCTCTCCCATGCCCCCATGTCATCCGCAGGAGAATCTGCAGTTTTAATTAGATCCCTGTTTAATTGCTTTGCGACATTCAATCCTTTAGTGCACGATTAATTATTTTCCTATTATTTAAAGGAACAGGCGCGGAGGATTAGATAATGGGCTGACATCAGTAAGGGAAGCTATAATTGCAGCTTTTGCAATGAGAGGTGCCATCATGGTACAATAACCCATGTCATATATGGGGGGTGATACGGTCCCTCATTGCTAAGTTTGGGGTCCTCATGCAGGTGCAGTGGGGGGGGGGGCTTTAGGGCTACATTTCTTCTGCACTTCCTGATGACAGAAGTAGACACAAGGGAGGAAGATGAAGACAGAGCCATAGAGCTGCTGCCATGTACCTGGTGTTGATGTGGGGGTCTCAGAGCCTCATGTTGCTTCTGGTCTGGACTGTTGCTGTTGAAGGATCAGCTCCTTGTGACAATAAAGGCTTCTTTAGATGCAGAAGATGGGATCAAACCTCCCTCAGTGGTCCTCCATCCTGATTTATGGTCATTGCTCCCTCCCACCCCCCTTTTCCTCTTCCAAAAAAAAATGCAAAACCACTAGATAAGCCTCCTGCAAGTCCTCATCAGCTGCTGGGTAGTAAAGCCAGATGCATGAGCTTCAGTGGGCAGATACAAAGGTCTAGTGTGGAAGCCAAGTGCAGGCACAGAGGGTGAAGTGCTGGAGAACACGTCAGGAGACGTCATGGGATCTGCAGCTTCAATGAATTGGGCTGATTCTGGAGGGGATGCTGTGCACTGTGAAGCGTGCGCTGAAGGCTGCGGCTGGCACTGCGCGCACTGACACCTAGTGGCCGAGGAGGGGATCGCCGGGGTGATGATCACCGCTCTGTCTCTCCTAAGTGCAGTCACTGAGACCACAGCTGTCACATCCATCATATTTGGTGGCTTTGATGGCTGCTATCCGACAACAGCAAAAACGTGACTTGTATCTATGCTCCAGACTAATAAGGCAATCGTCAGCATCCCTTCCCCCCCAATTATTTTCTAGGGAGGAGAAGCAGAAATAAGTTGATTGAATTCTGTTATTTATTTTAGCTGTGAAATGAGTTAGTATTGATCTCTTGTCCTGGGGGCAATCACAAAGCAGTGGCCCACTACACATATATAGGAACTGAACCAAGTGACTGCACAGATACGAGAACAGAACCGAGATTACTACATAGATACAGGAACAGAACAGAGCTTACTACACAGAGATGGGAACTGAGCAAGTGACTACACATATATAGGAACTGAACCAAGTGACTGCACAGATACGAGAACAGAACCGAGATTACTACATAGATACAGGAACAGAACAGAGCTTACTACACAGCGATGGGAACTGAACAAGTGACTACACATATATAGGAACTGAACCAAGTGACTGCACAGATACGAGAACAGAACCGAGATTACTACATAGATACAGGAACAGAACAGAGCTTACTACACAGAGATGGGAACTGAACAAGTGACTACACATATATAGGAACTGAACCAAGTGACTGCATACATACGAGAACAGAACCGAGATTACTACATAGATACAGGAACAGAACAGAGTTTACTACACAGCGATGGGAACTGAACAAGTGACTACACATATATAGGAACTGAACCAAGTGACTGCACAGATACGAGAACAGAACCGAGATTACTACATAGATACAGGAACAGAACAGAGCTTACTACACAGAGATGGGAACTGAGCAAGTGACTACACATATATAGGAACTGAACCAAGTGACTGCATACATACGAGAACAGAACCGAGATTACTACATAGATACAGGAACAGAACAGAGTTTACTACACAGCGATGGGAACTGAACAAGTGACTACACATATATAGGAACTGAACCAAGTGACTGCACAGAAACCAGAATAGAACCGAGATTACTACATAGATACAGGAACAGAACAGAGCTTACTACACAGAGATGGGAAATGAGCAAGTGACTACACATATATAGGAACTGAACCAAGTGACTGCACAGATACGAGAACAGAACCGAGATTACTACATAGATACAGGAACAGAACAGAGCTTACTACACAGATATGGGAACGGAGCAAGTGACTACACATATATAGGACCAAGTGACTGCACAGATACGAGAACAGAACAGAGATAACTACATAGATACAGGAACAGAACAGAGCTTACTACACAGAGATGGTAACTGAACAAGTGACTACACATATATAGGACCAAGTGACTGCACAGATACGAGAACAGAACGGTGATTACTACATAGATACAGGAACAGAACAGAGCTTACTACACAGCGATGGGAACTGAACAAGTGACTACACATATATAGGAACTGAACCAAGTGACTGCACAGATACGAGAACAGAACCGAGGTTACTACATAGATACAGGAACAGAACAGAGCTTACTACACAGAGATGGGAACTGAACAAGTGACTACACATATATAGGAACTGAACCAAGTGACTGCACAGATACGAGAACAGAACCGAGATTACTACATAGATACAGGAACAGAACAGAGCTTACTACACA
This sequence comes from Oophaga sylvatica, assembly GCA_033576555.1. NCBI lineage: Eukaryota > Metazoa > Chordata > Amphibia > Anura > Dendrobatidae > Oophaga > Oophaga sylvatica. Next base: position 627,108,559 of record JARQOD010000002.1, read on the forward strand.
GAGATGGGAACTGAACAAGTGACTACACATATATAGGAACTGAACCAAGTGACTGCACACATACGAGAACAGAACCGAGGTTACTAAATAGATACAGGAACAGAACAGAGCTTACTACACAGAGATGGGAACTGAGCAAGTGACTACACATATATAAGAACTGAACCAAGTGACTGCACAGAAACCAGAACAGAAACAAGATTACTACATAGATACAGGAACAGAACAGAGCTTACTACACAGAGATGGGAACGGAGCAAGTGACTACACATATATAGGACCAAGTGACTGCACAGATACGAGAACAGAACAGAGATAACTACATAGATACAGGAACAGAACAGAGCTTACTACACAGAGATGGTAACTGAACAAGTGACTACACATATATAGGACCAAGTGACTGCACAGATACGAGAACAGAACGGTGATTACTACATAGATACAGGAACAGAACAGAGCTTACTACACAGCGATGGGAACTGAACAAGTGACTACACATATATAGGAACTGAACCAAGTGACTGTCACGCTGTATAGCAGATATATATATATGTGATGACAGTAATCTATATCAAAAGGGCAACATACAATATAACATGCGCATAGATATATGATAACATAGAATTACCTGACAGAAAATCCAGTGGGTCAATACGGAATCCGTTATACGCTGTCTCCGGCTAGAGGGTGACCGGGGTCTATGCTGACCCTAAACTGGGGTCCTAACTAATCCCTCTACCTGGAGGTACTGTTAAAGGTACAGAGGTCCAGGCCACCAGCGTAAACCCTGTCTCCTATCAATCCCTGCCAACTGTAATCTAGTCCTAAGAAGAACCCTGATTACCACCAAAGGGAATGAACAGGTAACGGTTAATGAACAGAAAGACATACAAGAAAGACAAGAAATAAAGTAAATAAAGTCTTACATACAACACTCACACACAGTAGGAACACCTAAGGTCTCAGATATAAACTATAAGCTATAAGAGTAAAAACAACTAAGGAGCTCTTAGCTTAAGTATTCTCAGAACCGATCCAGTCTGCTAGACTACATAAAGGCTTTCACCGGCATCTAACAAGCAGACTGGCAGGTATATGAAGGAATCTAATTAGAACATAATCAAAAGCAGCCGGGCGAGGCTGGACCTAGTCTTAGCAAGAGCTAGGTAAAATTAACTCCCTCATTACCAAACACAAAGAAACAGCAACTCAGCTGTGAGAAGTCAGAGTGTGTAATCGCGACGATCCTTGTGGCGATACACCCATGACAGTGACTGCACAGATACGAGAACAGAACCGAGGTTACTACATAGATACAGGAACAGAACAGAGCTTACTACACAGAGATGGGAACTGAACAAGTTACTACACATATATATGCAAATTGCCTCTTCAAACAAAGAGGACTTGTACTCTATAGCGCCACCTATTGGAAGTAGCGATCCTACAAGTCACAATCAACCCTTTAACGAGTCTTGTAATATGACTTAGGATAAAAGCCAAATCAGAATCTCCATTTGCAGACACGGTGTTTCGGACTGTTGGTCCTCGTCAGTGCAAAGTAGGAGAGATCTGATTTGGCTAGATGAGAGGCTCTGGACTAAGGTCTAGGGGGTAAGGTTTCTCCTTGTGGAGAGTGACATACCAGCTCTGGCGTGTCGAGGTAAGGAGGCTTATTCGCCGTGCAATGCTCCTCTGGGAAATTTTAATATGCAAATTGCCTCTTCAAACAAAGAGGACTTGTACTCTATAGCGCCACCTATTGGAAGTAGCGATACACATATATAGGAACTGAACCAAGTGACTGCACAGATACGAGAACAGAACCGATGATACTACATAGATACAGGAACAGAACAGAGCTTACTACACAGATACAGGAACAGAACAGAGCTTACTACACAGAGATGGGAACGGAGCAAGTGACTACACAATATATAGGACCAAGTGACTGCACAGATACGAGAACAGAACAGAGATAACTACATAGATACAGGAACAGAACAGAGCTTACTACACAGAGATGGTAACTGAACAAGTGACTACACATATATAGGACCAAGTGACTGCACAGATACGAGAACAGAACGGTGATTACTACATAGATACAGGAACAGAACAGAGCTTACTACACAGCGATGGGAACTGAACAAGTGACTACACATATATAGGAACTGAACCAAGTGACTGCACAGATACGAGAACAGAACCGAGGTTACTACATAGATACAGGAACAGAACAGAGCTTACTACACAGAGATGGGAACTGAACAAGTTACTACACATATATAGGAACTGAACCAAGTGACTGCACAGATACGAGAACAGAACCGAGGTTACTACATAGATACAGGAACAGAACAGAGCTTACTACACAGAGATGGGAACTGAACAAGTGACTACACATATATAGGAACTGAACCAAGTGACTGCACAGATACGAGAACAGAACCGAGATTACTACATAGATACAGGAACAGAACAGAGCTTACTACATAGAGATGGGAACTGAACAAGTGACTACACATATATAGGAACTGAACCAAGTGACTGCACAGATACAGGAACAGAACTGAGATTACTACATAGATACAGGAACAGAACAGAGCTTACTACACAGAGATGGGAACTGAACAAGTGACTACACATATATAGGAACTGAACCAAGTGACTGTCACGCTGTATAGCAGATATATATATATGTGATGACAGTAATCTATATCAAAAGGGCAACATACAATATAACATGCGCATAGATATATGATAACATAGAATTACCTGACAGAAAGTCCAGTGGGTCAATACGGAATCCGTTATACGCTGTCTCCGGCTAGAGGGTGACCGGGGTCTATGCTGACCCTAAACTGGGGTCCTAACTAATCCCTCTACCTGGAGGTACTGTTAAAGGTACAGAGGTCCAGGCCACCAGCGTAAACCCTGTCTCCTATCAATCCCTGCCAACTGTAATCTAGTCCTAAGAAGAACCCTGATTACCACCAAAGGGAATGAACAGGTAACGGTTAATGAACAGAAAGACATACAAGAAAGACAAGAAATAAAGTAAATAAAGTCTTACATACAACACTCACACACAGTAGGAACACCTAAGGTCTCAGAGATAAACTATAAGCTATAAGAGTAAAAACAACTAAGGAGCTCTTAGCTTAAGTATTCTCAGAACCGATCCAGTCTGCTAGACTACATAAAGGCTTTCACCGGCATCTAACAAGCAGACTGGCAGGTATATGAAGGAATCTAATTAGAACATAATCAAAAGCAGCCGGGCGAGGCTGGACCTAGTCTTAGCAAGAGCTAGGTAAAATTAACTCCCTCATTACCAACACAAAGAAACAGCAACTCAGCTGTGAGAAGTCAGAGTGTGTAATCGCGACGATCCTTGTGGCGATACACCCATGACAGTGACTGCACAGATACGAGAACAGAACCGAGGTTACTACATAGATACAGGAACAGAACAGAGCTTACTACACAGAGATGGGAACTGAACAAGTTACTACACATATATATGCAAATTGCCTCTTCAAACAAAGAGGACTTGTACTCTATAGCGCCACCTATTGGAAGTAGCGATCCTACAAGTCACAATCAACCCTTTAACGAGTCTTGTAATATGACTTAGGATAAAAGCCAAATCAGAATCTCCATTTGCAGACACGGTGTTTCGGACTGTTGGTCCTCGTCAGTGCAAAGTAGGAGAGATCTGATTTGGCTAGATGAGAGGCTCTGGACTAAGGTCTGGGGGGTAAGGTTTCTCCTTGTGGAGAGTGACATACCAGCTCTGGCGTGTCGAGGTAAGGAGGCTTATTCGCCGTGCAATGCTCCTCTGGGAAATTTCAATATGCAAATTGCCTCTTCAAACAAAGAGGACTTGTACTCTATAGCGCCACCTATTGGAAGTAGAGATCCTACAAGTCACAATCAACCCTTTAACGAGTCTTGTAATATGACTTAGGATAAAAGCCAAATCAGAATCTCCATTTGCAGACACGGTGTTTCGGACTATTGGTCCTCGTCAGTGCAAAGTAGGAGAGATCTGATTTGGCTAGATGAGAGGCTCTGGACTAAGGTCTAGGGGGTAAGGTTTCTCCTTGTGGAGAGTGACATACCAGCTCTGGCGTGTCGAGGTAAGGAGGCTTATTCGCCGTGCAATGCTCCTCTGGGAAATTTTAATATGCAAATTGCCTCTTCAAACAAAGAGGACTTGTACTCTATAGCGCCACCTATTGGAAGTAGCGATACACATATATAGGAACTGAACCAAGTGACTGCACAGATACGAGAACAGAACCGAGGTTACTACATAGATACAGGAACAGAACAGAGCTTACTACACAGATACAGGAACAGAACAGAGCTTACTACACAGAGATGGGAACGGAGCAAGTGACTACACATATATAGGACCAAGTGACTGCACAGATACGAGAACAGAACAGAGATAACTACATAGATACAGGAACAGAACAGAGCTTACTACACAGAGATGGTAACTGAACAAGTGACTACACATATATAGGACCAAGTGACTGCACAGATACGAGAACAGAACGGTGATTACTACATAGATACAGGAACAGAACAGAGCTTACTACACAGCGATGGGAACTGAACAAGTGACTACACATATATAGGAACTGAACCAAGTGACTGCACAGATACGAGAACAGAACCGAGGTTACTACATAGATACAGGAACAGAACAGAGCTTACTACACAGAGATGGGAACTGAACAAGTGACTACACATATATAGGAACTGAACCAAGTGACTGCACAGATACGAGAACAGAACCGAGGTTACTACATAGATACAGGAACAGAACAGAGCTTACTACACAGAGATGGGAACTGAACAAGTTACTACACATATATAGGAACTGAACCAAGTGACTGCACAGATACGAGAACAGAACCGAGGTTACTACATAGATACAGGAACAGAACAGAGCTTACTACACAGAGATGGGAACTGAACAAGTGACTACACATATATAGGAACTGAACCAAGTGACTGCACAGATACGAGAACAGAACCGAGATTACTACATAGATACAGGAACAGAACAGAGCTTACTACATAGAGATGGGAACTGAACAAGTGACTACACATATATAGGAACTGAACCAAGTGACTGCACAGATACAGGAACAGAACTGAGATTACTACATAGATACAGGAACAGAACAGAGCTTACTACACAGAGATGGGAACTGAACAAGTGACTACACATATATAGGAACTGAACCAAGTGACTGCACAGATACAGGAACAGAACCGAGATTACTACACAGAGATGGGAACTGAACAAGTGACTACACATATATAGGAACTGAACCAAGTGACTGCACAGATACGAGAACAGAACCGAGATTACTACATAGATACAGGAACAGAACAGAGCTTACTACATAGAGATGGGAACTGAACAAGTGACTACACATATATAGGAACTGAACCAAGTGACTGCACAGATACAGGAACAGAACCGAGATTACTACACAGAGATGGGAACTGAACAAGTGACTACACATATATAGGAACTGAACCAAGTGACGGCACAGATACAATAACAGAATCAAGATTACTACATAAATGCAGGAACAGAAAGGAACTGACTGCATAGGTAAGGGAGCAGGACTGAGTTTGCTACATAGATATGGGAACAAAAACAAACTACACAGATACGATAACAGAAACTAGTTTACTAAATGAATAAGGGAAAAGAAATGTGCGACAGCAACAGAACCAAGCATACTACATAGATATGGGAACAGTTTACGAGCAAAAGGGTAACAATGTTTTTAACTTTTGACTTTCAGTCTCCATATCTCACCATTCTCTACTGCTTTGATCGTGAGACTACCATCATTTTATAGGCAATCATCATGGCTATCTCATACATAAATGTGACTTTCACCTATTTAGTATACGATTAGTTGGGCCGATTCTTGTCATGTCACTGCATTGTTACTGTATCATTTTCTTACTGTATACTACAAATTACACCCTGTTCTCACATTCCCTAGTATCTCAGTGTGTTATTAGGTTGATTCTGATATCCAAGAGAAAGGTCACTGGTTCGAATCGAGGAGCAGCCATGAAGACGATTTCCCAAGAAAAAATAAACAGCATTTTCCAGCTTATCGACAGAGCTCTCTTGGCCAAGAAAATTGCGAAACTGCATCATGTGAGCGCCATGACAGATGAAAGAATACGAAATGAAGTTCATCCATCCATTCAGAAGCCAAGAGGTGGACGTCCAGGCAAAATATTGGAGCCAACAAGTCAGCTCATCCCAAGGTCTATCAGTTCTGGCGTGACAAAGTGGAGGAGTCTCGTATGCTACATAATAATAGTGAGATCACAGACGTCAATACCAGGAAAAAAGGTGAAGAAGCCTCAAATTCAATATTGTCATAAGATGAATGGGCTTGAGTTTGCAAACAAGTACCAAAAGTGGACAGTAGAAGATTGGAAATGGGGGATTTGGAGCGATGAAAGTCAATAGACTAAGCTCTGATGGGTGCAAATAGGTCTGGAAGAAACAAGGGAAAAGGGGCTAATGGATCGAAAAATTGAGGGAAATGTCAAGTTTGGTGGAGGAAGACTGATGGGGTTGTTTCACAGCCAAAGCCGTTGTTTTATGAATGTTTTACACACCACAATACACTAATACATACACGAGTCTTACAAAAATACATAATATTCCAGATACACAGAAACACATACAGGACAAAGACATGTACACAATCAATACACAGACCTGCTCACATACAGTATACAGGCATGGACATATACGCAGACCTTCTTGTCACTGAAGCTGCTCTCGCAGCACCTCATTGTCTCATGGTTTTCAGCCTGCACTGTTGCATCATGCCACTGTTCAGGTTGTAAATCAGATATCGCAGAGATAGATTATGGCATGGGACAGTATGGGATTATCTTCACTTTGGACAGGTGAGGGATATGGTTGTTTATTTATTTATTTATTTTTACAGGGGACATGTGCTTCAATGGATTAGGCAAAAGGTAAGTATAATGGTTGTTTATCATTTTTTGCCTTTTACAGGGGACAAGGGCTTCAATGGAGTAGGCGTAAGGTAATCATTTTTTTTTATTTTGGTTTAAATGTGTAAAACAGGGTGTTAATTTTTATTTCAAATAAAGTACTTTATTCTGGCTATGTGTTTATTTCCAAACTTACTATGAGGTTAGTAATGGGGTGTTTTCTAGATGCCTCTCCATTACTAACCTCTGGGCTTGATGTCACCTGACAATACAAAGGTGACATTAACCCCAACCCTATTACCTCACTTGCCACCGCATTAGGGCAAGTGGGAAATGCGGAGGCTAAGCGCCAGACTTGGCACATCTTATGGAAGTATCATTTTTGGGGCAGCTGAGGGCTGATGTTAGTAGCATGGGAGTGGGACCAATATCACTGACCCATTCCCAGGCTATTAAAAGATCTGAGATGTAATACCTGTGAAGAGGGGTGGTCGTGTTTTTGAAATAACGGTGCCATATTTTTCAGATCCTTTAAGACCACCTTAAGCTTAAGGCTATGTGCACACGTTCAGGAATGTTTGCAAAATTTTCCTGAGCAAAAACTGACTTTTTCTGTGGTAAAAACGCGTGGTTTTTTTCGCGTTATTGGTGTGTTTTTTGCGCGGATTTTGCGCGTTTTTACCGCGATTTTTTCCTGAACTTTCTAGGGCAATAATATAGCGGGAAAAACACTAGAATTCTAAGAAATTAATGAACATGTTGGTTCTTTTTCCGAGATGCGTTTTTTTCGCTGAAAAAAACGCACCATGTGCACAAAAATTGCGGAATTCATTCTAAATGATAGGATGCTTAATTCATACGTTTTTGATGCGTTTTTTCCCGTGAAAAAACGCGAAAAAAATGCAAATAATCCTGAACGTGTGCACTTAGCCTAAAGGGGTTGTGTCATCAGAAAATGACCTAGTGTTTAAATCAGATTTTTGAGTTTTATGTGTTTTGGGTTTTTTTTTTTTTCATATTATTAAAAAGTAAAAATAGAAATCTTGCACTTATCACTGCTAGCACTAAGGCTGTGTTAGACTCATACTTCTTATCCTTTTGTGTAGCCCTGGTATGTAAGGCACACATAAAATCCTGGAGGATGTGCGGAGAGGTAACAGTTTAATGCTTGATATCCATTCACTCCAACACACTTCTAGACACACCCTCAGGGTATATAAGCTAGTGATGTACAGCAGCTAGGGCTGAGTCTTCCAGGAAGTGAAGTGAAAGACAGTTAGACAGTCAGTTCCTGTCAGCAGTTCAGAAAGTGGAGGCTAGTGTGGGTGAGCCAGTTCATCCTAGCCTAGTCAGAGCTGTTCCTTAACCTGAAGACAGAGACAGTTTGATGGAAAGAAGAGTTAGCAGCAGAAACTTCAGTCGCCTGTCCCAAGGACAGTGAAGTTCAGTCGATGTGTTCCTGAACTAGGAGAATACTGAGAATCTGTCAGCGAGCTCCAAGGAAGAAGTAAGAAAGGATTGACTTGTACTACCATAGGAAGTGTGGAGTGCTTATGTTAAGAGCGCGAGCAGGGCGAAGGGTGCAGTGGAAGGAATTAGAGAAGTGCCTTAGATATTGGATTATCTGCACTATTAGCCGGTCACTGGGGACCGAAGTGTTGCTATCGCTTCACGCATAGTAACGAGAAAACCAGAGTCTTACTGGACCTTAGGTCGCAGAAAGCAGCCCTTGAAGTGTCGGTACGTAACCGGAGTCAGGGAGAGTGGGAACCTTGAGTCGATGCAGGACAACAGTAGGAACTCAGCTCTCTCAACATCTGCAAAGCAGAGATATGGAAGGCTCCACCACAATGCTGACCGGGCAGTACAGCTATGGAGTTAGCTGGAGTATTCGGAGTTAACTTAGCTTCATGCAAGTTGGACTCATCATATTGAAAGTAAAGGAGGCCTCTAACCTGCTCAGCCGTTACCCTGAAGCGCATCCTCCAACCACCCCGACAGTGTCCCGGGACCTGCCTAAACAACTTGAAAGTAAAAGGTATGGAAAGAAGCTTTATTGCCTGAGACTGTTCATTTATCCACACCCCTGCACTATCTCCATCACCATAGACTCAGAGGGACCAGTCCCACCTGTGGGGGACCTGACATCTAGCTGCCATAACATCCCCTCAGAGATCTATTCAGCAGCGCTGGTCTTCAGTGATCAGAAAACTACAGGTGGCGTCACGAACTGTTACCTACCTATCCCCTGTAAATAAATATCCCCCCATCATACGCCTGACCGCCAGGGCCACGGACCGAGCCACCGCTACCAGTGACAACCCCCATAGACTTCCATGGGCTCGGCTCCGAGTGCCCCATAGCCCTGGTAAACCACAATTGTGGTGCGTGGTCGAGTCAACTTTGGCGTCACGAACAGGATCCGAAACTTGCAGCATTGCGAGCCCTGTGTGCCTGTGGAGTGTTTTGGAGAAAAAGACTGTTTGTGCTTTTGGCGCCAAATACCGCCATATTTGCTGCCATATTCGCGCCCTGAGGCGCTGGAGAAGAAGGTGGGCGTACCTGAAAGGCGCGCAGAGTCTCGGACACGCCCCCGACTCTGACTCAGCGGCAGGTCCTGCGACAGGAAGTGAACGCTCTGACATCAGAGCGCCTGCGACGAAGGTCCTGTCCCCATCGCTGTGCTTGTGGAGCGGCAGCTTCTGGAAACGGTAGGCCCCGATTAACCAAGGGGGCACTAATATGTCGCAACAACCGGCCGACAGTGCGGCCCCAGCCGGAGGCCCCGACCCCGTGCCGCGTGGCATTGTAGCGCCGGATGGGGGCGCAGGCCCAGCACCCGGCCCGGTAGTCCCGCTCATGCCACTAACGCTCCCATATATGCCTGGGGCGAAATGGCTCCCCCAGTACAGCGGCGAGCCAGGCACTTTAGCAGGATTCAAACGGAAGATATGCAGTGTCCTGGAAATGTACTCTATGTCTGAGAGGCAAAAAGCTGCAGTATTAATAGGGCAGCTAACTGGCGCTGCTGAGAGAGAAGTGGAGACTTGGGCTACCACGGACCAGGAGTTGGTGCCTGCGATCCTCTTAAAGTTACAGGCCATTTTTGAAGATCGCACCGAAACAGATCTCCGGATGGCATTCTACAACTGTTCACAGCAACCAAGTGACAGCATAAGGGACTATGCCTGCCGACTACAAGGGGCCCTGAGAGCCCTCAAGCAGGTTAATACCATAAGTGTCATTGATGAAAGTAAGATGCTGAAAGAACAATTTGTGCAAGGACTGAGGTCCCAATCGGAACGCAGAACTGTAAATTGGTGGTCTTTAGATCATCCAGATGCCACCTTTGATGCCCTAAAGGACATGGCAATAAAAGGACTGCGACCCCTGGGCAAACCTGAAGTGGCAACCCAACATCACCAGGGTGAAATCACTCTGGAACCGGCAGTACCCACCTTTTCCCCACTAGCGGCAGAAGCCAAAACGCAGGTGACGCCCCCTAGTGAATTGGACTGTCTGCGCTCAGAAGTGCGCCAGTTGACTAAAAATCTGGCTGCTGTGATGAGTGCCCTGCAGCTGCGGAAAGAGGAAGAAGGAAAGATCTTATTAGCCGACTGCCCGGAGGATGTCCCATGGATGAACCGGAGGAGAAGGAGGACGTCGCCCCACCGGAGGAGGACAACGCCACCCCAGGAGCAACCCCTGACCAGCACCCTCCTCGCCGGGAGATCATCTGTTACCGCTGCAACCGGAAAGGTCATATGTCGACACAGTGTCCTTTAAACGGGCAGAACCTGGGTCCGAGGGCCAACACCCAGGTGGAGACTCGTCAGGCCCCTTAGATTGGAACCGCAGGTTCGTGGGTGGACGACCCTATCTGTCCATCATTCTGGATGGGATTGCAGTTCCGGCGTTGCTAGATACTGGGTCTCAGGTGACCATAATACCTGATGTCCTATATACAAAGTTCTGGTCTATGGATAGTCTTCAACCCCCGAGCCCTGACTTTACCGTGTATGCTTCTAATGGTCTCCCTGTGGAAGTACTCGGGACCAAAAGTGTGGATGTGAAAGTGGGCAGAGAGGAGTTGAAAGACCAGGGGCTTCTAGTAGTAAAGACTGTAAATGAAGAGAACGGTTTAAACATAATTCTGGGTACTAACATTATCAGTAACTGTCTGGGAGAAGTTGTGTTTCTACTCCAACAGCTCGCTGAGATCGCCCGACCAAGGCAGAAGGGAGTGATCCAGAGATAGATCCGGGCCCTGATGTGTCAGCAGCAAGCGAAGCTTACAGACGGCGAAATTGGTAATGTACGGGTCACCGACTCGAATCCTATTGTGATACCCCCAATGAGTGAAATGATAATATGGTGTAGGGCAGCCATAGGTCTGAGAGGACAAAACTACCAAGCAGTAGTAGAACCCCATTGCTCAGAACATAGACCCACACTCATGACAGCGAGGGGGGTAGTGGAAGTGATAAATGGGAGAGTACCGGTACGGCTTCTCAACTGGGGAGATGATGAAGTAAATTTACCCCGTTATGCAACAGTTGCTAAATTACATGCCGTCGATAATAATTCTATTCTCCCGACTGAGTCCTTAGACTCCCGCCAACTAGCGGAGGATAATGACCCGGCAACTCAGGTGGCGGATTGGTGTCAGCAACTCCATGTCGGGACAGACACCACTCCCGCCCACCAGAAACAAGGGGTATTACGGGTGGTACAAGAGTACGCACAAGTGTTTAGTAAACACCCCCTCGACTTTGGGGCCATTAAGGGAGTACAGCATCATATCCCTACAGGTGGTCATCCTCCCATCAAAGAGCGGTACAGGCCTATACCTCCAGCCCATTATCAGAAAGCTAAGGAAATGTTACATGATATGAAGGAAGCCGGGGTGATAAGGGATAGTTGTAGCCCCTGGGCAGCACCTCTAGTTCTGGTTAAAAAGAAAGATGGTAGTATGAGAATGTGTGTGGATTACAGGCAAGTGAATCGCATAACACATAAAGATGCTTACCCATTACCACGAATTGAGGAGTCCTTAGCTGCTCTGAAAACGGCTAACTACTTTTCTACCCTTGATCTGACTAGTGGGTACTGGCAAGTGGCTGTGGCTGAGGAGGATCGTGAGAAAACGGCTTTCACCACCCCAATGGGGCTCTGTGAGTTCGACAGAATGCCGTTTGGGCTCAGCAGTGCCCCGGGAACATTTCAGAGAGTGATGGAGAACTGCCTGGGACATCTCAATTTTGAAACCGTGCTGCTATACCTAGATGACGTCATCGTATACTCCAAGACATATGAGGACCATCTGAAGCACCTGGCAGAAGTATTCGAATCCCTGTCCAGGTACGGGATGAAGTTGAAACCCTCAAAATGCCATCTACTCAAACAGAAGGTACAATACTTGGGGCACATCGTCAGTTCAGAGGGAGTAGCGCCGGACCCAGAGAAAGTCACCGCCATCCAGAAATGGCCGGAGCCGAAGAACCTCAAGGAAGTGCGACAGTTCCTGGGACTAACGGGTTACTACAGGAGGTTCGTGAAAGATTACACGAAGAAGGCAGCGCCTCTACAGGACCTCCTAGTAGGACAATCCCTAAAGAGCAGAAACCCTCCCTTTAATTGGGGTAAGGAACAGGCTGAAGCATTCCAAAAGATGAAAGAGATCCTTACAGGTGACGAAATCTTGACCCATCCTGATTACAGCCAACCGTTCCTGCTGTACACCGATGCCAGTAATGAAGGTTTGGGAGCAGTTCTCAGTCAGAAGCAGAATGGCCAAGAAAAAGTCATCGCTTACGCCAGCAGAAAACTCAGGCCAACTGAGAGGAATCCGGAAAATTATAGCAGCTTCAAGCTGGAGTTTCTGGCGCTGGTCTGGGCCATTACTGAAAGATTTAAGCACTACCTTGCCTCCAACAAGTTCACGGCGTACACAGACAACAACCCGTTAACGCACCTGGAAACAGCCAAGCTGGGAGCCATGGAGCAGCGTTGGATGGCTCGGTTGTCAAATTACCAGTTTACCATCAAGTACCGGGCAGGCCGTAAGAATGCTAACGCCGACGCATTGTCCCGAATGCCACATGAATCTGACACGGAAGAAGAATCGGACGACCTGGAAGAAATTGAGCTACCTGCGTTCCATCGAAATGGGATAATCCATGAGCAGTGTGTCTACAGAAAGCAGTATGGCGCAACATTAAATCCCTTACCCATCACAGCTGGAAAGAGACTCAGGACAGCGATCCAGTGGTCAGCCGTATCAAGGAGTTGGTAAGACAGGAAGGTTCCTCCTTGGAAAAAGATGCACCTATGTCAGCAAAGCTCCTGTGGAATGAGAGAAGCCGGTTGTTCCTATACCGTGAGAAGTTGTGCAGGAGATACGTCAACCCCAGAACCCATGAGATGGTATGGCAGATAGTGGTCCCCAAGGCAGACGTCCAAATGGTGTTGGAAGCGTACCACGATCAAGCAGGACACTTTGGCTGGAGAAAGCTGGAGACCCTGTTGAGGTGCCGGTTCTACTGGGTAGGAATGCGCAGCTCCATCGAGAGGTGGTGTCGGAACTGTGGACCCTGTGGTCTCAGACGAAAGGACTACGGTAGTCAGAAGGCACCCCTGCAGCCTATCCGGACGACTCGTCCCTTGGAGATCGTGGCCTTGGACCACGTCAAATTGTCGCCAAGCAGGTCTGGATACTCATATGCCCTGACCATGGTGGATCATTATTCGAGATTTTTGGTGGTCATCCCCGTCAAGGATCAGACAGCAGTGACGGCAGCAAGGACCTTCCAAGCAAGCTTCTGCAGACCGCATGGGTATCCAGAGCAGGTACTGACTGATCAAGGCCCTGCTTTTGAAGCGGATCTGTTTAAGGAATTTTGTCACTTGTATGGGTGTAAGAAAATTAGAACGACGCCATACCACCCCCAAACCAACGGCCTTTGCGAGAAAATGAACCACATTGTCGTTGACTTGCTAAAATCCATACCGCTGGAAGAAAGAAATCGGTGGCCAGAATTGTTACCTGACCTGGTTGACTTGTACAACCACATACCAGTGAGTTCTACCAACTGCACACCAGCTTACCTTATGAGAGCAAGGCCTGGAAGACTGCCAATGGACTTGGAACTTGGTGTGGTGGAACCAGAGGCAGATGACACCGTTGGAAATTGGGACACAAATCGGCAAGAGCAATACAGAAGAGTGCAAGCCTGCGTAGAAGAAAGTCTTAATAAAGCTCGGGAAAAGCAGGAGAATATTTACAACAAGAATGCTCCCGCTAAGCCTTTGATGCCTGGAGAAATGGTGTTAAAAAGGAAAAGGAAGATGCACAAGTTGGACAACCAGTGGGAACAAGAACCATATGTCGTACAAGATTCCAAATATGATAACAGAAAAGTCTGTATCATCAGTAAGGATGGAGGAAGAACGACCGCCACTGTGTCTAGAGACCATTTAAAGTTGTGTCCAGAGCCGTTAAAGCTTCGTGAAGAGAACCCTGTCGTCAATCGAGAAGAAAGTGAGGAGGTCATACACACGGATCTGGGAGATTTACCTGCGGATTGGCCCAGACTGGGAGATGCGGTAATCATTCCTGTGTTGCAGTTTTATCAGCCACAAGAGGAAACTCTACCTCCAGTCGTGCCCATTGTGCCAACAGAACCAGTTCTAGAGGTACCTATTCCAGCAGAACCCCAGCCTGCAGAATCTCAAGAAGTAGAATCACCAGAAGCAGCGCCCCATGCTATGGGATCCCCTGGTGAAGCTGACTCACACCGCCCAGCCCTCAGTACGCTTGCCAGATCCATAGAAAGATTGAGGCAGTATTATAGTTTGTCGTTACGCAGAACAGATAGATCAGAGACCAATATACCTGATGCTACTCCACGTAGATCGGAACGGACAACGAAAGGGAAGCTACCTATTCGTTATCAACAGTAGTCCTAACAAACTAGTTTATTATGACTCAGAAAAGGGTTATTATCTATGATCAATTGTATAAAGTTGTATAAAGAAGTTTATTGCACTTGAAGGAATTTAAAGTATTGTGATATAATGTGAATTACTTGAAAATGTCTTATAATGGACTGCGTGGCTGAGGACTGAGCCAGCCCAAAAACTTGTTTTGTATATAGTTGCACTTTGTGCCCTATCTTGGTTTTACAATAAACCTCAGCACAACTACCTCTGAACATAAAACCCGTATGGTGTGGCACTGAGCGAGGTCTGCAGTCAGATGTCCTGCAGCCCACCCAGGACCCACGTTGAAGGTTTGGTGCGGGTCCTTCACAAGAATACTATGTGTATTTATATGAAAATGTCTTAATACTTTTGTATTTTGCTAATGACCATTGTATACAATGCAACGTTTAAGAATTTCTCACCTCCCTGCTGGGAAGAGTTTAATGTTAATGTTTTAATGCAAAACAAAAATGTCTTTCTTTTTCTATTTTACAGCCCGGGAGTGCTGTGTTTTACCAAGGGGGGATGTGTAGCCCTGGTATGTAAGGCACACATAAAATCCTGGAGGATGTGCGGAGAGGTAACAGTTTAATGCTTGATATCCATTCACTCCAACACACTTCTAGACACACCCTCAGGGTATATAAGCTAGTGATGTACAGCAGCTAGGGCTGAGTCTTCCAGGAAGTGAAGTGAAAGACAGTTAGACAGTCAGTTCCTGTCAGCAGTTCAGAAAGTGGAGGCTAGTGTGGGTGAGCCAGTTCATCCTAGCCTAGTCAGAGCTGTTCCTTAACCTGAAGACAGAGACAGTTTGATGGAAAGAAGAGTTAGCAGCAGAAACTTCAGTCGCCTGTCCCAAGGACAGTGAAGTTCAGTCGATGTGTTCCTGAACTAGGAGAATACTGAGAATCTGTCAGCGAGCTCCAAGGAAGAAGTAAGAAAGGATTGATTTGTACTACCATAGGAAGTGTGGAGTGCTTATGTTAAGAGCGCGAGCAGGGCGAAGGGCGCAGTGGAAGGAATTAGAGAAGTGCCTTAGATATTGGATTATCTGCACTATTAGCCGGTCACTGGGGACCGAAGTGTTGCTATCGCTTCACGCATAGTAACGAGAAAACCAGAGTCTTACTGGACCTTAGGTCACAGAAAGCAGCCCTTGAAGTGTCGGTACGTAACCGGAGTCAGGGAGAGTGGGAACCTTGAGTCGATGCAGGACAACAGTAGGAACTCAGCTCTCTCAACATCTGCAAAGCAGAGATATGGAAGGCTCCACCACAATGCTGACCGGGCAGTACAGCTATGGAGTTAGCTGGAGTATTCGGAGTTAACTTAGCTTCATGCAAGTTGGACTCATCATATTGAAAGTAAAGGAGGCCTCTAACCTGCTCAGCCGTTACCCTGAAGCGCATCCTCCAACCACCCCGACAGTGTCCCGGGACCTGCCTAAACAACTTGAAAGTAAAAGGTATGGAAAGAAGCTTTATTGCCTGAGACTGTTCATTTATCCACACCCCTGCACTATCTCCATCACCATAGACTCAGAGGGACCAGTCCCACCTGTGGGGGACCTGACATCTAGCTGCCATAACATCCCCTCAGAGATCTATTCAGCAGCGCTGGTCTTCAGTGATCAGAAAACTACAGGTGGCGTCACGAACTGTTACCTACCTATCCCCTGTAAATAAATATCCCCCCATCATACGCCTGACCGCCAGGGCCACGGACCGAGCCACCGCTACCAGCGACAACCCCCATAGACTTCCATGGGCTCGGCTCCGAGTGCCCCATAGCCCTGGTAACCCACAATTGTGGTGCGTGGTCGAGTCACTTTCATTAAGAGTTTTCAGCGGTCTCATTATCATCAGAGGCAGTATTACAATAACATGTAATACTTCTATACACAGCTGATAACACAGGATTCACCAATCACAATAGACAGTGTCACAGCTCACCTTCTCCCACTTCCTTCGCAATCACCTTTGCACATGCTCATTAGATGCTTCAGTACAAAAGATAAGCGTCTGCGTTAGTTGATTGTGGCTAATGTACGTGTGCATTTGCTGAAAGAACAGGAAGGAGACAAAAAAACTGGTCAGTATGAAAATTACAAGATTTCTGTTTTTATTTTTGATAAAGCTTGTAATATGAAAAATAAACCCCACTGCCAAAATAAATAAAAGAACAATAAAACCATATTTTAAGTAATTTTCTGATGACACATTCCCTATAAGAATTCCCAAATCCATCTCCATTTTTGCCTATAAGGGGCAATATTAAAATGTATTGCTTAAACGGAAATTAAATTTAGCTTTGCTTGTTAGGTCAGCTCGTAAAGTTCTTTACTCAGCCATGATCATAAGAGAGACGCATGATGAATATGATAGTTAATTTGTTTTACAAGGGTTGTTTAATCATAGCTACCTTTTTGTGAAATGTAGGCTGTGGACCTTTCTTCAGAAATCTCTAATGATAGTTTTATAGAGAATCTTTCACTAGTTATTTGCTACCATGTGAAAGCAGCATGAGGTAGGGTCTGAGCCCCTGATTCCAGCAATGTGTCACTTACTGGGCTGCTTGCTGTCATTTTGATAAAATCACTGTTTTATCTTCTGCAGATCTAACAGTGCTCTGAATGCTGAGCTCTGTATAACCCCGCCCCCACACCATTATTTATATGTGCACCGTGCATAGGCAGAAAGCTGCCAATCAGTAGTGGGGGCGGGGTTATACAGAGCTCATGAATATAACGGACTACCTGGCAGCAGGTTTACTAGTCCTCTGGTGATAATCTCCAGCTGATAATACAGTGATTTTATCAAAACTACAACAAGCAGCTCAATAAGTGACACATCTTTGGAACCAGGGACTCTGCCTCTACATTATGTTGATCTCAGATTATGTGACAAAAGCCTAGTGACAGATTCTGTTTATGGTAGTAGTTATGGCACCATACAGTCATTGCTGCCAAAAATGTTGCATTACCTGTTCTAATAAATGGAAAATGTTATATTTTATAATAAAAAGCTTCAGTCACATTCCTGCAGGCTTCAGAGCTGAAATCTCCCCTCATTCTTTGGTGACTCAATGTATGTTTGGAACTTCTTTAGTTAATTGCCTAGAGCATATGCAACGGTGCCCAGGGTGGTAGCCATAGGTGAGTATCATGTGTCTGACACCCGTGTTACAGAAGATTGTGGGTCCTGGCTGGGTGTTAGTGTTGTGAGGGCCTTGTGCCCGTTCAGGCCGCCAGTAGCCGGTGGCATTGGTTGACCAGGACCATGAGTTCCACAGAATAATTAAAGAGACTGATTGGACAGTGTTAAAATGAAGTAGTAAGTGTCCTACAAAAAGAAAGAGCAACTTAAGGTGACAGTTTATATGTAAGTCAATTTCACTTAGCGTGACTCCAGTGTCTGTCGCTTCCTCTGGGTTGAATGCTGGCTGCCGGCTGAGGACGGTGCTCGGGTCTTCTGGCTTCCTCGCCTAACAAGTTGGTCCTCTCTCTCTTCTAACGGCAGTGGGCTGTAAGAGGAAGAACAAGATCGGGAGTACCTTTCTTACACCGGTTCCGGAATCAGCGGGGATGTCAACAATGTCACATGGGGGAAGACTTTCAGACAAGGACTGACTCTTGCATGTGACTGCGGCAGGCGGGGCCGCGTTAAAAAGCCCACGGGAAATGGGACAGAGTCCAGGCGGGAAAGCTAAGCGGACAGTCGGGTGCAGTGTCGGCTGTGAAAACAGAACACCCCGTAAGCGCAGGGTGACTTGACTCGTCTCCTGCGTACAGTTCCGCTGTAGGAGGACTACAGACTGTCGTTTCCCCGCTATCCTCTCTGCCGGTAGGTGACTATCATTTGACACCAGAGACTGTAACATTTGCGCGGCGCGGTAAGCAACAGGTGACTAGGCCAGAGCCTGTTGACCAAGTACCCGTATACACCGTGGAGCGAAGACTCACTCCGGCCGTTTTCTGTACTGAACTGAGCACAGTGTTTGGCATTCGGGAGTGTAGAGGCTCCCCTCATTCTTCAAGGACTCTTCCCCTGCTCCGTGGATTGGAATCTCGTTCCCTACAGACACCTTCGAGACATCACGTGCCGCTGTTGTCAGTGCCACCGTTGGAGGACCGAGACGCTGCAATCAAGACGACTACAGACTGATAAGTTTTTCTGCCTTTTACCTATTGAACTATCGTTCGCCCCTGTCCTACCTCTACCGCGCTCCCAGTTCTGCCCAAATAAATCTGTTAACTCTTGATCTGCCTCCTGACCGTGAAGACATGTCACGTTTCTGCGGTTGCTTCAGGGCGGTCACCGGTCTGACCCGCTGAGCCCCTAGTCCGTTACGTTGCTCTGCAGCCAAGAGTATTTCATGGCAGTCTCCCACTCGGCGTGCACTCCTCAGCACGCCCAGTAACGTCTCCCGGTCCTCACTGCTCCCGACCCTTACCTCTGCCTCGCAGCCTATCCTCACTCTGCGCAGCGCAGGTCCTCACTGTCACTTCACTCTGGCGGGAACCCTCTGCCTATTCCCGCGCAAACCCCCTTATACTCTCTGGACTCACCACTCCCCCTCTATGCAAGTCAAGAGTCTCCTCCGTCCCCAATCTCTTTCCCCCCTGCAACAGGAGGCGCGGCCCCAGCAGTTCCGGGCCCGGTGCCCTGTCAGCTCCCACAGCCTGGTCTTCTCTCCTACACTCATACCCTCAGACCTGAGAACAGACATGTTAGGGGTATTAGTTTGTTTCTCTAATCAAAACATGCTTTGCAGATTTTTCCCTTAGTAACCTGGCTTATATTCCTTTCTTTGAGGTCCACAGCCTCAGACTTTTCGTTCTCTCTTCGAGTGGCTGTTGTGTGCGAACCTCTGGGACAGTCTCATCAATAACTGGATCACCCAATTAGCTTCTGCACTTTTTATTCTGTGACATTTCAACCTCCCAATTGATAATCCACTTTTCCCTATCAGCTACTCATCTATCTTCTTTCTCTGTCCTCCTCTCTTGACCTTTCACAGCTTACTGTTTCTCCTACACTTGACTATGGAAAAACATTGGACCTGGTCTTCTCCCACCTCTGCTGAGTGTATAATTTTAATAACTCCCCTTTCCCACACTTGACTTCAGAATGTGTGACTATACTAAACCAATAAGCAGCCCCAGATCTGCCTACCACCCCTTATCTAATAAATAAGGCACCATACATCGTGACTTTGGATATAGGGGCCACAGCAGCCTCATTTTATTCCATAAAATATATCAAAACATTAAAAAATAATAATTCCATATAAAACTGACCACCAGAAAGGATGGTGGGATAGAAGGTTCCAGAACCATTCTTAAAGCCACAACAAAACAGCTCCACTACACTAGCCCCAAGCCGCATCGCCCCTTGGGGGGCCCCAGCTGAATGTTACCAGTACTGAAATGTCCCGCTGAGACCAAGCCCAGTAGGGACCCGCTTACAATTTTTTAAGAACCTTAAAACCAATGAGAATCACCCATTCCTGCACTAGGCTCCCCCATCCTTCAGTGCAACCAACCTCCTTCAAAACCTCCCTCTTTTTACGCCAAGGTGAGCAAGCATGACCCGTTTTGCATGCAAGTCCCGCCACACCAAAAGAACTTTCTCAACTCCTTCCATTAAAGCCAACTAGGGTTGAGCATTCCGATACCGAAACCCGGTTCCGATACCTGAAATCCAATGTAAGTCTATGGGAACAAAATATCGGAATATTTTTAATTCCGATATTTTGTTCCCATAGACTTACATTGGATTTCAGGTATCGGAACCGGGTTTCGGTATCGGAATGCTCAACCCTAAAGCCAACGCCTCTTCGAGACGACTCTCACACTTTTCACTCCCTCCTCAGTCCTAAAGTGCAGGACCCCATCACCAATTTCAGCACTGGAAATTTAGCCATTTATTTCAAAGAATGCATTGACCATATCCGAAAGGAATTTTTCTCCCAATACCCTAATTGCATGAATCTAATTTTCTCCCACAATTCATCATATTCACTTTCGGTCATTGAACAGGTCACAGCAGAATAAGTTATGAGGCTCCTCTTTTCGCCCTACTACCTGCCCTACTACCTGCACCAATGACCCTATTCCCTCTCATCTCTTTCACCCATCTAATTTAACCTCTCTTTTGTCCGGTATCTTTCCCTCCTCATTCAAACATGCTGCCAAAACCCCTTTACTAAAAAAACCTTTGACGAGAATTGCTCTGCTAACCACAGACCTGTTTCTAACCTTCTCTTCATCTCTAAATCCCTGGAACATTTAGTTTACTCTTGTCTAATCCTCTATCTTACAAATAACTTTCTTAATGACCCTTTACAATTTGATTACCACTCTTCACACTCTTCAGAAACTGCCCTCACTAAAGTGTCTAAGGATCTTCTAATGGCTAAATCCAGTGGTCTCTGCTCCCTGTTGATTCCCCCAGATCTCTCTGCAGAATTTGACACTGTGGATCACCAGCTCCTCCTCACTATGCTCCACTCTATCGGGCTCAAGGACACCGTTCCCTTCTGGTTCTCCTCCTACCTCTCTGACTGATACGGCACTGTATCATTTACCTGGTGTTCTTCCTTTCATTTTCCCCTTACTGTTGGGGTTCCTCAAGGTTCAGCCCTAGGCCTTATCTTCTTTTCTCCATATGCTGCCCCTATTGAACAATCCGTCAGCAGATTTGGTTTTAATTACCATCTCTAATACCCATGACCATCTACACAGTACAAAAAAAAGTCTATCCGCTGTCTCTAACATCATGACCTCTCTCTATCTAAAATTGAATCTTTCCAAAACTGAACTCTTTGTGTTTCCTCCTACTACTACTTAAACTTGATATTGCCAATTCTGTTGGCGGCTCCAGCATAAATTCCAAGCTGTACAATCGCTGCCTTGACATTATATTTGACACAAATCTTTCCTTTACTCTATCTAATGTGGTAGCTCGACTCACTCGGCTGCATGTAGAGGTAGACACAGGAACGTTGTTTCTTTAAATCTACTGGTTTATTAAAGCTACTGCATAAACCAGTACAATGTTAGCAAAATAAACAGACCTTTCTGGCCTAACAGGAAAACAAGAACTTAACGTATTGCACAGTCCATGTTCCTACGGGGATCCACCCGCTGGGGAACAAACAACAAAAGAAGCTCAACTTTCCTTATCATGAAAACACAGCTCCAGAGCTTGCACCTCCAGGCACACCCAACACTGAACGAGCCACAAGGCTGTGTATTTACCCTCAGGACTCCATCCACTCTACAACTGTTCACTCAACTTAGCTCTAAACATGGCCGAATAACTCCTCTCAGCACTCCAGTGTGCTGGAGCATTTTCCTAGGTTCATATCACTGAAGCTAACAACCACAGTGATACATATCTGTCCTCCAGTTCTTTGGCAGTGACTTTGTCACACAGATCACTTGCTCTTCTATGTCAACTACACCTTAAAAACATGGCAAGAATTTGAGCGATAGTAAGAGGTTTTGCAGAGTCAAAGGTAAGAAAAAACGTTGACTCTGCAAAAAGTCTTAGTGCCACTTTTATTCATTCTTGTCTGAACTAAACTCTCCCATCTCCAGTATATCCTAAATGCAGCAGTCAGGGTCATAGTTTCATCTAGCCTCTACACTGATAGCTCCACTCTGTGCCAGTCATTCCACTGGTTACTAATCCGCTGCAGAACACCTCATCTCACGCAACTATTTAATACAACATCGGATACAGGCTCATTTCCTGCTGAAATGCTAGAAGCCTCAGTGATACTAATACCAAAGCCTAAAGGTGACCTCGAGTCTTTGTCGAATTATAGACCTATCTCTCTCATTAATTCAGATTTGAAAATTTACGCAAAAATTTTAGCGGATAGACTGGGCCAGATTTTACCCAAACTTATAAACAACGACCAGATTGGTTTTGTTAAAGGCAGACACACCTCTGATGGAACCAGAAGGGTCATCAACTTAATTAAATTAGCCAACTCTACCAAAATCCCCACTTTACTAGCGTCACTTGACGCAGAAAAAGCCTTTGATAGGCTCGATTGGACCTTTATGAATCAAACATTAAAAAAATTTGGCTTCAACAATAAATCACTCACAACTATTATGGCTCTTTACTCCAATCCTAAAGCCAGAGTGGTGTGTAACAATCATATTTCCCGTACTTTCCCCATTTCCAATGGGACAAGACAAGGATGCCCCTTTCTCCACTTCTGTTCGTTCTGGCTCTAGAACCCCTTGCACAGGAAATAAGGGAAAATAAAAAAATCAAGGGTATAAATACTAAAAATCGTCAACACAAAATCAGCTTATTTGCTGATGATATCCTTCTTTCTTTATCTGATCCAGTAGGTTCTATAAAAGAGCTACAAAAATTGCTGGAGACGTTTTCAACATTATCCAACTTTAAAATAAACAATAAAAAATCCACCCTATTACCAATCAACATAACCAAACCTGTGATTGAAGAAATAAAAAGCTTCTCCTCCATTAACTGGGCAAAGGGAGAATTCACTTACTTGGGTATCACAATTACAAAAAACCTTAAAAAAATGGTGGTCACAAATCTTAATAACTTGCTCAAAATTATCAATCTGGATTCAAACTCATTTGGAGAAAGAGAACTTTCATGGTGGGGTAGAATTTTCTCAATCAAAATATTCACCCTCCCAAAAATTTTATACGTCTTGGGTTCTCTTCCTCTCCCAATTTCTTTATCCCAAGTTAAAAATCTTCAACAATCAATAAAAACTTTTATCTGGAACAATAAAAAACCTAGAACTTTACAAACAATAGGTTACACGAAAAAATCCCATGGAGGTTTGGGTATACCAAATATTCTAAATCACCATCATGCTGTGCTAGTCAAGCATAGTCTTTATTGGCTTTCCCCAAAAAATTCTCCAGCCTGGCTAGACCTCGAAATATCATTAAATAACAATAAACCGCTTCGCGGCCTCATCATCAAGACAATGTCTAATCAACTCCCTGACTCAATGGCTCATCCTACTTTTATAGCCACAACACATGCTTGGAAGAAACTATCCTACACTAAAAATAGTTCAGACAAAATTACCAATTTTAAAAATATGTCCCTGGATACCTTGCTATCACTTAAAAATCAAATTCCACACCCGTCTTGGAAAGAGTTTGGAGTCAAAAAATTGGGTGACTTATATGATGGTATAGCTTTACTGCAGTTCTCTGTTATAAAAGACAAATTTAAAATTCCCTCTTCAATGTTCGGACACTATTTAATTTTAAAGGATCAGATAGTTCCCTGGCTTCGACAAATACCTTTACTCTCTGAAGCTTCTTTAAACATGATTTCCAACTTGGAACACAAAATTTTTTGGAGCCATAGCTACATTTATGATTATTTAAATCAGGACTCAGATTTCACCAAAAATGCATACAACAAAAAATGGGAAGAGGAACTCAAAATAAATCCATCTTGTGAAGAGTGGGAAGACGCAATTACAACCTCATACTCATCTACCCTCTCCATGTCTCTTCAAGAAACTCATTATAAAGTTTTCTCGAGATGGTACTTCACTCCAGCTAGAATAGCCCATTTCGGTGAAAACACATCTTCTCTTTGTTGGAGAGATTGCGGTCACAGAGGGGATCTTCTCCATATGTTTTGGAATTGCCCTAAATTGTCTCCACTCTGGTCTGAAATTAATAATCTAATTAATAAAATTATTGGCAGACGAATTAAGCTCACGCCTCAGTTAGCTTTACTCTCGTTGGAGTTCCCAACCACAGAAATTGACAAAATCTTTTTGATAATACACATCCTCTTAGTCACCAAAAACATGATAGCCTATAATTGGAAAAACCAATTCCCTCCATCATACTCAGATGTTATAGAAAGAATCAAACTCCATAAGGACTATGAGATAAAATTTGCTATCGCAAACAACCAATCCAAAAAGTTCATGGATAAGTGGTCTCACTGGGAAAATATAAATTAATCCCCCCCTCCCCCCCCCTTCCTTTCCATTCCTTCCCTTCTTCTCTCCCTTCCCTTCCTTTTTTCCAATCCAGCTATTCCTAAAAAATAAAGTATTGCGCCATAACTTGCTATCTGGTTCTCATTGTGGTACTGGATATAATCCAGTTAAATTCTGACAAATACATGTCATCTGTTTACAAATATTTGTATGTTTATTCGTTTGCTCATCGGTTTATACACCCATCCGACATGGAACTCCTCAACTGTGTTTTAAATCACGGTTTAAAATATATTATTTTGCTATAACTGTAAAGCATGTGTAATAATGCTTTTTACTTCTGTACTATTGTTTCAGTATTAATGTTTTATAAAATGTTCAATAAAAACACTGGAAAACTAATCCGCTGCAGAATATATTATAAACTCGTCATTCTTACCCACAAAGCACTCCAGAGTTCTGCACCACCCTACATCTCCTTCCTCATCTCTGTCTGTCACGACTCAAGACTGAAATCCTCTATAAACAAACCTCCCATTCACATCTCCAAGACTTCTCTTGTGCTTAGTGTTGAGCGATACGATACCGCAAGTATCGGGTATCGGCCGATATTAGCTCTATCGGACTTTCGATACTTAGTTCCGATATTTTCGTCTTATCGGATACCGGAATCGGGATTGTCACTGTCACTGTCTGTGTCCGTCGGTCGGGTCTGTCAGGAGTCAGCGGCACTTACCTGGCAGAAGATCTCCGGCGGTCACGTCCTGGACTGCTTCATGGCCGCCATCCTCTTCTCCCCGGCGGTCACATGCAGTTTCTCGCGATAACTGCAGTGACTGCAGGGTAATCCCGGCCGTAAAGCAGTCAGTCCGATGACGTCACCGCCGGGGAAGCAGGTAATCAGCTGTGCTGCGTCGTGATGACAGGCTCTGCCTGTCATTGCGATGTAGCAGAGCTGGATCGTCGTGGGACCCTCGTTACTATGGACTGCGTCGGACAGGTGGTATACTGTTGGTTTGTTTTTTTTCTTTTTTTACAGGAGATCGATGGCGTCGCAGGAATGAGAGAGTAATAAAATTAATGAAAACTGTGTTGTCTCTTTTATTTCATTAAAATACTTTTTTCTTGCTGTGTCTTTTTTTTTATACATTTAAAAACTTTGGGATTAATAATGGATCGGTGTCTTATTGACACCTCTCCATTATTAACCGGGCTTATTCTCACCGTGCAATCAACGGTGACATTAACCCCTTATTACCCCACTTGCCACCGCTACAGGGCAGTGGGAAGAGCCGGGTAAAGTGCCACAATTGGCACATCTTTTGATGCGCCAAATGTGGGGCTGCTGTAGCCTGGTATTATCAGGCTGTTGAGGGCCAAAAATCCATGGGCCTTGACAGTCTTTTAATACCAGGCCGCAGCAGTCTGCATTTTACTTGGCTGGTTAACAAAAATAGGGGGACCCCTACGACGTTTTTTTTTCGAGGGGATCCCCTATTTTTGTTAACCAGCCAAGATATGCAGACTGCTGTGGCCTGGTATTATCAGGCTGGCAAGGTCCATGGTTATTGGATCCTTACCAGCCTGAAAAACCAGGCCTCAGCAGTCTGCTTCATCTGGCTGGTTAACAAAAATAGGGGGGACCCCACGCCAAATTTTTTTCGAGGGGATCCCCTATTTTTGTTAACCAGCCAAGATATGCAGACTGCTGTGGCCTGGTATTATCAGGCTGGCAAGCAGGGTCGGACTGAGGCACCGGGACACCGGAGAAACCTACGGTGGGCCCCAGCTCCTGCGTGGTGGGCCCTGATTTGAAAGGATAGGTCGCGGGGCAGAGGGGGCGGTGGCCCCGGGGCCCGCGCTCTGAGGGGGCCCACCCGGAGCTACGATACAGTTACATTCTGCGGCAGAGCAGGGAGAATCGCTCTCCATGCTCTGCCGCCCGGAAGCTATGGGGCCTGAACAGGCGTTGGGGGGGCCCGGTGCCAGCAGTGGGCCCCCCACACGTCATCGGAGGGTCAGCTGTATCGGCATCCAGCCGATAAAGCTGACCGCATGGAGAGAGAAGGAGCGAGCGCTCCTTCTCTCCCATAATCCCCCTCTCAGCGTATGACAGCGGGCGCAATAACATCACCTGCCGGCGCCCGCTGTCAGACGCTGAGAGGGAGAACAGTGAGCAGCACAGGAGCCGGGAGGTGAGTTTTTTTTTTGATTTTTTTTTTAATGGGGGTGCAGTCGAGTCCTGGCTGGAGAAGTCGTCATGTCGGTGTGGGCCAGATGGAAAAGACATGAAAAGTGAACAATTCCATTAGAAAGAACATCAGCGGTAAGTCATTATCTGTACCTGTGCTGTAATCTATTATATGTTCTGTAGGACTGGTATTATTTAACACAGACCATATGGCGGTAATATCAATATTGGTCTTTTTATATATAGATTATTTTGGCCAACAGCGCGGTCATTTGCTGAGGTTCTCTGATGATGGGCCCACTCAGAAGTTTTGCCCCCACTAAACCAAAACCCTAGCTACGCCTATGCTCTCTCTCTAGTCTTTCTTTCTCGCTCTCTGTTCTTTCCTTCTCGCTCTCTGTTCTTTTTTCTCTCTGTTCTTTCTTTCTCTCTTTTCTTTCTTTCCTCTCTTTCTTTCTCTGTTTGTTCTTTCTCTCTCGCTGCTCTTTCTTTCTTTTCCTCAGTACCAGCCACTGTGCCCTCATTACCAGTCAGTGTGATCAGCAGTGCTAAATGGTTACGCTTGGGGCGAGGATATGGGTGTGATTAGCTGTGAAATGGGTGTTGTCGGGGCGTGGCCTAAAATTTTCAGCGGCGCGCAACACGCGCCGCAGCCTTTAATCCTCTTTCCTGTCTTCCAAATTTGGGAGGTATGCTGTATGACCTCCCTACAACTTCTGGCCATGCTCCTGATGAGCGCGACGGATGTTCTCGTGAGGGATCTCCTCCCACACCTGGACTAAAGCATCCACCAACTCCTGGACAGTCTGTGGTGCAACGTGGCATGGCCTAAAATTTGCTGCAGCATGCACAGCGTGCCACAGCCTTTGTCCCTCTTTCCCTTCTTCAAAGGTTGGGAAGTATGATGGTGGGCCCCAAGAATAATTTTTCTCTGGTGGGCCCAAGGTACTCCAGTCCGACGCTGCTGGCAAGGTCCATGGATATTGGCTCCTTAACAGCCTTAAATACCATGCCTCAGCAGCAGGGGCGTACATATAAATCATGGGGCCCCATAGCAAAAGTCTGAATGTTCCCCACCCCCCCAAAAAAAAAACCCAGAGGCATTGTAAATGTAAAGTGCCAGCACAGTGAGGGAAGTTGAGTCGCACAGAGACAGGGGTTTTGGTGGTACTCGGCACCGATCACGTCGACTTCTATGGGGGATGTCACGAGTAGCACAGCTCGGTCCGTGACCTGGGCGATCACTGGAATGTGGGATATTTCCAGGGGATGATAGAATGTTCGTGTAGTTTGTCGTGACGCCACCTGTAGTACCTGGTCAGGGTGTCCAGCGCTGCTGTGCAGGTCCTCTGGAAGGGATGGTGTAGTGCAGGTAGGTGAAAAGTCTTCTACAGGTAACACTAATCCTTCCAGGGCAGATAGATGTGAGATAGAGCAATGGTGCAAAGTGATGTAGCAGAGTGGACTATGCGACGTAGTAAGAAAGCAGGAAACACTTCAAGTTAAACGTTGCATAATAAAATTTTTAATAATAACATTACAAAAGTGCAAATGGCTTATATTATGTGACATGTTTTGTTACTGTTCATACCCTTGATATGTGTTATACATGTGTGTTAATAAATACATATTCAACAAAAGTGCAAATAGCATTAGTGCCAAAGTTCGTGGAGACTTCTTAGGACTACCCCCACCGGGGTAACTTCACAGTGTCCTTTACTTGTGCTTGTGGAGGACCCGCTCCAAACCTCCAACTGTGGTCTTGGGTGGGCTGCAAGACTTTCCTTGAGCAGACCTCACTTTCGGCCACACCAAACGGGTTTTTAGTTTCTGAGGTAGTTGAAAATAGTGCACAGTAAAGTTTTTTGTAAAACCAAGATGGAGCACCGAAGTGCCAACTATTTACAGAAAAGTTTGTGAGCCAGTACAGTTCATGGCTTCAAAGTTCAACATTTTCATTACAGTGAAACACCATTACCCAACCTGGGTATATTAAGGCAACAATAAACTTGTTCTTCTGAACATTCACCCGTCCGGGTACATCAAACCATTACCCAACCTGGGTATATTAAGGCAACAATAAACTTGTTCTTCTGAACATTCACCCGTCGGGTACATCAAACCATTACCCAACCTGGGTATATTAAGGCAACAATAAACTTCTTTTTATGAACATTCACCCGTCCGGGTACATCAATAATTTAACTATTTACATACAGAGACCCTGTCCGGGTTATTTAGACTTCTTTGGCTAGCCTCTTACAGGTACCACCTGGTACTCTTCTAGAGCTTGCCAAACATCTGTGACAGGAGGGTCCACCCAGACCTGATGCTCGTGTGGCCTGTACAGTGACGTCGTGACCCGCTATCTGGGTCTGTGTGGCCACCTCTTTCGTCTCCCTCCGGGTCTGGAACCCTATGTCCGGACTGTACGAACCCCAGGGGGCCTAACAGGCGCCGGGTACGGGCCAGCTGTCATTATCATGTCCATAGCTGGGGCTGCTGAGGAGACCACTGAGGGAGGCTGGGGAGATTTACGGCGTGGGGTGGGCACTTGTGCAGAGGCCTGGTTGGGGGAGGCTGAAGGCTCGTAGGGTCTGTCAGTTTCCTGACACTCTGGGGAGTAGGGGTCGCACCTGGTAACATTTAGGGCGTACCATCCATTGTAACCCCAGTGTCGGGTGTAAGTCACCAAGTCTCCTGGCAACAGGTCCCTCCCCGGGTGTCCTTCTGGGAGGTGAGCCTCCACGTCCCGCCGGGTTACAAAAACTTCTAAATAAAGTCCAGGCTCCTGGATGAAGCCCCAACCACCTTTTAACTTAAAGTTCCGTACTGCACCCTTACGCCGCGGCTCCCTCACCGTACTTTTATCCTTTCTCATACGTGCCTTCTCTGCCAGGTCCTTCTCCAGGTGACGTTGCCGAAGCTTTTGGGATTCTCGCTGCTCCCTTTGTCGCTCTGCTTCCCGCTCCCGACGTCTCCACTCTTCCTCCTGACGCCGGTTGTAATTCTCCTCCACCAGCAGCTCCATGTCTCCAACATCAAACGCCAGCTTACGATGTACGGTTTGCGGCAGCTCTCCTGGCGCCCGCCAGTCCTGGCGGCGCTCACCTGTGGCGGAAGCAGCCGGCTCTGGAACAGATGACGGTCGGGGCTCCGGTACAGGCAGGTAGAGCTCTGGTGCCTGCGCGGCCTCCTCCATGAGGACGGGTGTCGCTTCTTCTGCCTCAGCGACGGGGGCAGACAGCGGGATCTGGGGTGCTGGTGCGGCGTTTTCAGCAGGAACGGGTGCCTCCACTGTGATACTGGCAACCGGTTCAGATTGCAAGGGCTGGGATGCCCGCACGGCCTCCTCTACTGGAACGGGTGCCTCCACTGAGATACTGGCAACCGGTTCAGATTGCAAGGGCTGGGATGCCCGCACGGCCTCCTCTACTGGAACGGGTCCCTCCACTGAGATACTGGCAACCGGTTCAGATTGCAAGGGCTGGGATGCCCACACGGCCTCCTCTACTGGAACGGGTGCCTCACCTTCCGGTACAGACACTTCAGGGGGTAAGAGGGATTGGCGCCGCTCCAATTGTAGTTTTAGGGCCCGCCAGCTCGCTTCCATCCTGGCGACCTCCTCCCGGTGCCGGGCCAGGTCTCTCAGGGTATCCTCCGCTTCTTCCAGCGTAGGAGGGTTTCCAGGCCGGGTGCCAAACGGTGGCTCCGTGGCGATCGGGTCGCTTCCGTGGGGGGAGAGCTCTGACTCCTCCATCCCTTCCCACTTCTGCTCACGTCCATTCGCCATCTCTGCCAAGTCACATGTGTCATTAGCATCAGGAGAGGCGCCATCTTTTGTAGGGAGGCGGGACCTTCGCGTTCGTTTCCGCCCACTGAGGAGGATGAGGAGGCGGAACTCCAGAGCTGTGGGGCACGATCTTACATTGCAGTACCATTTAGAGTGTGCGGACATCGTTTTCGCGCCACGGAGTGAGTGTACACCCACGAAGAGCACGCCCTTATTCTTCACCTGTGCCTCGTGGCGCAGATATGACGGAAAAATGGCAAATACAGTCTATGATGATTTTTGCAATTCTCAAGCAAAAAAACAGTTCAATTAAGGCACACAGGACTCGCTTATAGCGAGCTTCTGAATCCTGTTCGTGACGCCAAAGTTGAGTCGCACAGAGCCACAGGTTTTGGGGGTACTCGGCACCAAGCCCGTCGACTTCTATGGGGGATGTGACGGGTAGCACAGCTATGTCCGTGCCCTGGTC
Source organism: Oophaga sylvatica (assembly GCA_033576555.1). Taxonomy (NCBI): domain Eukaryota; kingdom Metazoa; phylum Chordata; class Amphibia; order Anura; family Dendrobatidae; genus Oophaga; species Oophaga sylvatica. Next base: position 627,140,005 of record JARQOD010000002.1, read on the forward strand.
GCTCACTGGAATGTGGGATATTTCCAGGGGATGATAGAATGTTTGTGTAGTTTGTCGTGACGCCACCTGTAGTACCTGGTCAGGGTGACCAGCGCTGCTGTGCAGGTCCTCTGGCAGGGATGGTGTAGTGCAGTTAGGTGATAAGTCTTGTACAGGTAAGACGGTATCCTTCCAGGGCAGATAGATGTGAGATAGAGCAATGGTGCAGAGTGATGTAGCAGAGTGGAGTATGCGACGTAGTAAGAAAGCAGGAAAGGAAACAATTCTTACTACAAAGACATGCAGCATAAGGCTGCCTCAACCCCTCCCATCCAACTAGCTACACCCTGTTCTAACCAGCCTGAGCTAGACCATCCCATTGGGTCCGCCTACACTCAGCTGGCATAGTGTACTGTTGAATGCAGTGGTTGGAGTCAATGGGGTGTTTCCTCCTTACCTGAGAGTAAGTTGTCACACCGCTGGGTGCGATGCAACATCTCTGTGGCAACTGGACCCTCGGGTGCTTCTGTCTTTTCACAAATGCCGGCTTTACCCGGCAATTGAATCAGAGGCTATTTTACTATGTAGAAGTGAATAAACTATAAATATATGTATATATATATATATGTCACAATGACATGTATATATATATATATATATATATATGTATATATATATATATATGTATTCTAAGTGTGTATATTTTGTGTTTACAAGGAAAGAAAGTGTTTTTTTAGTTGCGATATTTTGTTCCCATAGACTTACATGGGACTTCCGGTATCGGAATCGGATATCGCCGATATTTAGTGATATCGGCGATGCCATTGTGTAGCCCTGGTACACAATACCAGGAGGATGAGTGGAGAGGTAACAGTTAAGGGCTCTTCATACATCACGTACACTTCTGACACACCCAGCAGGGGTGTGGAAGGGAGTGATTTAGCCAGTCAGTTTCCTGTCCTTGGACAGAGTAGACGTGTCCAGTTTGAGTCTGTTAGCAGTTCGGAAAGTGGAGTCTAGTACAGGTGGTCTAGTTCACCTCAGCCTAGTCAGAGCTGTGCCCCACTGGAAGACAGACTGAGCTATCTATTAAGAGTCGAGCAAATCGAAGGGCAAAGTGGAAGGAAGATTATTGGAAAAGTGCTTTTGGCTTGGAAAAGTCCTGCACATTGCAATCGGTCACTGGGGACCGAAGGATCACTATTAGCTACAAGCATAGTGGTAAGAAAACCAGAGATTTACCGGACTTTAGGTCGCGGCAAACAGCCCCATATAGTCAGTACGTAACCGGAGTCAGGTGGAATAGGGACTTTGAGTCAAGCGCAGACAAAAGCAAGAACCTAGTTTCATCAATTGGAAGGCTTCACCACAAATCTGACTGGGCAGAACAGTTTTGGAGTAACTGGAATTATAGAGTGAACTACGCTGCAGGCTGGTTGTACTCATCATTATTGGACAGTAAAGGAGGCCCCTAACTTGCTTAGCCGTTGCCTCAAAGCTCATCCTCCATCAACCCCATCAGCCTCCCTGGGACCTGCCTTATCATCTTGCAAGTAAAGGTATGGAAAGACGCTGACCGTGTGAGACTGAGTTATTATTGCATGCCTGCACAATCCCTACCTAACTACCGACCTGAGGGAAGAGTCCCACCTGTAGGGGACCCGACATCTAGCTGCCTCACCATCCCCTCAGAGATCTACAGCAGCGCTGGTACAAATTACCAGAATACTACAGGTGGCGTCACGAACTGTATATAAATCTATCCCCTGTAAATATTCCCCCAACATACGCCAGACCGCCAGGGCCACAGACCGAGCCACCGCTACCTGTGACAAATCCCATAGACTTCTACGGGCTCGGCTCTGAGTACCCCATTGCCCTGGTAACCCACAATTGTGGTGGCGGGTCGACACAAAAACTTGGCGTCACGAACAGGATACGAAACTTGCAGCATTGCGAGCCCTGTGTGCCTGTGGAGTGTTTTTGTGAAAAAGGACTGTTTGCACTTTTGGCGCCAAAATCGCCGTCTTTGTCGCCATATTCGCGCCCTCAGGCGCTGGAGAAGAAGGTGGGCGTACCTGAAAGAGCGCGCAGAGTCTTGGACACGCCCCCGGCTCTGACTCATCGGCAGGTCCTGCAACAGGAAGTGAACGCTCTGACATCAGAGCGCCTGCGACGAAGGTCCTGTTCCCACTGCGGTGCCTGTGAAATAGCAGCGTCTGAAACCGGTAGGCTCCGTTTAACCAAGGGGGCGCTAAGATGTCACAACAACCGGCTGACAGTGCGGCCCCGGCCGGAGGCCCCAATCCCGCACCGTCTGGTATTGTAGCGCCAGATGGGGGCGCAGGCCCTGCACCCAGTCCGGTAGTCCCGATCATGCCACTAACGCTCCCATATATGCCTGGGGCGAAATGGCTTCCCCAATACAGCGGTGAGCCAGGCACATTAGCAGGCTTCAAGCGGAAGTTATGCAGCATCCTAGAAATGTACTCCATGCCTGAGAGACAAAAAGCTGCTGTGCTAATAGGGCAGCTAACTGGCGCTGCTGAGAGGGAAGTGGAGACTTGGGATACCGTTGATCAGGAGTCGGTACCTGCGATCTTCCTTAAGCTACATGCCATATTTGAAGACCGCACAGAAACGGATCTCCGGATGGCCTTCTATCACTGTTCACAACAGCCAGGTGACAGCATCCGGGACTACGCTTGCCGACTACAGGGAGCCCTGAGAGCCCTCAAGCAGATTAACAATTTAAATGCTATCGATGAGAATAAAATGTTGAAAGAGCAATTTATACAGGGATTGAGATCCCAAGAGGAACGCAGAACTGTAAATTGGTGGTCCTTAGATCATCCGGATGCTACCTTTGATGCCCTAAAGGACATGGCAATAAAAGGGCTGCGGCCCCTGGGCAAACCCGAGGTGGCAACCCAACATCATCAGGCTGAAGTCACTCTGGAACCGGCAGTAACCCCCTTTTCCCCGCTAGTGGCTGAAGCCAAAGCGCAGGTGACACCTCCTAGTGAATTGGACTGCCTGCGCTCAGAGGTGCGCCAGCTGACTAAAAATCTGGCTGCTGTGATGAGTGCCCTGCAGCTGTGGAAAGAGGAGGAAGGAAAGATCTTGTTAGCTGACTGCCCAGAAGACGTTCCGTGGATGCACCGGAGAAGAAAGAAGACGTCGCCCCCCCAGAGGAGGACAACGCCACCCCAGGAGCGACCTCTGATCAACACCCTCCTCGTCGAGAGATCATCTGTTATCGCTGCAACCGGAAAGGTCATCTGTCTCCACAGTGTCCTTTAAACGGGCAGAACCTGGGTCCAAGGGCCAACACCCAGGAGAATACCCGTCAGGCCCCTAGACTGGAACCGCAGGTATGTGGGCGGGCGACCCTACCTGTCTATTATTCTAGATGGTATTGCTGTTCCGGCATTGTTAGACACTGGGTCGCAGGTGACCTAATACCTGATGCCCTATATACCAAGTACTGGTCAATGGACAGTCTTAAACCCCGAGCCTTGACTTTACCGTGTATGCTTCTAATGGTCTTCCTGTAGAAGTACTCGGGACAAAATGTGTAGATGTAAAAGTGGGCAGAGAGGAATTGAAAGACCAGGGGCTTCTGGTAGTAAAGACTGTAAATGAGGAGAACGGTCTAAATATAATTTTGGGTACTAACATTATCGGTAATTGTTTGGGAGAAGTTGTGTTCTTGCTCCAACAGCTCGCTGAGATTGCCCGACCAAGGCAGAAAGGAGTAATCCAAAGAGAGATCCAGGCCCTGGTGTGTCAGCAGCAAGCGAAGCTTACAGACGGCGAAATTGGTAATGTACGGGTCACTGACTCGGATCCTATTGTGATACCCCCAATGAGTGAAATGATCATTTGGTGCAGGGCAGCCATAGGTCTGAGAGGACAGAATTACCAAGCTGTAGTAGAACCCCACCATTCAGAACATAGACCTACACTTATGACTGCTAGAGGAGTAGTAGAAGTGGTGAATGGAAGAGTACCGGTACGGCTTCTCAATTGGGGAGATGATGAGGTAAATTTACCCCGTTATGCAACCATTGCTAAACTTCATGCTGTTGATAATAATTCCATTCTCCCGGCTGAGTCCTTAGACTCCTGTCAAATAGCGGAGGACAATGACCCAGCAACTCAGGTGGCGGAATGGTGTCAGCAACTCCATGTTGGGACGGACACCACTCCCGCTCACCAGAAGCAAGGGGTATTACGGGTGGTGCAAGAGTACGCCCAAGTGTTTAGCAAGAATCCACTTGATTTTGGGATAATTAAGGGAGTACAACATCATATCCCTACAGGCAGTCATCCTCCCATCAAAGAGCGGTATAGGCCCATACCTCCAGCTCATTATCAGAAGGCTAAAGAAATGTTGAATGATATGAAGAAAGCCGGGGTGATAAGGGATAGTTGTAGCCCCTGGGCAGCCCCTCTAGTTCTAGTTAAAAAGAAAGATGGTAGTATGAGAATGTGTGTGGATTACAGGCAGGTGAACCGCATAACACACAAGGATGCATACCCGTTACCACGCATAGAGGAATCATTAGCTGCTCTGAAAACGGCTAACTACTTTTCTACCCTTGATCTGACTAGTGGTTACTGGCAAGTGGCTGTGGCTGAGGAGGATCGTGAGAAAACGGCTTTCACCACCCCAATGGGCTCTGTGAGTTCGACAGAATGCCGTTTGGGCTCAGCAGTGCCCCAGGAACATTTCAGAGAGTGATGGAAAACTGTCTGGGACATCTCAATTTTGAAACCGTGCTGCTATACCTAGACGACGTTATCGTGTATTCCAAGACATATGAGGACCATCTGAAGCACCTGGCAGAAGTATTCGAGTCCCTGTCCAGGTACGGGATGAAGTTGAAACCTTCAAAATGCCATCTACTCAAACAGAAGGTACAATACTTGGGGCACATCGTCAGTTCGGAAGGAGTAGCGCCAGACCCAGAGAAAGTCACTGCCATCCAGAAGTGGCCGGAGCCGAAGAACCTTAAGGAAGTGCGACAGTTCCTGGGACTAACGGGTTACTACCGAAAATTCGTGAAAGATTACACGAAGAAGGCAGCTCCTTTACAGGACCTCCTGGTAGGACAATCCTTAAAGAGCAGAAACCCTCCCTTTAATTGGGGTAAAGAACAGGCTGAAGCATTCCAAAAGATGAAAGAGATCCTTACAGGTTATGAGATCTTAACCTATCCTGATTACAGCCAACCGTTCCTGCTGTACACCGACGCCAGTAATGAAGGGTTGGGAGCAGTTCTCAGTCAGAAGCAGAATGGCCAAGAAAAAGTCATCGCATATGCCAGCAGAAAACTCAGGCCAACTGAAAGGAATCCGGAAAATTATAGCAGCTTCAAGCTGGAGTTTCTGGCGCTGGTCTGGGCCATTACTGAAAGATTTAAGCACTATCTGGCCTCCAATAAGTTCACGGCGTACACAGACAACAACCCGTTAACGCACCTGGAAACCTCCAAGCTGGGCGCCATGGAGCAGCGTTGGATGGCTCGGTTGTCCAATTACCAGTTTACTATCAAGTACCGGGCAGGTCGAAAGAATGCTAATGCTGATGCGTTGTCCCGAATGCCGCATGACTCTGATACGGAAGAAGAATCGGACGACCTGGAAGAAATTGAGCTCCCTGCGTTTCATCGAAATGGGGTAGTCCACGAGCATCGAGTCCACAGAAAGCAGTATGGTGCAACATTAAATCCTTTACCCCATCACAGCTGGAAAGAGACTCAGGACAGTGATCCAGTGGTCAGCCGCATCAAGGAGTTGTTAAAACAGGAAGGCTCCTCTCTGGAAAAGGATGCACCTATGTCAGCAAAGCTCCTGTGGAACGAGAAAAGCAGGTTGTTCCTATACCGTGAGAAGTTGTGCAGGAGATACGTCAACCCCAGAACCCATGAGATGGTCTGGCAAATCGTGGTCCCCAAGGCAGACGTCCCAATGGTGTTGGAAGCATACCACGATCAAGCAGGACACTTTGGCTGGAGAAAGCTGGAGACCCTTTTGAGATGCCGGTTCTACTGGGTAGGGATGCGCAGCTCCATCGAGAGGTGGTGTCGGAACTGTGGACCCTGTGGTCTCAGAAGAAAGGACTACGGTAGTCAGAAGGCACCCCTGCAACCTATCCGGACGACTCGTCCCCTGGAGATTGTGGCCCTGGACCACGTCAAATTGTCGCCAAGTAGATCTGGATACTCATACGCCTTGACCATGGTGGACCATTACTCCAGATTTCTGGTTGTTGTTCCAGTTAAGGACCAGACCGCAGTGACGGCCGCGAAAACCTTTCAAGCAAGCTTCTGCAGACCGCATGGGTATCCGGAGCAAGTATTAACCGATCAGGGACCTGCTTTCGAAGCTGATTTATTCAAGGAATTCTGTCACATGTACGGGTGCAAGAAAATAAGAACAACACCATATCACCCTCAAACCAACGGTCTTTGCGAAAAAATGAACCATATTGTCCTTGACTTGTTGAGATCCATACCGTTGGAAGACAGGAATCAATGGCCGGACTTACTACCTGATTTGATTGATTTGTATAACCATATACCCGTAAGCTCAACTAACTGCACTCCAGCCTATCTTATGAGAGCAAGGCACGGAAGACTACCAATGGATCTAGAACTTGGAGTGGTAGAACCGGAGGCAGACGACGCTGTTGAAAACTGGGACGTCAATCGGCAAGAGCAATACAGAAGAGTACAAATCTGTGTGGAGGAAAGTCTCAATAAGGCACGGGAGAAACAGGAAGATGTTTACAACAGAAATGCTCCTGCCAAGCCTTTGATGCCTGGAGAGGTAGTATTAAAAAGAAAAAGGAAGATGCACAAATTGGATAATCAGTGGGAGCAAGAACCCTACGTCATACAAGATTCTAAATATGACAACAGAAAAGTTTGTGTCGTCAGTAAGGACGGAGGAAGAACAACAACCACTGTGTCCAGAGACCATTTGAAATTGTGTCCAGAACCCTTAAAGCGTTGTGAAAAGAACCCTGTCATCAATCAAGGAGAAAGAAAGGAAGAGGTCATACACACCGATCTGGGAGATTTTCCTGCGGATTGGCCTAGACTGGGAGATGCTATGATAATTCCAGTGTTGCAGTTTTATCAGCCACAAGAGGAAGTTCTACCTCCAGTTGTGCCTGTGGTGCCAGTTGAGCCCGCTCAGGAGTTACCCATCCCAGCAACACCTCAACCTGTGGAATCTCAAGAAGGATCATCTGAAGCAGTGCCCCATACTATGGGATCCCCTGGTGAAGCTGACTCACACCGCCCAGCCATCAGTACGCTTGCCAGATCCATAGAAAGATTAAGGCAGTTCTATAGTTTGCCGTTACGCAGTGCAGACAGATCGCAACTTGATATACCTGAAGCTACACCACGTAGATCAGAGCGAACCACCAAAGGGAAGTTACCCATTAGATATCAGCAGTGATTATAACGAATTGATGTGAATATTGTAAAAAGTCTATATATATGTGTTTTTTCCCTATTATGTCTTATAATGGACTCAGAGGCTGAGGACTGAGCCAGCCCAAAAACTGTATCCTGTAAATAGTTGCACTAAGGTGCCTTTTTAATGGTTTCACATGAAACCTTGACTTACCTCTGAACCAAAAACCCGTGTGGTGTGGCACTGAGTGAGGTCTGCATTTGGATGTCCTGCAGCCCACCCAGGACCCACGTTGAAGGTTTGGTGCGGGTCCTTCACAAGAATACTGTATATTTATTGAATGCTATTTAATATTTGTATTTTTCTATAATGTTTGCAACGTTCAAGATATCCTTACCTCCCGGATGGGACGAATTACTGTTTAATGTTGATGTTTAAATGCATAAACAAAATGTCTCTTTTGTATTTTACAGCCCGGGAGTGCTGACGTTTACCATGGGGGAATGTGTAGCCCTGGTACACAATACCAGGAGGATGAGTGGAGAGGTAACAGTTAAGGGCTCTTCATACATCACGTACACTTCTGACACACCCAGCAGGGTGTGGAAGGGAGTGATTTAGCCAGTCAGTTTCCTGTCCTTGGACAGAGTAGACGTGTCCAGTTTGAGTCTGTTAGCAGTTCGGAAAGTGGAGTCTAGTACAGGTGGTCTAGTTCACCTCAGCCTAGTCAGAGCTGTGCCCCACTGGAAGACAGACTGAGCTATCTATTAAGAGTCGAGCAAATCGAAGGGCAAAGTGGAAGGAAGATTATTGGAAAAGTGCTTTTGGCTTGGAAAAGTCCTGCACATTGCAATCGGTCACTGGGGACCGAAGGATCACTATTAGCTACAAGCATAGTGGTAAGAAAACCAGAGATTTACCGGACTTTAGGTCGCGGCAAACAGCCCCATATAGTCAGTACGTAACCGGAGTCAGGTGGAATAGGGACTTTGAGTCAAGCGCAGACAAAAGCAAGAACCTAGTTTCATCAATTGGAAGGCTTCACCACAAATCTGACTGGGCAGAACAGTTTTGGAGTAACTGGAATTATAGAGTGAACTACGCTGCAGGCTGGTTGTACTCATCATTATTGGACAGTAAAGGAGGCCCCTAACTTGCTTAGCCGTTGCCTCAAAGCTCATCCTCCATCAACCCCATCAGCCTCCCTGGGACCTGCCTTATCATCTTGCAAGTAAAGGTATGGAAAGACGCTGACCGTGTGAGACTGAGTTATTATTGCATGCCTGCACAATCCCTACCTAACTACCGACCTGAGGGAAGAGTCCCACCTGTAGGGGACCCGACATCTAGCTGCCTCACCATCCCCTCAGAGATCTACAGCAGCGCTGGTACAAATTACCAGAATACTACAGGTGGCGTCACGAACTGTATATAAATCTATCCCCTGTAAATATTCCCCCAACATACGCCAGACCGCCAGGGCCACAGACCGAGCCACCGCTACCTGTGACAAATCCCATAGACTTCTACGGGCTCGGCTCTGAGTACCCCATTGCCCTGGTAACCCACAATTGTGGTGGCGGGTCGACACACCATTCCGATCCGATATTTTTAGATATCGAGCAGTATCGCTCAACACTACTTGTGCTGCACGAGTTCTCTGGAATGAACTATCCTAGACCATTCTATTACCTCCCAGTATTCACAATTTTAAAAGTGCTCAATAAACACATTTTGTTTAGAATGGCCTATCAGCTCACCTCAATAGCATAACTATTTCTTGTTCTCCTGATTCCTGTTGTACTTCTCAAAAAATTAGAATATCAAAAAGTTAATTTATTTCAGTTCTTCAATACAAAAAGTGAAACTCCTATATTCTATAGAGTCATTACAAACAGAGTGATCTATTTCCTGTGTTTATTTCTGTTAATGTTGATGATTATGGCTTACAGCCAATGAAAACCCACTAGTCATTATCTCAGTAAATTAGAATAATTAATTATAGGTAACAACATTGCACCTAAAAAACACATTTAACAAATAATTAATTAAACCATCTCCAATCAAGCACTAAATATTATTATAAATTATTATTATTGACCTCTCCTGAAGAAGCTTCGGCGTAACGCGCGTAGGGGCAGCAGGCTGGAGCAGCGTTATTCTACATTTCATGTAAGTTTTCTGTGATTACAGCACCTTATTTTTAGTGAAGCACCTTAAGCACATTGTGCATCATGTCAACCATTTAAGGTTAATGCCGTATGTATCATAGCACTAGTGCACTTTATTTAGCAATTGGCACTTTATCCTCTGATTCCTCATTTGAGGTTGTACACCTACTTTAGGTTAAAAAGTAAACAGGGTTGGTTTCTAATAATATTTAGTGCTTGATTGGACATGGTTTAATTAATTATTTGTTAAATGTGTTTTTCAGGTGCAATGTTGTTTCCTATGCCCTGTTTTGCCTGTATTAGCAGTGTTGCTCTGTTTATGCTATGTCAATAAAATATAATATTTAGCTCTAAAAAACTCTTTGATCCCTAATTCTTGCATAATTGACTTGATAGGGGATTTGGTTGTATTATGTTTAATTTTTGAGTTGTGCTTTTTATTGTGGTTCCAGTGTTTGGGGAATTTATTTTGTGTTTAATATTCTCCATGTGTAGTGCGGGTTCTGTCACTCTCTACATATCCTCCATGTGTAGTGTGGGTCTGTCACTCTCTACATATCCTCCATGTGTAGTGCGGGTTCTGTCACTCTCTACATATCCTCCATGTGTAGTGTGGGTCTGTCACTCTCTACATATCCTCCATGTGTAGTGCGGGTTCTGTCACTCTCTACATATCCTCCATGTGTAGTGTGGGTCTGTCACTCTCTACATATCCTCCATGTGTCGTGCGTGGTCTGTCACTCTCTACCTGCCCTCCATGTGTAGTGCAGGGTCTGTTATTCTCTACATATCCTCCATGTGCATTGCAGGGTCTGTCACTCTCTACCTGCCCTCCATGTGTAGTGTGGGGTTGTAGTGTGGGGTCTGTCACTCTCTACATATCCTCCATGTGTAGTGTGGATCTGTCACTCTCTACCTGTCCTCCATGTGTAGTGCGGGGTCTGTCACTCTCTACATATCCTCCATGTGTAGTCCGCAGTCTGTCACTCTCTACCTGTCCTCCATGTGTAGTGCGAGTTCTGTCACTCTCTACCTGTCCTCCATGTGTAGTGCGGGTTCTGTCACTCTCTACCTGCCCTCCATGTGTAGTGTGGGGTCTGTCACTCTCTACCTGTCCTCCATGTGTAGTGCGGGTTCTGTCACTCTCTACCTGTCCTCCATGTGTAGTGCGGGGTCTGTCACTCTCTACCTGTCCTCCATGTGTAGTGCAGGGTCTGTCACTCTCTACCTGCCCTCCATGTGTAGTGCAGGGTCTGTCACTCTCTACCTGTCCTCCATGTGTAGTGCAGGGTCTGTCACTCTCTACCTGCCCTCCATGTGTAGTGCAGGGTCTGTCACTCTCTACCTGCCCTCCATGTGTAGTGCGGGTTCTGTCACTCTCTACATATTCTCCATGTGTAGTGCGAGGTCTGTCACTCTCTACCTGTCCTCCACGTGTAGTGCGAGTTCTGTCACTCTCTACCTGTCCTCCATGTGTAGTGTGAAGTCTGTCACTCTCTACCTGCCCTCCATGTGTAGTGCGGGGTCTGTCACTCTCTACATATCCTCCATGTGTAGTCCGCAGTCTGTCACTCTCTACATATTCTCCATGTGTAGTGCGGGGTCTGTCACTCTCTACCTGCCCTCCATGTATAGTGCGGGGTCTGTCACTCTCTACCTGCCCTCCATGTGTAGTGCGGGGTCTGTCACTCTCTACCTGTCCTCCATGTGTAGTGCAGGGTCTGTCACTCTCTACCTGCCCTCCATGTGTAGTGCGGGGTCTGTCACTCTCTACCTGTCCTCCATGTGTAGTGCGGGGTCTGTCACTCTCTACCTGTCCTCCATGTGTAGTGCGGGGTCTGTCACTCTCTACCTGTCCTCCATGTGCAGTGCGGGGTCTGTCACTCTCTACATATCCTCCATGTGTAGTGTAAGGTCTGTTACTCACTACCTTCCCCCAAGTGTTGTTCAGGGTCTGTCACTTTTATTTTTTATGCAACGAACTGAGAAAGAAAGCAAAAAGTTTTCTGAAAGGCGATAATCTCTTTAAGGCTCATAAGATATTCGCCCCTAATATGTTAATAGTATTGGATATTGGGTTCTGCATTCTTTCTGTGTAGCCCTGGTATGTAAGGCACACAGGATCTGGAGAATGCACAGTAAGGTAACAGTTAAAGCTTGACACTCACTTATACTTCAGACACACCCACAGGGGTGTATAGGGGAGTGACGTGTAGCACAGGAGAGAGTCAGTCTAGCTTCCTGTCATCGTACAGAGCAGTCAGGGCTAGTTCTTCTCAGACAGTGAGGATTCCTGTCAGAGCTCTGCGTGAGCAGAAGATTAGTTCCTGCCAATTCAACGAAGTGGAGTCTAGTAACGGATGACTAGTTATCATCCCGAGTCTAGTCAGAGTTACCTTTTACTCAGTCTGAACTTTGAGGAAACTGAGAGTTACTCAGTGAGACCAAGGAAGAAAACTGACTTTCTATCTTCACGCTTCAGTGCTACATTGAAAGCAGAAGCAGGGCGAAGGGCATAGTGGGAAGGATTCAGAAGTGCCTTAAGGATCGGATTATCCTGCACATTGTCACCGGTCACTGGGGACCGAAGCGTCACTATAGCTCCAGGCATAGTGATAGAAAAGCCAGAGTCTTACTGGACCTTAGGTTGCAGAAAGCCGCCCTTAGAGTGCCAGTACGTAACCGAGTCAGGAGAACAAGACTTCTGAGTTCGGCGCGCGGCAAAAGAAAGTACTTAGTTCACCACTTATAAGGCTCTATCACAAAACCGGCCGGGCAGTACAGCTAGTGGGAAAAGCTGAAAACTATAGAGTTAACTTAGCTACAGGCAAGCTTGGACTCACTCATCATTTGGAAAGAGAAGGAGGCCTGTAACCTGCTCAACTGTTACCGCTACGTGCATTCATCCACCCCGAACAGCCTCCCTGGGACCTGCCTGAACAACTTGAAGTAAAAGGTATGGAAAGAAGCTTCTATGTGTGAGACTGAGTTATTTGATTGCATCCCTGCACAACCCCACCATAACTATCGACCTGAGGGAAGAGTCCCACCTGTAGGGGACCCGACATCTAGCTGCCTCACCATCCCCTCAGAGATCTACAGCAGCGCTGGTCTTAGTGATCAGAGAACTACAGGTGGCGTCACGAACTGTATATATACCTATCCCCTGTAAATATACCCCCCAATATACGCCTGACCGCCAGGGCCACAGACCGAGCCACCGCTACCTGTGACAACCCCATAGACTTCCATGGGCTCGGCTCTGAGTACCCCATTGCTCTGGTAAACCACAATTGTGGTGCGGGTCAAGACAAACTTGGCGTCACGAACAGGATCCGAAACTTGCAGAATTGCGAGCCCTGTGTGCCTGTGGAGTGTTTTGGTGAAAAAGACTGTTGCTATTGTTTGGCGCCAAATACCGCCATATTTGCCGCCATATTCGCGCCCTGAGGCGCTGGAGAAGAAGGTGGGCGTACCTGAAGGAGCGCGAAAAGTCTTGGACACGCCCCCGGCTCTGACTCAGCGGCAGGTCCTGCGACAGGAAGTGGACGCTCTGACATCAGAGCGCCTGCGACGAAGGTCCTGTTCCTACTGCTGTGCCTGGGAAATAGCAGCTTCTGAAACCGGTAGGCTCCGTTTAACCAAGGGGGCGCTAATATGTTGCAACAACCGGCCGACAGTGCGGCCCCAGCCGGAGGACCCGACTCCGCACCGCGTGGCGTTGTAGCGCCAGATGGGGGCGCAGGCCCAGCACTCAGTCCGGTGGTCCCGCTCATGCCACTAACGCTTCCATATATGCCTGGGGCGAAATGGCTTCCCCAGTACAGCGGCAAGCCAGGCACTTTAGCAGGATTCAAACGGAAGATATGCAGTGTCCTGGAAATGTACTCTATGTCTGAGAGGCAAAAAGCTGCAGTATTAATAGGGCAGCTAACTGGCGCTGCTGAGAGAGAAGTGGAGACTTGGGCTACCACGGACCAGGAGTTGGTGCCTGCAATCCTCTTAAAGTTACAGGCCATTTTTGAAGATCGCACCGAAACAGATCTCCGGATGGCATTCTATAACTGTTCACAGCAACCAAGTGACAGCATAAGGGACTATGCCTGCCGACTACAAGGGGCCCTGAGAGCCCTCAAGCAGGTTAATACCATAAGTGTCATTGATGAAAATAAGATGCTGAAAGAACAATTTGTGCAGGGACTGAGGTCCCAAGCGGAGCGCAGAACTGTGAATTGGTGGTCTTTAGATCACCCTGATGCTACCTTTGATGCCCTAAAGGACATGGCAATAAAAGGGCTGCGGCCCCTGGGCAAACCTGAGGTGGCAACCCAACATCGTCAGGGTGAAGTCACTCTGGAGCCGGCGGCAACCCCCTTTTCCTCGCTAGTGGCCGAAACCAAAACACAGGTGACACCCCCTAGTGAATTGGACTGTCTGCGCTCAGAGGTGCGCCAGCTGACTAAAAATCTGGCTGCTGTGATGAGTGCCCTGCAGCTGCGGAAAGAGGAAGAAGGGAAGATCTTATTAGCTGATTGCCCAGAAGACGTCCCGTGGATGAACCGGAGAAGAAGGAAGACGTCGCCCCCCCGGAGGAGGACAACGCCACCCCAAGGAGCGACCTCTGATCAACACCCTCCTCGTCGGGAGATCACCTGTTACCGATGCAACCGGAAAGGTCATATGTCTCCACAGTGTCCTTTAAACGGGCAGAACCTGGGTCCGAGGGCCAACACCCAGGAGGAGACCCGTCAGGCCCCCTAGACTGGAACCGCAGGTATGTGGGTGGACGACCCTACCTGTCTATCATTCTAGATGGTATTGCTGTTCCGGCATTGTTAGACACTGGGTCTCAGGTGACCCTAATACCTGATGCCCTATATACTAAGTTCTGGTCAATGGACAGTCTTAAACCCCCGAGCCCTGACTTTACCGTGTATGCTTCTAATGGTCTTCCTGTAGAAGTACTCGGGACAAAATGTGTAGATGTGAAAGTGGGCAGAGAGGAGTTGAAAGACCAGGGGCTTCTGGTAGTAAAGACTGTAAATGAGGAGAACGGTTTAAATATAATTTTGGGTACTAACATTATCAGTAATTGTTTGGGAGAAGTTGTGTTCTTACTCCAACAGCTCGCTGAGATTGCCCGACCAAGGCAGAAAAGAGTAATCCAAAGAGAGATCCGGGCCCTGGTGTGTCAGCAGCAAGCGAAGCTTACAGACGGCGAAATTGGTAATGTACGGGTCACTGACTCGAATCCCATTGTGATACCCCCAATGAGTGAAATGATAATCTGGTGCAGGGCAGCCATAGGTCTGAGAGGACAGAGTTACCAAGCTGTAGTAGAACCCCACCATTCAGAACATAGACCTACACTTATGACTGCTAGGGGAGTAGTGGAAGTGGTGAATGGAAGAGTACCGGTACGGCTTCTCAACTGGGGAGATGATGAGGTAAACTTACCCCGTTATGCAACCATTGCTAAACTACATGCTGTTGACAATAATTCTATTCTTCCGGCTGAGTCCTTAGACTCCCGCCAAATAGCGGAGGACAATGACCCGGCAACCCAGGTGGCGGAATGGTGTCAGCAACTCCATGTTGGGACGGACACCACTCCCGCTCACCAGAAGCAAGGGGTATTATGGGTGGTGCAAGAGTACGCCCAAGTATTTAGCAAGAATCCACTTGATTTTGGGATAATTAAGGGAGTACAACATCATATCCCTACAGGCAGTCATCCTCCCATCAAAGAGCGGTATAGGCCTATACCCCCAGCCCATTATCAGAAGGCTAAGGAAATGTTGCGAGATATGAAAGAAGCCGGAGTAATCAGGGATAGTTGTAGTCCCTGGGCAGCACCTCTAGTCCTGGTTAGAAAGAAAGATGGTAGCTTGAGAATGTGTGTGGATTACAGGCAGGTGAACCGCATAACGCACAAGGATGCATACCCGTTACCACGTATAGAGGAGTCATTAGCTGCTCTGAAAACGGCTAACTACTTTTCTACCCTTGATCTGACTAGTGGATACTGGCAAGTGGCTGTGGCTGAGGAGGATCGTGAGAAAACGGCTTTCACCACCCCAATGGGGCTCTGTGAGTTCGACAGAATGCCGTTTGGGCTCAGCAGTGCCCCAGGAACATTTCAGAGAGTGATGGAGAACTGCCTGGGACATCTCAATTTTGAAACCGTGCTGCTATACTTAGACAACGTTATCGTGTACTCCAAGACATATGAGGACCATCTGAAGCACCTGGCAGAAGTATTTGAGTCCCTGTCCAGGTACGGGATGAAGTTGAAACCCTCAAAATGCCATCTACTCAAACAGAAGGTACAATATTTGGGGCACATCGTCAGTTCGGAAGGAGTAGCGCCGGACCCAGAGAAAGTCACTGCCATCCAGAAGTGGCCGGAGCCGAAGAACCTCAAGGAAGTGCGACAGTTCCTGGGACTAACGGGTTACTACAGAAGATTCGTGAAAGATTACACGAAGAAGGCAGCGCATCTACAGGACCTCCTAGTAGGCCAATCCCTAAAGAGCAGAAATCCTCCCTTCAATTGGGGTAAGGAACAGGCTGAAGCATTCCAAAAGATGAAAGGGATCCTTACAGGCGATGAGATCTTGACGTATCCTGATTACAGCCAACCGTTCCTGCTGTACACCGATGCTAGTAATGAAGGTTTAGGAGCAGTTCTCAGTCAGAAGCAGAATGGCCAAGAAAAAGTCATCGCTTATGCCAGCAGAAAACTCAGGCCAACTGAGAGGAATCCGGAAAATTATAGCAGCTTCAAGCTGGAGTTTCTGGCGCTGGTCTGGGCCATTACTGAAAGATTTAAGCACTACCTGGCCTCCAACAAGTTCACGGCGTACACAGACAACAACCCGCTAACGCACCTGGAAACGGCCAAGTTGGGCGCCATGGAGCAGCGTTGGATGGCTCGGTTGTCTAATTACCAGTTTACTATCAAGTACCGGGCAGGCCGAAAGAATGCTAATGCTGACGCATTGTCCCGAATGCCGCATGACTCTGACACGGAGGAAGAATCGGACGACCTGGAAGAAATTGAGCTACCTGCGTTCCATCGAAATGGGGTAGTCCACGAGCATCGAGTCTACAGAAAGCAGTATGGTGCAACGTTAAATCCTTTACCCCATCACAGCTGGAAAGAGACTCAGGACAGCGATCCAGTGGTCAGCCGTATCAAGGAGTTGTTAAGACAGGAAGGTTCCTCCTTGGAAAAAGATGCACCTATGTCAGCAAAGCTCCTGTGGAACGAGAGAAGCAGGTTATTCCTATACCGTGAGAAGTTGTGCAGGAGATACGTCAATCCCAGGACCCACGAGATGGTCTGGCAAATAGTGGTCCCCAAGGCAGACGTCCAAATGGTGTTGGAAGCATACCATGATCAAGCAGGACACTTTGGCTGGAGAAAGCTGGAGACCCTGTTGAGGTGCCGGTTCTACTGGGTAGGGATGCGCAGCTCCATTGAGAGGTGGTGTCGGAACTGTGGACCCTGTGGTCTCAGAAGAAAGGACTACGGTAGTCAGAGGGCACCCCTGCAGCCTATCCGGACGACTCGTCCCTTGGAGATTGTGGCCCTGGACCACGTCAAACTGTCGCCAAGTAGATCTGGATACTCATACGCCTTGACCATGGTGGACCATTACTCTAGATTTCTGGTGGTTGTACCAGTTAAGGATCAGACAGCAGTGACGGCAGCAAAAACCTTTCAAGCAAGCTTCTGCAGACCGCATGGGTATCCGGAGCAAGTATTAACCGATCAAGGACCTGCTTTCGAAGCTGATCTATTCAAGGAATTCTGTCACATGTATGGGTGTAAGAAAATTAGAACAACACCATACCATCCTCAAACCAACGGTCTTTGCGAGAAATGAACCACATTGTCCTTGATTTGTTTAAATCCATACCGTTGGAAGACAGAAATCGATGGCCGGACTTACTACCTGATTTGGTTGACTTGTATAACCATATACCTGTAAGTTCCACTAACTGCACTCCAGCCTATCTTATGAGAGCAAGGCCCGGAAGACTACCAATGGATTTAGAACTTGGAGTGGTAGAACCAGAGGCAGATGACGCTATTGAAAACTGGGACATCAATCGGCAAGAGCAATACAGAAGAGTGCAAGTCTGTGTAGAAGAAAGTCTCAACAAGGTACGGGAAAAACAGGAAGATATTTACAACAGGAATGCTCCTGCCAAGCCTTTGATGCCTGGAGAAGTGGTATTGAAAAGGAAAAGGAAAATGCACAAATTGGATAACCAGTGGGAGCAAGAACCCTACGTCGTACAAGATTCCAAATATGACAATAGGAAAGTTTGTATCATCAGTAAGGACGGAGGAAGAACAATATCCACTGTGTCCAGAGACCATTTGAAATTGTGTCCAGAACCCTTAAAGTTTCGTGAAGAGAACTCTGTCATCAATCAAGAAGAAAGAAAAGAAGAGGTCATACACACGGATCTGGGAGATTTCCCTGCAGATTGGCCGAGACTGGGAGATGCTGTAATAATTCCGGTGTTGCAATTTTATCAGCCACAAGAGGAAGTTCTACCTCCAGTTGTGCCCATGGTGCCAGTTGAGCCAGTTCAGGAGTTACCTACTCCAGCAGCACCCCAACCTGCGGAACCTCAAGAGGAAGAATCATCGGAAGCAGCGCCCCATGCTATGGGAACCCCTGGTGAAGCTGACTCACACCGCCCAGCCATCAGTACGCTTGCCAAATCCATGGAAAGATTGAGGCAGTTCTATAGTTTGCCGTTACGTAGAACAGTTGGGTTAGAGATTAATATACCTGAAGCTACTCCACGTAGATCAGAACGTACAACGAAAGGGAAGATACCTATTCGTTATCAAAAGTAGTCCTAGAAAACTAGTTTACTAAGTATGGATAATTGTATAAAGTATTGTTATGATATGTAAATTACTTGAAAATGTTTCATGATGGACTCTGAGGCTGAGGACTGAGCCAGCTCAAGAACTGATCTTGTATATAGTTGCACTTTGTGCATTCTCTACCAGCACACCTACCTCTGAACATAAAACCCGTATGGTGAGGCACTGAGTGAGGTCTGCATTCAGATGTCCTGCAGCCCACCCAGGACCCACGTTGAAGGTTTGGTGCGGGTCCTTCACAAGAATATTGTCATCTATTTATATGAAAATGTCTATTTAGTATTTTGTATTTTTCTATGCCTAATGTTATAATGCAACGTTCAAGAAATCCGTACCTCCCTGATGGGAAGAGTTTAAAATGTTACTTGTTTAAATGGAAAACAAAATGTCTTTCTTCTTATATTTCACAGCCCGGGAGTGCTGTATTTTACCAAGGGGGAATGTGTAGCCCTGGTATGTAAGGCACACAGGATCTGGAGAATGCACAGTAAGGTAACAGTTAAAGCTTGACACTCACTTATACTTCAGACACACCCACAGGGGTGTATAGGGGAGTGACGTGTAGCACAGGAGAGAGTCAGTCTAGCTTCCTGTCATCGTACAGAGCAGTCAGGGCTAGTTCTTCTCAGACAGTGAGGATTCCTGTCAGAGCTCTGCGTGAGCAGAAGATTAGTTCCTGCCAATTCAACGAAGTGGAGTCTAGTAACGGATGACTAGTTATCATCCCGAGTCTAGTCAGAGTTACCTTTTACTCAGTCTGAACTTTGAGGAAACTGAGAGTTACTCAGTGAGACCAAGGAAGAAAACTGACTTTCTATCTTCACGCTTCAGTGCTACATTGAAAGCAGAAGCAGGGCGAAGGGCATAGTGGGAAGGATTCAGAAGTGCCTTAAGGATCGGATTATCCTGCACATTGTCACCGGTCACTGGGGACCGAAGCGTCACTATAGCTCCAGGCATAGTGATAGAAAAGCCAGAGTCTTACTGGACCTTAGGTTGCAGAAAGCCGCCCTTAGAGTGCCAGTACGTAACCGAGTCAGGAGAACAAGACTTCTGAGTCCGGCGCGCGGCAAAAGAAAGTACTTAGTTCACCACTTATAAGGCTCTATCACAAAACCGGCCGGGCAGTACAGCTAGTGGGAAAAGCTGAAAACTATAGAGTTAACTTAGCTACAGGCAAGCTTGGACTCACTCATCATTTGGAAAGAGAAGGAGGCCTGTAACCTGCTCAACTGTTACCGCTACGTGCATTCATCCACCCCGAACAGCCTCCCTGGGACCTGCCTGAACAACTTGAAGTAAAAGGTATGGAAAGAAGCTTCTATGTGTGAGACTGAGTTATTTGATTGCATCCCTGCACAACCCCACCATAACTATCGACCTGAGGGAAGAGTCCCACCTGTAGGGGACCCGACATCTAGCTGCCTCACCATCCCCTCAGAGATCTACAGCAGCACTGGTCTTAGTGATCAGAGAACTACAGGTGGCGTCACGAACTGTATATATACCTATCCCCTGTAAATATACCCCCCAATATACGCCTGACCGCCAGGGCCACAGACCGAGCCACCGCTACCTGTGACAACCCCATAGACTTCCATGGGCTCGGCTCTGAGTACCCCATTGCTCTGGTAAACCACAATTGTGGTGCGGGTCAAGACATTTCTATATATTTGTACGGAGCTGCTGATTACATCTTCAATGAATTTCTATGTACATTTCCCTTTAATAATATTAGGGTTATGAGTTGGTGTAAACTAGAGATCGATCCAGAGAGTCCAAACAAGCCAAATCTACAGAAAATCTGATTTTTATTGATTTATTGATCACACAGGAAGCCGCCTGCTCTTGCTTCATCGAACTAACAGGCCAAATAAAGGAAGAGCTGGCTCAGTAAGTGAAAGTGTAAATGAAGGACTACAGATCTAATGAACATGTTTCCATAGCAGAAATATATATATACAGGTGCTTCTCCGCTCCCTGCATCTCCTCATTCTCCAGTGGTTTACAGCCAGGTTGGTCGTGTGGAGCCCCAGCTGTGCTAGGATTCCCACATCTCCTGGAAGGGTGCAGTAAAAGATTTATCCACTAGAGGTCCTAATGCATCCTCACACCTTCACCCATCCCCTAAGACCACCAGAGGGAGCCTCATAGGCATATAAAAGGAGGGTGAAGATAGGAAGAGAGCTCAGATAAGAGAGAGCAGATTTGAGAGACTGCAGAGTAGTGCAGCTCAGCAGAGTTGAGCATGAGTCTGAAGTCTGCAGCCTGCAGTGCAGTTCAGTTCAGTTTAGTGGAGTCTAGTAGAGTGGAGTCTAGTCCAGTCCAGTCTAGTCAAAGCTCGGACAAGACAAGCCTGCAGAGCAGAGTGGAGTTTGCAATCAGGGACTCCATAGCTCAAGTTGAGAGCCAGGAGCGTGCCGACGCTCCGAGAGCGGCAGAAGAGGTAGCCCATCAATTGCCAGTGTGTGTAAATTGTGTGAGGGCCCGAGTAGGCTGAAGGCAAGTGGAAAGAGTAGTAAAAGGAGGCAGAGGAGTCTTATCAGCTCACCTCAAAAAGTATTTACCGGACGCCGGGGTCCGAGCCTATAGGGATCTCCACGACCCATTAGGAGAACACCGGAGTTCCTGGAGGACTACAGGTCCCAGGATTACCATAGAGCTGATACGTAACCGGGCCAGGAGGACGGAGTCCGGTAAGCAGTGCACTGCAAGCAGAGACTGTGTACTTCAAGAAAAGGTCCAACCACAAGGTCAGCCAGGTGCAGGACGGAGACTAAGTTAGGCCCAGCTACATGCAGGCCAGGACTTCATTACAAAAAGGCGAGGAACAGGAGGCCACACACCTACTCAGTGGGAGAATCTGGATGTGCACCCTTCACCCTACAGTGCTCCGGGATGTGCCTGCAACATCTTCAGTAAAGGTACCAAAGTGACTTGTGTGTGTGTCCCTCTTCTTACCCCTAACTGCCGGGCTCCCTTCCGTCCTGCATCCCTCCACATCTACCTGCCCTGAAGGACTCAGCCTCACCTGTGGGAGGCCTAACACCTATAGCTGCACAACACCAACCCTTCAGCGGATCTGCACCGCAGCGCTGGTCACCCTGACCAGGTACCACAGGTGGCGTCACGAATCATCCTATAAACATTTATTCCCCTGTAAATATCCCCCCATTAAGGGTGAGCGCCCAGGGCCACGGACCGAGCTGTGTTGCCGTGACATCCCCCATAGGAGTTAATGGGCTCAGATCCGAGTACCCCCACGGCCCTGGGAGGGCGACTCAGTCACGTCTTGGCACCATCCTGGTTGAAAACTGTATATCCCCCAGATATGGATTACGCCATGGGACACAACGTCAGACAAGTATGGTATATTGTTGCTTTGTTTTTTTATTTTTATTACAGGAGATCGAGGGCTTCGGGTAATTAGCAGAGGTTGTAAGTATGGTTTAATTAAGAATAATAAAGGACTCTGTGTCTTTATTTCAATTACAGATTTTTTCTCACGGTGTCTGACTATGGGATTAGTAAGGGGGCATCTAATTGATGCATCTTCATTACTGACCCCTCAACTATTACTCCATATGCCGCCGCTACAGGGCAGTGGGAAGAGAGAGGCTAAGTGCCGGAATTGGCGCATCTTAGAGATGCTCCTTTTCTGGGGTGGCTGAGGGCAGATGTTTTTAGCCAGGGGGGGCAATAACCATGATCCCTTCCTAGGCTATTAATATCTGTCCCCAGTCGCTGGCTTTCCCTCTCTGGCTTGGAAAATTGCGCTGGAGCCCACTGCATTTTTTTCTCAGAAAAGAATCTTTTATTAAATACATACATGTCCCCTAATTTACACACACACACTGTACTAATGGTATTGGTCACTGACATCTATATATCTAACCATTCTGCATGGATTAATTACTGTATGTAAACCATGTCTCCTATCCTGTCAGCTCCTGCAGTGATTTTACAGAAGCCGACAAATGAATTACCGGCTTTTCTTCTATCTATCTCTGTATGAAATATAAAGACATATATATATGTGTCACTGACATATATATATATATATATATATATATATATATACATCTATTCTATGTGTATATATCTATTCTATTCTATACTGTAAGCGGCAGATCATTTGCCGGCTTTTAATCTATCTATCTAATATTTATATATATTATATATATATATATATATATATATATATATATCTATATATACACTGCTCAAAAAAATAAAGGGAACACTCAAATAACACATTCTAGATCTGAATGAATGAAATATTCTCATTGAATACTTTGTTCTGGACAAAGTTGAATGTGCTGACAACAAAATCACACAAAAATCATCAATGGAAATCAAATTTATTAACCAATGGAGGCCTGGATTTGGAGTCACCCACAAAATTAAAGTGGAATGTAATGTCCTTAAAACAAGCCAAAATGATGCTCAGTAGTGTGTGTGGCCTCCACGTGCCTGTATGACCTCCCTACAACGCATGGGCATGCTCCTGATGAGGTGGCGGATGGTCTCCTGAGGGATCTCCTCCCAGACCTGGACTAAAGCATCCGCCAACTCCTGGAGGACTACAGGTCCCAGGATTACCATAGAGCTGATACGTAACCGGGCCAGGAGGATGGAGTCCGGTAAGCAGTGCACTGCAAGCAGAGACTGTGTACTTCAAGAAAAGGTCCAACCACAAGGTCAGCCAGGTGCAGGACGGAGACTAAGTTAGGCCCAGCTACATGCAGGCCAGGACTTCATTACAAAAAGGCGAGGAACAGGAGGCCACACACCTACTCAGTGGGAGAATCTGGATGTGCACCCTTCACCCTACAGTGCTCCGGGATGTGCCTGCAACATCTTCAGTAAAGGTACCAAAGTGACTTGTGTGTGTGTCCCTCTTCTTACCCTTAACTGCCGGGCTCCCTTCCGTCCTGCATCCCTCCACATCTACCTGCCCTGAAGGACTCAGCCTCACCTGTGGGAGGCCTAACACCTATAGCTGCACAACACCAACCCTTCAGCGGATCTGCACCGCAGCGCTGGTCACCCTGACCAGGTACCACAGGTGGCGTCACGAATCATCCTATAAACATTTATTCCCTGTAAATATCCCCCATTAAGGGTGAGCGCCCAGGGCCACGGACCGAGCTGTGTTGCCGTGACATCCCCCATAGGAGTTAATGGGCTCAGATCCGAGTACCCCACGGCCCTGGGAGGGCGACTCAGTCACGTCTTGGCACCATCCTGGTTGAAAACTGTATATCCCCCAGATATGGATTACGCCATGGGACACAACGTCAGACAAGTATGGTATATTGTTGCTTTGTTTTTTTATTTTTATTACAGGAGATCGAGGGCTTCGGGTAATTAGCAGAGGTTGTAAGTATGGTTTAATTAAGAATAATAAAGGACTCTGTGTCTTTATTTCAATTACAGATTTTTTCTCACAGTGTCTGACTATGGGATTAGTAAGGGGGCATCTAATTGATGCATCTTCATTACTGACCCCTCAACTATTACTCCATATGCCGCCGCTACAGGGCAGTGGGAAGAGAGAGGCTAAGTGCCGGAATTGGCGCATCTTAGAGATGCTCCTTTTCTGGGGTGGCTGAGGGCAGATGTTTTTAGCCAGGGGGGGCAATAACCATGATCCCTTCCTAGGCTATTAATATCTGTCCCCAGTCGCTGGCTTTCCCTCTCTGGCTTGGAAAATTGCGCTGGAGCCCACTGCATTTTTTTCTCAGAAAAGAATCTTTTATTAAATACATACATGTCCCCTAATTTACACACACACACTGTACTAATGGTATTGGTCACTGACATCTATATATCTAACCATTCTGCATGGATTAATTACTGTATGTAAACCATGTCTCCTATCCTGTCAGCTCCTGCAGTGATTTTACAGAAGCCGACAAATGAATTACCGGCTTTTCTTCTATCTATCTCTGTATGAATATATAAAGACATATATATATGTGTCACTGACATATATATATATATATATATATATATATACATCTATTCTATGTGTATATATCTATTCTATTCTATACTGTAAGCGGCAGATCATTTGCCGGCTTTTAATCTATCTATCTAATATTTATATATATAGATATATATATATATCTATATATGTATCGACCACGCACCACAATTGTGGGTTACCAGGGCAATGGGGTACTCAGAGCCGAGCCCATGGAAGTCTATGGGGTTGTCACAGGTAGCGGCGGCTCGGTCTGTGGCCCTGGCGGTCTGGCGTATGTTGGGGGGAATATTTACAGGGGATAGATTTATATACAGTTCGTGACGCCACCTGTAGTCTTCTGGTAATTTGTACCAGCGCTGCTGTAGATCTCTGAGGGGATGGTGAGGCAGCTAGATGTCGGGTCCCCTACAGGTGGGACTCTTCCCTCAGGTCGGTAGTTAGGTAGGGATTGTGCAGGCATGCAAGTAAATAACACAGTCTCACACAGTCAGCGTCTTTCCATACCTTTACTTGTAAGATGGTAAGGCAGTTCCAGGGAGGCTGATGGGGTTGATGGAGGATGAGCTTTGAGGCAACGGTTAAGCAAGTTAGGGGCCTCCTTTACTGTCCAATGATGATGAGTGCAACCAGCCTGAAGCGTAGTTCCCTCTATAATTCCAGCTATTCCAAAGCTGTTCTGCCCAGTCAGTTTTGTGGTCGGAGCCTTCCTGTGGGAGAGCTGAATTCCTATCTTGTCCTGCAGAGACTCAAGGTCCTCACTTCCCCTGACCCCAGTTACGTACTGACTCTTCAGGGCTGCTTGCCACAACCTAAGGTCCGGTAAGCCTCTGGTTTTCTCACCACTAAGCTTGAAGCTATAGTGATCCTTCGGTCCCCAGTGACCGGTTACAATGTGCAGGTATCCTTGACCTATGGCACTTCTCTGTTCTCTTCCACTTTGCCCTTCGATTTGCTCAAACTCTTAATAGATATCTCAGTCTGTCTTCCAGTGGGGCACAGCTCTGACTAGGCTGAGGTGAACTAGGCCACCTGTACTAGCCTCCACTTTCTGAACTGCTAACAGGCTCAGACTGGACACGTCTGCTCTGTCCAAGGACAGGAATCTGACTGCATGAATCACTCCCCTCCACACCCCTGCTGGGTGTGTCCGAAGTGTACGTGATGTTATGAAGAGCCCTTAACTGTTACCTCTCCACTCATCCTCCTGGTATTGTGTACCAGGGCTACACATTCCCCCATGGTAAACGACAGCACTCCCGGGCTGTAAAATACAAAGAGACAATTTGTTTATGCATTAAACATCAACAATAAACATTAATTCGTCCCATCCGGGAGGTAAGGATGTCTTGAACGTTGCAAACAATAACATTATAGAAAAATACAAAAAGTATTAATGCATCAAAACATTCAATAAATACACAGTATTCTTGTGAAGGACCCGCACCAAACCTTCAACGTGGGTCCTGGGTGGGCTGCAGGACATCCGAATGCAGACCTCACTCAGTGCCACACCACACGGGTTTTTGTATTCAGAGGTAAGTCAAGGCTTCGTGTGAAACCATTAAAAGGCACCTTAGTGCAACTATTTACAAGATACAGTTTTTGGGCTGGCTCAGTCCTCAGCCTCTGAGTCCATTATAAGACATAATAGGGAAAAACACTATATATATATAGACTTTTTACAATATTCACATTAATTCGCTATAATCACTGCTGATATCTAATGGGTAACTTCCCTTTGGTGGTTCGCTCTGATCTACGTGGTGTAGTTTCAGGTATATCAAGTTGCGATCTGTCTGCACTGCGTAACGGCAAACTATAGAACTGCCTCAATCTTTCTATGGATCTGGCAAGCGTACTGATGGCTGGGCGGTGTGAGTCAGCTTCACCAGGGGATCCCATAGTATGGGGCGCTGCTTCAGATGATCCTTCTTGAGGTTCCACAGGTTGAGGTGTTGCTGGAATGGGTAACTCCTGAACGGGCTCGACTGGCACTACGGGCACAACTGGAGGTAGAATTTCCTCTTGTGGCTGATAAAACTGCAACACTGGAATTATCACAGCATCTCCCAGTCGGGGCCAATCCGCAGGAAAATCTCCAGATCGGTGTGTATGACCTCTTCCTTTCTTTCTCCTTGATTGATGGCAGGGTTCTTTTCACAACGCTTTAAGGGTTCTGGACACAATTTCAAATGGTCTCTGGACACAGTGGTTGTTGTTCTTCCTCCGTCCTTACTGACGACACAAACTTTTCTGTTGTCATATTTAGAATCTTGTACGACGTAGGGTTCTTGCTCCCACTGATTATCCAATTTGTGCATCTTCCTTTTCCTTTTTAATACTATCTCTCCAGGCATCAAAGGCTTGGCAGGAGCATTTCTGTTGTAAACATCTTCCTGTTTTCCCCGTGCCTTGTTGAGACTTTCCTCCACGCAGACTTGCACTCTTCTGTATTGCTCTTGCCGATTGATGTCCCAGTTTTCAACGGCGTCGTCTGCCTCCGGTTCTACCACTCCAAGTTCTAGATCCATTGGTAGTTTTCAGGGCCTTGCTCTCATAAGATAAGCTGGAGTGCAGTTAGTTGAACTTACAGGTATATGGTTATACAAATCAACCAAATCAGGTAGTAAGTCCGGCCATCGATTCCTGTCTTCCAACGGTATGGATCTCAACAAGTCAAGGACAATATGGTTCATTTTTTCGCAAAGACCGTTGGTTTGAGGGTGGTATGGCGTTGTTCTAATTTTCTTGCACCCGTACATGTGACAGAATTCCTTGAATAAATCGGCTTCGAAAGCAGGTCCCTGATCGGTTAATACTTGCTCCGGATACCCATGCGGTCTGCAGAAGTTTGCTTGAAAGGTCTTCGCTGCCGTCACTGCGGTCTGGTCCTTAACTGGAACAACCACCAGAAATCTGGAGTAATGGTCCACCATGGTCAAGGCGTATGAGTATCCAGATCTACTTGGCGACAGTTTGACGTGGTCCAGGGCCACAATCTCCAGGGGACGAGTCGTCCGGATAGGTTGCAGGGGTGCCTTCTGACTACCGTAGTCCTTTCTTCTGAGACCACAGGGTCCACAGTTCCGACACCACCTCTCGATGGAGCTGCGCATCCCTACCCAGTAGAACCGGCATCTCAACAGGGTCTCCAGCTTTCTCCAGCCAAAATGTCCTGCTTGATCGTGGTACGCTTCCAACACCATTGGGACGTCTGCCTTGGGGACCACTATTTGCCAGACCATCTCGTGGGTTCTGGGGTTGACGTATCTCCTGCACAACTTCTCACGGTATAGGAACAACCTGCTTTTCTCGTTCCACAGGAGCTTTGCTGACATAGGTGCATCCTTTTCCAAGGAGGAACCTTCCTGTTTTAACAACTCCTTGATGCGGCTGACCACTGGATCACTGTCCTGAGTCTCTTTCCAACTGTGATGGGGTAAAGGATTTAATGTTGCACCATACTGCTTTCTGTTGACTCGATGCTCATGGACTACCCCATTTCGATGGAACGCAGGTAGCTCAATTTCTTCCAGGTCGTCCGATTCTTCTTCCGTGTCAGAGTCATGCGGCCTTCGGGACAACGCGTCAGCATTAGCATTCTTTCGACCTGCCCGGTACTTGATAGTAAACTGGTAATTGGACAACCGAGCCATCCATCGCTGCTCCATGGCGCCCAACTTGGCCGTTTCTAGGTGCGTTAGCGGGTTGTTATCTGTAAACGCAGTGAACCGATTGGAGGCCAGATAGTGCTTAAATCTTTCAGTGATGGCCCAGACCAGCGCCAGAAACTCCAGCTTGAAGCTGCTATAATTTTCCGGATTCCTCTCAGTTGGCCTGAGTTTTCTGCTGGCATATGCGATGACTTTTTCTTGGCCATTCTGCTTCTGACTGAGAACTGCTCCCAAACCTTCATTACTGGCGTCGGTGTACAACAGGAACGGTTGGCTGTAATCAGGATAGGTTAAGATCTCATCACCTGTAAGGATCTCTTTCATCTTTTGGAATGCTTCAGCCTGTTCTTTACCCCAGTTAAAGGGAGGGTTTCTGCTCTTTAAGGATTGTCCTACCAGGAGGTCCTGTAAAGGAGCTGCCTTCTTCGTGTAATCTTTCACGAATCTCCTGTAGTAACCCGTTAGTCCAGGAACTGTCGCACTTCCTTAAGGTTCTTCGGCTCCGGCCACTTCTGGATGGCAGTGACTTTCTCTGGGTCCGGCGCTACTCCTTCCGAACTGACGATGTGCCCCAAGTATTGTACCTTCTGCTTGAGTAGATGGCATTTTGAGGGTTTTAATTTCATCCCGTACCTGGACAGGGACTCGAATACTTCTGCCAGGTGCTTCAGATGGTCCTCATATGTCTTGGAATACACGATGACGTCGTCTAGGTATAGCAGCACGGTTTCAAAATTGAGATGTCCCAGACAATTTTCCATCACTCTCTGAAATGTTCCTGGGGCACTGCTGAGCCCAAACGGCATTCTGTCGAACTCACAGAGCCCCATTGGGGTGGTGAAAGCCGTTTTCTCATGATCCTCCTCAGCCACAGCCACTTGCCAGTAACCACTAGTCAGATCGAGGGTAGAAAAGTAGTTAGCCGTTTTCAGAGCAGCTAATGATTCCTCTATACGTGGTAACGGGTATGCATCCTTGTGTGTTATGCGGTTCACCTGCCTGTAATCCACACACATTCTCATACTACCATCTTTCTTTTTGACCAGAACTAGAGGGGCGGCCCAGGGGCTACAACTATCCCTTATCACCCCGGCTTTCTTCATATCATTCAACATTTCTTTAGCCTTCTGATAATGAGCTGGAGGTATGGGCCTA
Source organism: Oophaga sylvatica (assembly GCA_033576555.1). Taxonomy (NCBI): domain Eukaryota; kingdom Metazoa; phylum Chordata; class Amphibia; order Anura; family Dendrobatidae; genus Oophaga; species Oophaga sylvatica. The sequence continues at coordinate 627,169,324 of JARQOD010000002.1, forward strand.
TACCGCTCTTTGATGGGAGGATGACTGCCTGTAGGGATATGATGTTGGACTCCCTTAATTACCCCAAAATCAAGTGGGTGCTTGCTAAACACTTGGGCATACTCTTGCACCACCCGTAATACCCCTTGCTTCTGGTGAGCGGGAGTGGTGTCCGTCCCAACATGGAGTTGCTGACACCATTCCGCCACCTGAGTTGCTGGGTCATTGTCCTCCGCTATATGACAGGAGTCTAAGGACTCAGCCGGGAGAATAGAATTATTGTCAACAGCATGAAGTTTAGCAATGGTTGCATAACGGGGTAAATTTACCTCATCATCTCCCCAATTGAGAAGCCGTACCGGTACTCTTCCATTCACCTCTTCTACTACTCCTCTAGCAGTCATAAGTGTAGGTCTATGTTCTGAATGGTGGGGTTCTACTACAGCTTGATAATTCTGTCCTCTCAGACCTATGGCTGCCCTGCACCAGATGATCATTTCACTCATTGGGGGTATCACAATAGGATCCGAGTCAGTGACCCGTACATTACCAATTTCGCCGTCGGTAAGCTTCGCTTGCTGCTGACACACCAGGGCCCGGATCTCTCTTTGGATTACTCCTCTCTGCCTTGGTCGGGCAATCTCAGCGAGCTGTTGGAGCAAGAACACAACTTCTCCCAGACAATTACCGATAATGTTAGTACCCAAAATTATATTTAAACCGTTCTCCTCATTTACAGTCTTTACTACCAGAAGCCCCTGGTCTTTCAACTCCTCTCTGCCCACTTTTACATCTACACATTTTGTCCCGAGTACTTCTACAGGAAGACCATTAGAAGCATACACGGTAAAGTCAAGGCTCGGAGGTTTAAGACTGTCCATTGACCAGTACTTGGTATATAGGGCATCAGGTATTAGGGTCACCTGCGACCCAGTGTCTAACAATGCCGGAACAGCAATACCATCTAGAATAATAGACAGGTAGGGTCGCCCGCCCACATACCTGCGGTTCCAGTCTAGGGGCCTGACGGGTATTCTCCTGGGTGTTGATCAGGGGTTGCTCCTGGGGGTGGCGTTGTCCTCCTCTGGGGGGGCGACGTCTTCTTTCTTCTCCGGTGCATCCACGGAACGTCTTCTGGGCAGTCAGCTAACAAGATCTTCCCTTCCTCCTCTTTCCGCAGCTGTAGGGCACTCATCACAGCGGCCAGATTTTTAGTCAGCTGGCGCACCTCTGAGCGCAGACAATCCAATTCACTGGGAGGTGTCACCTGCGCTTTGGCTTCAGCCACTAGCGGGGAAAAGGGGGTTACTGCCGGTTCCAGAGTGACTTCAGCCTGATGATGTTGGGTTGCCACCTCTGGTTTGCCCCGGGGCCGCAGCCCTTTTATTGCCATGTCCTTTAGGGCATCAAAGGTAGCATCCGGATAGTCTAAGGACCACCAGTTTACAGTTCTGCGTTCCTCTTGGGATCTCAATCCCTGTATAAATTGTTCTTTCAGCATTTTATTCTCGTCGATAGCATTTAAATTGTTAATTTGCTTGAGGGCTCTCAGGGCTCCCTGTAGTCGGCAAGCGTAGTCCCGGATGCTGTCACCTGGCTGTTGTGAACAGTGATAGAAGGCCATCCGGAGATCCGTTTCTGTGCGGTCTTCAAATATGGCATGCAGCTTAAGGAAGATCGCAGGTACCGACTCTGATCAACGGTATCCCAAGTCTCCACTTCCCTCTCAGCAGCGCCAGTTAGCTGCCCTATTAGCACAGCAGCTTTTTGTCTCTCAGGCATGGAGTACATTTCTAGGATGCTGCATAACTTCCGCTTGAAGCCTGCTAATGTGCCTGGCTCACCGCTGTACTGGGGAAGCCATTTCGCCCCAGGCATATATGGGAGCGTTAGTGGCATGATCGGGACTACCGGACTGGGTGCAGGGCCTGCGCCCCCATCTGGCGCTACAATACCAGGCGGTGCGGGATTGGGGCCTCCGGCCGGGGCCGCACTGTCAGCCGGTTGTTGTGACATCTTAGCGCCCCCTTGGTTAAACGGAGCCTACCGGTCTCAGACGCTGCTATTTCACAGGCACCGCAGTGGGAACAGGACCTTCGTCGCAGGCGCTCTGATGTCAGAGCGTTCACTTCCTGTTGCAGGACCTGCCGATGAGTCAGAGCTGGGGGCGTGTCCAAGACTTTGCGCGCTCTTTCAGGTACGCCCACCTTCTTCTCCAGCGCCTTAGGGCGCGAATCTGGCGGCAAATATGGCGGTATTTGGCGCCAAACAATAGCAACAGTCTTTTTCACCAAAACACTCCACAGGCACACAGGGCTCGCAATGCTGCAAGTTTCGTATCCTGTTCGTGACGCCAAGTTGTATCGACCACGCACCACAATTGTGGGTTACCAGGGCAATGGGGTACTCAGAGCCGAGCCCATGGAAGTCTATGGGGTTGTCACAGGTAGCGGCGGCTCGGTCTGTGGCCCTGGCGGTCTGGCGTATGTTGGGGGGAATATTTACAGGGGATAGATTTATATACAGTTCGTGACGCCACCTGTAGTCTTCTGGTAATTTGTACCAGCGCTGCTGTAGATCTCTGAGGGGATGGTGAGGCAGCTAGATGTCGGGTCCCCTACAGGTGGGACTCTTCCCTCAGGTCGGTAGTTAGGTAGGGATTGCGCCGGCATGCAAGTAAATAACACAGTCTCACACAGTCAGCGTCTTTCCATACCTTTACTTGTAAGATGGTAAGGCAGTTCCCAGGGAGGCTGATGGGGTTGATGGAGGATGAGCTTTGAGGCAACGGTTAAGCAAGTTAGGGGCCTCCTTTACTGTCCAATGATGATGAGTGCAACCAGCCTGAAGCGTAGTTCCCTCTATAATTCCAGCTATTCCAAAGCTGTTCTGCCCAGTCAGTTTTGTGGTCGGAGCCTTCCTGTGGGAGAGCTGAATTCCTATCTTGTCCTGCAGAGACTCAAGGTCCTCACTTCCCCTGACCCAGTTACGTACTGACTCTTCAGGGCTGCTTGCCACAACCTAAGGTCCGGTAAGCCTCTGGTTTTCTCACCACTAAGCTTGAAGCTATAGTGATCCTTCGGTCCCCAGTGACCGGTTACAATGTGCAGGTATCCTTGACCTATGGCACTTCTCTGTTCTCTTCCACTTTGCCCTTCGATTTGCTCAAACTCTTAATAGATATCTCAGTCTGTCTTCCAGTGGGGCACAGCTCTGACTAGGCTGAGGTGAACTAGGCCACCTGTACTAGCCTCCACTTTCTGAACTGCTAACAGGCTCAGACTGGACACGTCTGCTCTGTCCAAGGACAGGAATCTGACTGCATGAATCACTCCCCTCCACACCCCTGCTGGGTGTGTCCGAAGTGTACGTGATGTTATGAAGAGCCCTTAACTGTTACCTCTCCACTCATCCTCCTGGTATTGTGTACCAGGGCTACACATATATACACTGCTCAAAAAAATAAAGGGAACACTCAAATAACACATTCTAGATCTGAATGAATGAAATATTCTCATTGAATACTTTGTTCTGGACAAAGTTGAATGTGCTGACAACAAAATCACACAAAAATCATCAATGGAAATCAAATTTATTAACCAATGGAGGCCTGGATTTGGAGTCACCCACAAAATTAAAGTGGAATATAATGTCCTTAAAACAAGCCAAAATGATGCTCAGTAGTGTGTGTGGCCTCCACGTGCCTGTATGACCTCCCTACAACGCATGGGCATGCTCCTGATGAGGTGGCGGATGGTCTCCTGAGGGATCTCCTCCCAGACCTGGACTAAAGCATCCGCCAACTCCTGGACAGTCTGTGGTGCAATGTGACGTTGGTGGATGGAGCGAGACATGATGTCCCAGATGTGCTCAATCGGATTCAGGTCTGGGGAACGGCCGGGCCAGTCCATAGCTTCAATGCCTTCATCTTGCAGGAACTGCTGACACACTCCAGCCACATGAGGTCTGGCATTGTCCTGCATTAGGAGGGAGGAACCCAGGGCCAACCGCACCAGCATATGGTCTCACAAGGGGTCTGAGGATCTCATCTCGGTACCTAATGGCAGTCAGGCTACCTCTGGCGAGCACATGGAGGGCTGTGTGGCCCTCCAAAGAAATGCCACCCCACACCATTACTGCCCCACTGCCAAACCGGTCATGCTGAAGGATGTTGCAGGCAGCAGATCGCTCTCCACGTTGTCTCTAGACTCTGTCACGTCTGTCACATGTGCTCAGTGTGAACCTGCTTTCATCTGTGAAGAGCACAGGGCGCTAATGGCGAATTTGCCAATCCTGTTGTTCTGTGGCGAATGCCAAGCGTCCTGCACGGTGTTGGGCTGTGAGCACAATCCCCATCTGTGGACGTCGGGCACTCAGACCATCCTCATGGATTCCCTTTAATATATTAACTCTAACAGTGTGAGGTATAGTGAAAGAATGACCACCAATAGATCGGTGAAGGGTTTAATGTTAGCAACCCTGGTGACCTAGTGCACGGACTCATCCTGTTGGTCTAGGAGAGTGATAGGTGTTCTCTTAGAGATCGACCATCGTCGAGTACAGTGTACTGTAGTTTCCCAAACTAGAAAACCACAGAAACAAAAGAACCTTAAAAAATAACTTTAATTTGTATTAATTAAAATACCAATAACGACCTAATTATAATAAATCAAGACAACCGAGGGTCATATAAACCATATAAAGTCAGGTTGGTATAATCAATACTTTTTACTCAAAAATACGAGAAATTTCTAAGGGAATAGAATATGCAAATTGCCTCCCCTAAGGCCTCTTTCACACATCTGGCGGGCGCCTGGCGGCGCCCCCGGCATTTTGCCGCAGCGCCGCATCAGAAAACCTGATGCACCGCCGGCGGCCGCATGCGGTGTTTTGCCGGATGTTTTCTGATGCCCGGAGACATCAGAAACCATCCGGCAAAAACAAAAAAACGTTACATGCAGCGTTTTGTCCGGCCGCCGCAATGCACATTTGCGCCGCATCAGGACAAAACCGCATGCAACGCATTGACATGCGGCGCCATCCGGCGCTAATGCATGTCAATGCGAAAAAAGCCGCATGCGGCGCATCAGGTTTTCTGATGCGGCGCTGCGGCAAAATGCCGGGGGCGCCGCAAGGCGCCCGCCGGATGTGTGAAAGAGGCCTTAGTCACCCTTCCTGACAGTGGAGGTTGGCACCTAGGAACCTTTTCTCCTTCCATGGTGGCCTAGGGTAGAAAACAGTTAAAGGGAACCTGTCAGCTCGTTTTTCCGCAATAAGCTGCGGCCACTGCCTTTCGGGGCTAATCTACAGCATTCTGTAATGCTGCAGATAAGCCCCGATCTAACCTGAAAGAGAAGAAAAATGAGTTGTATTATACTCACCCGGGGGCGATCCTTTCCGATGGGCGTCGCTGGTCTGGGTCCGGCGCCTACATCCCTGGTGGTCTGCTGCAATCTCTGAAGCTGTGCTGCAACTTCCGGCCACCTGCGCCGCAGGAAACAAATAATGTATGTCCCTTTAAATGTTTTCTGCAAATCTTGCAGCCGGGGGGATAGATATTCCTATGATCTGTCTAATTGCTCCGCTTATAACTTTTCCCATGTAATTTTGCTGTCAGCAATGCATGGAGCGATAATAAAAGTATACAGCAAACAACTTCACATAAACCGTGAGTTAATGAAGCCGCCCCATCGCGCTCAAATTAGCCGACGCTTTCCTCCGTTGTTTTCTCTGTTACTTTATGAACTCGCAGTTTTGTCAGCTGCTGAATTATCTCGTCGAGTTAGAGAAAGAAGTCTTCACGATTCCCGCAGAGTTTGCGGATCACAAGGAAGCCATGTTGATTTTAATTCAATTTAAGAGAATTTTTTTTGCCTTACAAACATTTTTATAGAGTATTTCATCATGTGAATAGCCAGACAAAAAGTGAAATATCGTAGTTTGTACACTCAAAACAACCACTGGGAGCAGATAAAATAGGCTAGCATTTCCTAGTCACTGTGGCTCACTTGTTAGCTTTGCTGTATAGACTGGGACACAGGGGCAGAGTCATCTCAATAAAATTACAAGTTTGGTGAGTTATGACAGCTCTAATTTACTGCTAAAGCCATAGATAAGCCAGACTGGTAACCCTAAACATATAGATAAGGCTCTTTATTCAGCTCCTCATCACCCCCTAGTCTTTGGGGCTATGCTCAATCACATATCACATTTATTTATTAATTTTACTCACTTATATAGCGCCGTTTTATTCTTTACAATATGTTGTTGTGTTTTAATTCCTTCTACACTAAAAGTGGAGAATTCCTTTATAGTTACAGACCCATAGACATTTATGATATTATGCTGATATTGTTTTACACAATTCCTTAAAGGGGTTCTTCACTTTGGACAATCTCAGCTACTTAAGGCAAGTGCAGAGGGCTGTAGACTCCTCATCCGAGAGATTAGGTCCGATTATGCTAATATTAATACACTCCGATCAGCGTGATCTGATTCTCTTGGATGAGAAAAAGATGGAAGAAAAAACATCTCCATTCTCCCCATTCTGTCAGTCTGTGGAAATCGGACTGCACTCGGATGTCTTCCGAGTCCGGTCTGATCTTCAAGATCAGTCTTCTCCCCTGCTACCTGATGCCAGGAGGCGGTGCACTCCTGAAGATTGACAGCTCGGGTCAGTGGCATGGTGGAGTTTTTGGACTGAATTATTCACTCTGCCATGCTTTTTTCTTTGGAGAATATCACATACGGTATTAATAATTTAATATTTTAATAGTTGGGCTTTTTTTTTGAGACAATGATAACAAAAATGTTTCTTTTTACAATATCTTTATCTTTAATGGGAGGAAATTGGGTGTTTCAAATTTTTATTTTTTTACTTTTTACTCTCCTTAGGGGCATTGAACCTGCTATTTTCAAGTTGCTTATACTACAACTGTATTATATTGGGAAATTATGATTCTCTTATGAAGCACAGTCTGTGGCTAAGCTTCCTGGGAAGACTAACAAAGTAGTTATGGGAACCGGTTGATTCCTTGAGATCGGGTTGCGGGGAGCCCATGGAAGCAAGTGAGCATGAGCACTGTTACTGATGTCAATTAAATGCCACTGTCAGGGATTGCCATCGCCATTTAAGTGGTTAAACTACAGTGATCGGGCAGATGGCGGCCGTGTAACACAGCCGACATCTGCCTTGTATGAAACAGTTTCAGCTCCTGAGTCGTCTTTTCTCATTCCTTGTAGACCTATGACAAAATATGCGTCTGTCCAGCTTCAGAGCACCACTTTCAGGCACACTCATTGCCTAGGAGACAAGCCACCGCTGCAGTCTGTACAAGCACTAAACTATAGAATTAAAATCCCTCCAATACTGGGAACAAAGAGGATTTTTTAATAACAAGTAAATTAAAGAAGTTACTTGTTTTTACATGTACGTTGCAATTTTACTTATTTTTCATGCTGACACAACCCCTTTTTATTGATCTCCTATAGTGATTAAAAAGCAAAGATTCTCTGTAGATAGCAACTTCTGTTTTGGAGGACTCAGCCTAAGTCATCAATATGTGCCATGTAATACCACTTTTCTCCTCTAGTGGCCGCTGCTGAAGAAACATGCGTCTGCGTGAAGTTCTTCTTAGCGATCACAGCTGATCATAGGGATCTCAGCTACTGGGACCAAGTTGAGAATTTCATTACAGGTGATACCTTTTTCATGGATGTGGTTGGTCAGGTAGGAGACCCTATACATGGGCTACAGAAGTCCTTGGAGATTGCCCGTATTCCGCACCTTTCCCATCTGTTCGCAGTCTGACTTTCTGTAAGACATTGCTTCTGTCTGAGATAATTAGCATGTTGATTTGTCTTTGATGAGTGGTTTTCAGCTCTTCAGAATCACTGTACAGACCGAACAACAGACGTTAAGAGGGAAAGTGTTTGTGATTTGCTTTTTTTTTTCTCCAAGTTGGTAAATATAAATTCAGAATCTTGGTTTAATTGTGATTTCATCCTTCTAAATAAATGTCCTGAAGTGATTTGTGCAGCTGTTCATTTACTATTATCTGAGTGGTTTAAAGAATTTCACTCCCATGATGAGGGCTGGCATGTGGACGTAAGGGGGCGCCAGTCCACAACTCTACTTATAGGGACCGTCCAGCCAAAAAAAAGTTTAATTTACAACTTACTAATAACGTTTTACAGAATTCAGATCCAACGGATGCATAGGTATCGTTGGTCACCGGACCAGGGCCACGTGAACCTCCTCCTATCTGCCGACATCCCTGGTGCCTTTTATAATTTGTAGTCGTGGCAAGACGTTATGTGTTACATCGTATTGATGATATTGTGCCAGGTGTATTGCTCAAAAGAGGCATCGGGCAAGTAGAAGGAGGTTCACAGGGCTCTAGTCTGGTGGCCACGGACTACCAACATGAATACTAGACCAAGTTCCTCCAACCTTTTGTTCAGTTCTTCTAATTAATATGTTTCTCATCTGAATGGTGCCTCAATCTTCACCTACAAGCTTCAGTTTCAGGTCCTTTCAGGTTCTCTCCCAGTTTTTCTCAGAGTTGAGTGTAAAACCACTGCTTGTATGAAGGAGACTGACTGAATACTCATTTCAGTAACTCAATGGTCACGCAAGTGGATCGTGGACCCACTGCGCCACGGTCAGGACTTATCCTTGGAGGGGTGTGGCTACGCGGCCACCTGGTTTTCCTAGATGGTGGGGTTAAACTTGAGCTGCATGTGACCACAAGGCACCACTCCAAGGATAGTCCTCCCAATACTGGCCCAGTAAACAGATTGCACATGGACGACAAATGAGAAAAAAAATCGTTCCACTTTTCTGGATGAAAATCTGAATGACTATACACGTATGCATAGGGTCAGAATTGGGATTCCAATCTTATCCTGGCCCTGGTTGCACAACACGTAGCCAAAGATTACATTTGTAGGTAAAACATATTTCAGGGTATGTGCACATGGCATCATTTTCTGGAGGCTGTCAAATTTTTCTAGGCGGGTCAGGAAGACGCTAGCCATCTTTTTCTTGAAGCAGCTTCACTGGCGTCTTCGACTTGTTTTTTTTTTGCTCTGCCGCCAGCCTCTCTGCTCTTTACTTTCATTTATAGAGGCGCCCAAAAAATGAGCATGTTGCTTCTTTTAACAGTTTTCTGTCTCCAAACCTGGAAATGGTAAAAAGAAGAAGCGAGTTTTGTGCACAGCAATGTCATTTTCACATTGCTGCGCATTATGTTCATTTTTTTAGGCACTTTTTCATGCAGATTCCGACCGGAATTCCGATTGGAATTTTCATGCAGATTCCGACCGGAATTGACTCCACTTTCTGTTACCTTCTGGACCCAGCTGGGGCGGCAAAATCTAAATTACATGTAGTTACCTTAAGAAGGAAACAAATCTAAACCTGAACTCTGCTACATTTGTGTGTGATTCTAAATATTTTCTATAACTGAGTCTTTTGGATCATTTTATCAATTTGTAAGTGTCATCAAAATGTCATAATTTTGAAGATTTTTACCCTAAAGAGCGACACTTTGTAATCCCTCCGGTAAACGTCATCGTAAATTGCGTTTGTTAGAACCTCCATGTTTACCGCTTACCTCGCGTTTATGAGCATTAATGTAAATATTTACACTGGAAAAAGTAAATAAATAAATAAGACACTGATTACATTTTTTGCAGCACAAAACTTTCCTCCTGCACAAGGCGAATATTCCCAATTAATAGAACTTTTATCTCAGCCCAGACCTGCAGAACTCTATTACCGTCGATGTGAGCGCTGCGGTTAGCCTAAGTGCCGTCCATAAATTAGTATCTATTCCATGCTTACGTTTTAATTAAAATGTGATATGAATATTGTCATCCATTCTTTTATCTGGTAGATGGAAGGCGGTAATTAGTTCCCTCTTAATAGGGCTGTAGTAGGGCTGCATTGATTATTCTACGCTGCGGCGGTTATAAATAATGGAGAACACAATAAAGGCTAAATAAATGTTTATGCACGGACTGATGTGCGCACAAGGAATCCGTACCATGAATTAGGAGACTCATAGCCATGGGCGCTATAAAGCAGCTTGTCAGTATCTTCCCGCGCGCTTGTGCCGTATTAACAGTATTGATTGCTCTTAATCAGTAATTAAAAGCTTCGTGGTTAGATACATGAATGAGCCATCTGAGTTTGTCTGTGTAAACAGGGGCCCTGTGGTGGAGCTATAGGGGGTGCAGAGCTAATAGTCAAAATCAATGCCTTACTTTCTACGGCACTGAGGAAACAGAACATAGGTGGAGGTCCAAGTAGAGTGTTCATTTTTTAATATGAGGACACGTGACCATTTTTTTGCTCTTATTTTATTCCTGCTGCCCCTTTAGTATTCAATTTTTAGCATTTTTAAATCTGCCACACGGTTCCAGAGATATCGGCCTTTTCATCTAGTGCTAATTTTTAAATTCTTTACAAAGGGGGCGTGGCTCACAGGATAAATATACTGAGTAGCCTAAAGACACACCCCTGAGGATCCTGTGAGTCACGGCCCCTTTTAAAGACCATGCAAATTAGTATATTGGATGCATTATACAAGGTCTATACATCTGGAACCATTTTACCGTTTTGAAGAAGTCTTAAAAGCAAACAAAACAGGGGAGCAGAGGGAAAAAAAAATTAAAAGAGCAAAAAATAGCCACTTCTGATCTGTTAACAAGTCCTTTTTTAAAGGGTTTATCCAATCTAAGAAAAGTCTGTTGTCAGTGTATGTGACTGCAGACTGCCGGAGTGAGACACCGTACTGTCACTGTTCACATGTATTCCCATCCGGATGTACATTGCTCAAAAAATAAAGGGAACACTTAAACACCACAGTGTAACTCCAAGTCAATCCCACTTCTGTGAAATCAACCTGTCCTGTCATGAAGCAACAATGATTGTGAAGCAATTTCCCCTGCTGCAAATGGAACAGACAACCGGTAGAAATGACCGGCCATTAGCAGCACAACCCCTATAACGGAGTGGCTCTGCAGGGGGGGTGCAGCTTGTGTAGCAGTGTGAATGTGGTTCCCTCTAAAGAACTCTGACAATAAAAGTGAGTACACCCTTAAGTGACAGTGACCAAAATGTGCCAAATTAGCCATTTTCCCTCCCCGGTGTCATGTAATTCATTAGCATTGCATTTGCAAGGTCTCAAATATGAATGGGGAGCAGGTGTGGAGAAATTTTGTGTCATCGGTCTCACACCCTCTCATACTGGTCACTGGACATTCACCATGACACCTCGTGGCAAAGAACTCTCTGAGGAGCTAAAAAAAATTGTTGCTCTACATAAAGTTGGGTGAGGCTATAGGACAATTTCCAACACAGACACTGAGCTGCAGCCCGGGGGCCAAGACCAGACAGCGGTGTGACAAGACGGGTTCCTCAGAACTGGCCTCGCCGTAGTCGACCACAGAAGCTGAGTGCGCGAGTCCTATCAAGAGGTTTTCTTCTCATAATAGACGTATGAGTGCTGCCAGCATTGCTACAGAGGTTACAGAGGTGGGGTCCAAATCCAACCAAGGACAACATCTACCCCCATGTTAGCGTGGGTTTCCTCTGGGTTTTCCGATTTCCTCCCACACTCCAGGGACATACTGATAGGGAACTTAGATTGTGAGCCCCAATGGGGACAGTGATGATGTCTGTGGAATTAATGGCGTTATATAAGTGAGCAAATTAAATCAAACTTGTTGAAAGGGAACCGGTCACAGACATGCGATGCACATTGCCTGAACCACGTGGTGCATGAACCAGAGTACCACTCTGAAATGCTGCATCGATGAGGTCACCGGTGGAGGAGGAAGATCTCCGCAGGCTCATCCCTGCCTGATCACCTAATCGGAAAGGTCTCTCTCTAGTTCAGCGGGCAGGGAGAAGCCTGTGTGTCGACCCGCCACCACAATTGTGGGTTACCAGGGCAATGGGGTACTCAGAGCCGAGCCCATGGAAGTCTATGGGGTTTGTCACAGGTAGCGGTGGCTCGGTCTGTGGCCCTGGCGGTCTGGCGTATGTTGGGGGGAATATTTACAGGGGATATATTTATATACAGTTCGTGACGCCACTGTAGTCTTCTGGTAATTTGTACCAGCGCTGCTGTAGATCTCTGAGGGGATGGTGATGCAGCTAGATGTCGGGTCCCCTACAGGTGGGACTCTTCCCTCAGGTCGGTAGTTAAAGCAGGGTTGTGCAGGCATGCAAGTAAATAACTCAGTCTCACACGGTCAGCGTCTTTCCATACCTTTACTTGTAAGATGGTAAGGCAGTTCCCAGGGAGGCTGATGGGGTTGATGGAGGATGAGCTTTGAGGCAACGGCTAAGCAAGTTAGGGGCCTCCTTTACTGTCCAATGTTGATGAGTCCAACCAGCTTGAAGCGTAGTTCCCTCTATAATTCCAGCTATTCCAAAGCTGTACGGCCCGGTCAGTTTTGTGGTCGGAGCCTTCCTGTGAGAAAGCTGAATTCCTATCTTGTCGTGCACTGACTCAAGGTCCTCACTTCCCCTGACCCCAGTTACGTACTGACTATTCGGGGCTGCTTGCCGCTACCTAAGGTCCGGTAAGTCTCTGGTCTTCTTACCACTATGCTTGAAGCTATAGTGATCCTTCGGTCCCAGTGACGGTAGCAATGTGCAGGTATCCTATACCTATGGCACTTCTCTGCTCTCTTCCACTTTGCCCTTCGATTTGCTCGACTCTTAATAGATATCTCAGTCTGTCTTCCAGTGGGGCACAGCTCTGACTAGGCTGAGGTGAACTAGGCCACCTGTACTAGCCTCCACTTTCTGAACTGCTAATAGGCTCAGACTGGACACGTCTGCTCTGTCCAAGGATAGGAAACTGACTGACTGAATCACTCCCTTCCACACCCCTGCTGGGTGTGTCCGAAGTGTACCTGATGTTATGAAGAGCCCTTAACTGTTACCTCTCCACTCATCCTCCTGGTATTGTGTACCAGGGCTACACATTCCCCCATGGTAAACGACAGCACTCCCGGGCTGTAAAATACAAAGAGACATTTTGTTTATGCATGAAAACATCAACATTAAACATTAATTCGTCCCATCCGGGAGGTAAGGATGTCTTGAACGTTGCAAACAATAACATTATAGAGAAAATACAAAAGTATTAATGCATCAAAACATTCAATAAATACTCAGTATTCTTGTGAAGGACCCGCACCAAACCTTCAACGTGGGTCCTGGGTGGGCTGCAGGACATCCGAATGCAGACCTCACTCAGTGCCACACCACAGGGTTTTCTGTTCAGAGGTAAGTCAAGGCTTCATGTGAAATCATTAAAAGGCACAAAGTGCAACTATTTACAGGATACAGTTTTTGGGCTGGCTCAGTCCTCAGCCTCTGAGTCCATTATAAGACATAATAGGAAAAACATATATATATAGACTTTTTACAATATTCACATCAATTCGTTATAATCACTGCTGATATCTAATGGGTAACTTCCCTTTTGTGATTCGCTCTGATCTACGTGGTGTAGCTTCAGGTATATCAAGTTGCGATCTGTCTGCACTGCGTAACGGCAAACTATAGAACTGCCTCAATCTTTCTATGGATCTGGCAAGCGTACTGATGGCTGGGCGGTGTGAGTCAGCTTCACCAGGGGATCCATAGTATGGGGCGCTGCTTCAGATGATCCTTCTTGAGGTTCCACAGGTTGAGGTGTTGCTGGGATGGGTAACTCCTGAACGGGCTCAACTGGCACCACGGGCACAACTGGAGGTAGAACTTCCTCTTGTGGCTGATAAAACTGCAACACCGGAACTATTACAGCATCTCCCAGTCTAGGCCAATCCGCAGGAAAATCTCCCAGATCGGTGTGTATGACCTCTTCTTTCCTTTCTTTTTGATTGATGACAGGGTTCTTGTCACAACATTTTAAGGGTTCTGGACACAATTTCAAATGGTCTCTGGACACAGTGGTTGTTGTTCTTCCTCCGTCCTTACTGACGATACAAACTTTTCTGTTGTCATATTTAGAATCTTGTACGACGTAGGGTTCTTGCTCCCACTGGTTATCCAATTTGTGCATCTTCCTTTTTCTTTTTAATACTACCTCTCCAGGCATCAAAGGCTTGGCAGGAGCATTTCGGTTGTAAACATCTTCCTGTTTCTCCCGTGCCTTGTTGAGACTTTCCTCCACGCAGACTTGCACTCTTCTGTATTGCTCTTGCCGATTGATGTCCCAGTTTTCAACGGCGTCGTCTGCCTCCGGTTCTACCACTCCAAGTTCTAGATCCATTGGTAGTTTTCCGGGCCTTGCTCTCATAAGATAGGCTGGAGTGCAGTTAGTTGAACTTACAGGTATATGGTTATACAAATCAACCAAATCAGGTAGTAAATCCGGCCATCGATTCCTGTCTTCCAACGGTATGGATCTCAACAAATCAATGACGATATGATTCATTTTCTCGCAAAGACCGTTGGTTTGAGGGTGGTATGGTGTCGTTCTAATTTTCTTGCACCCATACATGTGACAGAATTCCTTGAATAGATCGGCTTCGAAAGCAGGTCCCTGATCGGTTAATACTTGCTCCGGATACCCATGCGGTCTGCAGAAACTTGCTTGAAAGGTTTTCGCGGCCGTCACTGCGGTCTGATCCTTAACTGGAACAACCACCAGAAATCTGGAGTAATGGTCCACCATGGTCAGGGCGTATGAGTATCCAGATCTACTTGGCGACAGTTTGACGTGGTCCAGGGCCACAATCTCCAGGGGGCGAGTCGTCCGGATAGGTTGCAGGGGTGCCTTCTGACTACCGTAGTCCTTTCTTCTGAGACCACAGGGTCCACAGTTCCGACCCACCTCTCAATGGAGCTGCGCATCCCTACCCAGTAGAACCGGCATCTCAACAGGGTCTCCAGCTTTCTCCAGCCAAAGTGTCCTGCTTGATCGTGGTATGCTTCCAACACCATTGGGACGTCTGCCTTGGGGACCACGATTTGCCAGACCATCTCATGGGTTCTGGGGTTGACGTATCTCCTGCACAACTTCTCACGGTATAGGAACAACCTGCTTTTCTCGTTCCACAGGAGCTTGGCTGACATAGGTGCATCCTTTTCCAAAGAGGAGCCTTCCTGTCTTAACAACTCCTTGATGCGGCTGACCACTGGATCACTGTCCTGAGTCTCTTTCCAGCTGTGATGGGTAAAGGATTTAATGTTGCACCATACTGCTTTCTGTTGACTCGATGCTCGTGGACTACCCCATTTCGATGGAACGCAGGTAGCTCAATTTCTTCCAGGTCGTCCGATTCTTCTTCCGTATCAGAGTCATGCGGCATTCGGGACAATGCGTCAGCATTAGCATTCTTTCGACCTGCCCGGTACTTGATAGTAAACTGGTAATTGGACAACCGAGCCATCCATCGCTGCTCCATGGCACCCAGCTTGGCAGTTTCCAGGTGCGTTAACGGGTTGTTATCTGTAAACGCAGTGAACCGATTGGAGGCCAGATAATGCTTAAATCTTTCAGTAATGGCCCAGACCAGCGCCAGAAACTCCAGCTTGAAGCTGCTATAATTTTCCGGATTCCTCTCAGTTGGCCTGAGTTTTCTGCTGGCATATGCGATGACTTTTTCTTGGCCATCCTGCTTCTGACTAAGAACTGCTCCCAAACCTTCATTACTGGCGTCGGTGTACAACAGGAACGGTTGGCTGTAATCAGGATAGGTTAAGATCTCATCACCTGTAAGGATCTCTTTCATCTTTTGGAATGCTTCAGCCTGTTCTTTACCCCAATTAAAGGGAGGGTTTCTGCTCTTTAAGGATTGTCCTACCAGGAGGTCCTGTAAAGGAGCTGCCTTCTTCGTGTAATCTTTCACGAATCTCCTGTAGTAACCCGTTAGTCCCAGGAACTGTCGCACTTCCTTAAGGTTCTTCGGCTCCGGCCACTTCTGGATGGCAGTGACTTTCTCTGGGTCCGGCGCTACTCCTTCCGAACTGACGATGTGCCCCAAGTATTGTACCTTCTGTTTGAGTAGATGGCATTTTGAGGGTTTTAATTTCATCCCGTACCTGGACAGGGACTCAAACACTTCCGCCAGGTGCTTCAGATGGTCCTCATATGTCTTGGAATACACGATAACGTCGTCTAGGTATAGCAGCACGGTTTCAAAATTGAGATGTCCCAAGCAATTTTCCATCACTCTCTGAAATGTTCCTGGGGCACTGCTGAGCCCAAACGGCATTCTGTCGAACTCACAGAGCCCTATTGGGTGGGTGAAAGCCGTTTCTCTCACGATCCTCCTCAGCCACAGCCACTTGCCAGTAACCACTAGTCAGATCAAGGGTAGAAAAGTAGTTAGCCGTTTTCAGAGCAGCTAATGATTCCTCTATACGTGGTAACGGGTATGCATCCTTGTGTATTATGCGGTTCACCTGCCTGTAATCCACACACATTCTCATACTACCATCTTCTTTTTAACCAGAACTAGAGGGGCTGCCCAGGGGCTACAACTATCCCTTATCACCCTGGCTTTCTTCATATCATTCAACATTTCTTTAGCCTTCTGATAATGAGCTGGAGGTATGGGCCTATACCGCTCTTTGATGGGAGGATGACTGCCTGTAGGGATATGATGTTGGACTCCCTTAATTACCCCAAAATCAAGTGGGTGCTTGCTAAACACTTGGGCATACTCTTGCACCACCCGTAATACCCTTGCTTCTGGTGAGCGGGAGTGGTGTCCGTCCCAACATGGAGTTGCTGACACCATTCCGACCACCTGGGTTGCTGGGTCATTGTCCTCCGCTATTTGACAGGAGTCTAAGGACTCAGCCGGGAGAATAGAATTATTGTCGACAGCATGAAGTTTAGCAATGGTTGCATAACGGGGTAAATTTACCTCATCATCTCCCCAATTGAGAAGCCGTACCGGTACTCTTCCATTCACCACTTCTACTACTCCTCTAGCAGTCATAAGTGTAGGTCTATGTTCTGAATGGTGGGGTTCTACTACAGCTTGGTAATTCTGTCCTCTCAGACCTATGGCTGCCCTGCACCAAATGATCATTTCACTCATTGGGGGTATCACAATAGGATCCGAGTCAGTGACCCGTACATTACCAATTTCGCCGTCTGTAAGCTTCGCTTGCTGCTGACACACCAGGGCCCGGATCTCTCTTTGGATTACTCCTCTCTGCCTTGGTCGGGCAATCTCAGCGAGCTGTTGGAGCAAGAACACAACTTCTCCCAAACAATTACCGATAATGTTAGTACCCAAAATTATATTTAAACCGTTCTCCTCATTTACAGTCTTTACTACCAGAAGCCCCTGGTCTTTCAACTCCTCTCTGCCCACCTTTACATCTACACATTTTGTCCCGAGTACTTCTACAGGAAGACCATTAGAAGCATACACGGTAAAGTCAAGGCTCGGAGGTTTAAGACTGTCCATTGACCAGTACTTGGTATATAGGGCATCAGGAATTAGGGTCACCTGCGACCCAGTGTCTAACAATGCTGGAACAGCAATACCATCTAGAATAATAGACAGGTAGGGTCGCCCGCCCACATACCTGCGGTTCCAGTCTAGGGGGCCTGACGGGTATTCTCCTGGGTGTTGGCCCTTGGACCCAGGTTCTGCCCGTTTAAAGGACACTGTGGAGACAGATGACCTTTCCGGTTGCAGCGATAACAGATGATCTCTCGACGAGGAGGGTGTTGATCAGAGGTCGCTCCTGGGGGTGGCGTTGTCCTCCTCCGGAGGGGCGACGTCTTCTTTCTTCTTCGGTGCATCCACGGGACGTCTTCTGGGCAGTCAGCTAACAAGATCTTCCCTTCCTCCTCTTTCCGCAGCTGTAGGGCACTCATCACAGCGGCCAGATTTTTAGTCAGCTGGCGCACCTCTGAGCGCAGACAGTCCAATTCACTAGGAGGTGTCACCGGCGTCTTGGCTTCGGCCACTAGCGGGGAAAAGGGGTTTTCTGCCGGTTCCAGAGTGACTTCACCCCGATGATGTTGGGTTGCCACCTCAGGTTTGCCCAGGGGCCGCAGCCCTTTTATTGCCATGTCTTTTAGGGCATCAAAGGTAGCATCCGGATGATCTAAGGACCACCAATTTACAGTTCTGCGTTCCTCTTGGGATCTCAATCCCTGTATAAATTGTTCTTTCAGCATCTTATTCTCATCAATAGCATTTAAATTGTTAATCTGCTTGAGGGCTCTCAGGGCTCCCTGTAGTCGGCAAGCGTAGTCCCGGATGCTGTCACCTGGCTGTTGTGAACAGTGATAGAAGGCCATCCGGAGATCCGTTTCTGTGCGGTCTTCAAATATGGCATGCAGCTTAAGGAAGATCGCAGGTACCGACTCCTGATCAACGGTATCCCAAGTCTCCACTTCCCTCTCAGCAGCGCCAGTTAGCTGCCCTATTAGCACAGCAGCTTTTTGTCTCTCAGGCATGGAGTACATTTCTAGGATGCTGCATAACTTCCGCTTGAAGCCTGCTAATGTGCCTGGCTCACCGCTGTACTGGGGAAGCCATTTCGCCCCAGGCATATATGGGAGCGTTAGTGGCATGATCGGGACTACCGGACTGGGTGCAGGGGCTGCGCCCCCATCTGGCGCTACAATACCAGACGGTGCGGGATTGGGGACTCCGGCTGGGGCCGCACTGTCAGCCGGTTGTTGAGACATCTTAGCGCCCCCTTGGTTAAACGGAGCCTACCGGTTTCAGACGCTGCTATTTCACAGGCACCGCAGTGGGAACAGGACCTTCGTCGCAGGCGCTCTGATGTCAGAGCGTTCACTTCCTGTTGCAGGACCTGCCGATGAGTCAGAGCCAGGGGCGTGTCCAAGACTCTGCGCGCTCTTTCAGGTACGCCCACCTTCTTCTCCAGCGCCTTAGGGCGCGAATCTGGCGGCAAATATGGCGGTATTTGGCGCCAAACAACAGCAACAGTCTTTTTCACCAAAACACTCCACAGGCACACAGGGCTCGCAATGCTGCAAGTTTCGTATCCTGTTCGTGACGCCAAAGTTTTTGTGTCGACCCGCCACCACAATTGTGGGTTACCAGGGCAATGGGGTACTCAGAGCCGAGCCCATGGAAGTCTATGGGGTTTGTCACAGGTAGCGGTGGATCGGTCTGTGGCCCTGGCGGTCTGGCGTATGTTGGGGGGAATATTTACAGGGGATATATTTATATACAGTTCGTGACGCCACCTGTAGTCTTCTGGTAATTTGTACCAGCGCTGCTGTAGATTTCTGAGGGATGGTGATGCAGCTAGATGTCGGGTCCCCTACAGGTGGGACTCTTCCCTCAGGTCGGTAGTTAAAGCAGGGTTGTGCAGGCATGCAAGTAAATAACTCAGTCTCACACGGTCAGCGTCTTTCCATACCTTTACTTGTAAGATGGTAAGGCAGTTCCCAGGGAGGCTGATGGGGTTGATGGAGGATGAGCTTTGAGGCAACGGCTAAGCAAGTTAGGGGCCTCCTTTACTGTCCAATGTTGATGAGTCCAACCAGCTTGAAGCGTAGTTCCCTCTATAATTCCAGCTATTCCAAAGCTGTACGGCCCGGTCAGTTTTGTGGTCGGAGCCTTCCTGTGAGAAAGCTGAATTCCTATCTTGTCGTGCACTGACTCAAGGTCCTCACTTCCCCTGACCCCAGTTACGTACTGACTATTCGGGGCTGCTTGCCGCTACCTAAGGTCCGGTAAGTCTCTGGTCTTCTTACCACTATGCTTGAAGCTATAGTGATCCTTCGGTCCCCAGTGACCGGTAGCAATGTGCAGGTATCCTATACCTATGGCACTTCTCTGCTCTCTTCCACTTTGCCCTTCGATTTGCTCGACTCTTAATAGATATCTCAGTCTGTCTTCCAGTGGGGCACAGCTCTGACTAGGCTGAGGTGAACTAGGCCACCTGTACTAGCCTCCACTTTCTGAACTGCTAATAGGCTCAGACTGGACACGTCTGCTCTGTCCAAGGATAGGAAACTGACTGACTGAATCACTCCCTTCCACACCCCTGCTGGGTGTGTCCGAAGTGTACGTGATGTTATGAAGAGCCCTTAACTGTTACCTCTCCACTCATCCTCCTGGTATTGTGTACCAGGGCTACACACCTGCAGGGACATACTTCCATTTGGCTTCATTTTACACTGTTTTTCTTTGAAGTGTCCAGCATTTTGGTGTAAAACACAGATGCTAGGAGCGCTAGAGCCGATCTCAGATTTAGGGAGCAGACCGATGGCCGTATAACTCATTGCATTCCTCGGACTGACCGTCGGCTCTCCTGACCTGTGAGTGAAATGCATCCCGCAGTCTTGTCCAGGTGAGGAGAGGTGCTGGGCCAGTCCATGCAGTGCGATGCGATCCTCGCACGAGTTATACGGCCTTCTGTCTGTGTTTTTATGTTGCTTGTTGGCTCAGGCAACCTTAGTCATTAGAGGTTCACTTTTACATTTTTTTTATAGGTGCTGTTCGGTCTTTCTATATGACTGCAGACTTGTTTTTCCTCACATTGCGCACACTGCATGCTGTTGGGATTCTCCCATGTCAGTGCCGGTGGAATGCGACGTACTCGCTCCTACATTCCATCTGGTTGAGTGCGACCTTGCTCAGTGCAAGTGTAATAAGCGAGGCTGGAAACAGTCTAGCTGGAATGTGGCATATCGCATATGTAACAAGGTTGCACGAGGAGGGGGTTGTTATGGCCGAGTCACTTTAAGGCACAGTCCACGAACAGCAGAATCAGTCCAATAGTGGCAACTTGTATTTTAATAATAAAGGTATGGAAATAAACAAGAGATGGATATTTCCTATTTTGTCCCTAGCGATGACCACGGCCATACCCACAACAGCCACGGTGGCTGAAAGAGGAGATAGTCCATGTACCTGAATCTGGATGCTTGAAGTCCCTTCAGCAGAGCATCATGCAGTCCAGTACTCGTTGTGCAGCCCAACGGTCCTGGGGCAGTAGTCTTTACCTCTCTTGGGGTCCAGATAACAGTCTTTACCCCTCCTGGGGTCCAGGCCAGGCTCCCAGCCGCATCTGAGCTTCCATCCTGGGCACAAATGTGCCCTGGCTCTGATCAGGAAGCAGGAGCTTCCTGCTCCCTAGAGGCTGCAAGTCCAGTCCACAAAATTATCCTGTGCTGCCCTGCCTCTAACACATATAGGAACATTGTAAGGATACAACAATAGGGCATTGCAAACACAGCACTCTAATACAAACAATCATATTAACATACAGGTATGTAAGGGGTGTACAAGGACTGGTTTGTGCCCCACTCCCCTTGCTCATGTTTCTATGTCCCGATGAAGCTGATATGTTTTAATATGTTATACTGTAAAATGTAATGTATATTTAATATGCTGTACAATTCTTTGTATTATAATGCTGCTATAATGTGTTGTACATATGTCCCTGTATTGTACAGATATAGGGAAAGTGTAATATTTAGATTAGCCCACTAGAGGGGCACGATAGACTAAGATAGACTAATAGGATTGTTAGCTAAACTAGGAGCGGCCAACTGGAGTAAGTTAGAGAGAGATTCTTGGTTTTGAGTCAGTAGGGCCTGGGAGCCTGGGCAGGGCAGTTGTGCGACACAACGTTAAAGTAGAAGAACCCAGCTTGTCCAGAGGCTAGGAGCAATGATCACCTGGAAGGTGAAGGAATACAGGGCAGCTTCAACATGGTGGCAGTAAACTACGCAGGAAGATGCCTAAATGTCCAGGGCGAAAGGACAGGGAACTCCTGAAGATAGTTAGGCTGGCAAGACAGAGTGCTGCGGTACCGAAGGCAACGGTATGACCCTGCGATATTCCTGAAGAAGTGAGGGACAGCACAGGGACATGCTTTGTGAAGGAACTTGTGCTGCACCTGTGACTGTACTGGACGAGCTGTGTAAAGAACTGAGTAAAATTGTTTGCTTAAACATTGATCTGGACTCTGCCTGCCTTTGCCTGGTACTTGAAAGAAAACCCCCCCGGCAGACCAAAGAGGACCCTGATGGACAGGACAGCAGACTAAATGGTACGCTACAACAGAGACAATGTATTTATGTGGCGGGAGGCCAGGGTACGACAAAGCACCCATTAAGAGCCACGACTACCCCCTGGCCCCCATTACAGGTATATACAATGGGAGAATACAGGAACATTAAACAGATACACAAGGCAATAAAGATACAGACATTGCTACTAAACGGGTACACCGTCTGGGTACTGCACCAAGTGCACGGGACCAGCACGTAGGAGAGAGGGGAGCAATGGGGTTCTCCGCCACCTCCATACACATACTTACCCGCTCCCGGCGCCTGCAGTGAAGTATCATCACAGCACACAGTGTGCACAATGTGAGGATTTGCAAGTCTGCAGTCACATACAGTGACTCAGACTTATCTTTTAAGACCAAACAACCACTTTAATCTAAGCTGCTCTGGCAGCAGCTGCTGGACATTGAGTAGCTCACTTTTTTCCTTCGTCCATTTTTTGGTCAAAAATGTATTTCTTTACTTAATAATTGATACCATGACATTCTTCTAAGCCATTTTCATTTTGGGGAATGATAAATCCCAGCATTATAAAGCCAATTCCAATCTGCCGCATCCATCTTCTCGCTCCCTTTATTGTCCACTGTTCTTCTTGTTGTCGATGATTATGTTAATGAGCCTTGGGAGCCCGGAATAACATATAACATGATTCCTTTTTCTCGCTGCGGTCCTGTGCTCTCCCTAGTGGCGCATATTTGTCTGATTCTGCAGTTTAATTAATTCCTTCAAGATGTTCCCGGCAATAAGAACATAAGGCTTAAGCATCTGAGAAAATTACCTGCAAGGAAAAATGCGAAGTGTGATGTCTGCACGCCATGTGGAAAGCCGGCGCGGTGTCTGTGTGTCACATCTTATCCCCCTGATAACCGGCGTATGGGGGCAATGTCTCTATGGATGCGTATTGGTTGTTGGTGGTCGTCGGGTCAATGAGTGGATGCAGATCTCTACGCAAACAAGTCCAGGGTGTATAAACTGTAGACAGCGAGCCTCAGTGCTAAAATTGGATGAACTCCACTCTTATTGAGATCTCTGCAAAATTTCCGATTTGTTTCATTTTTTCATCATCGCATTTTAAGACTCGTAACATTTTTTTTTATATTTCCATCATCATATCTGTATGAGGGATTATTTTTTGCAGGACAAGTTGCATTTTTAATGTCACCATTTTATATAGCTAATAACATTGATGTTGAGTCTTACATGTCACAGTTCATTAAGGGGTTAAAAATTTGCACTAAATTGTTCTGCAATCTTCATGCCTTCATTCATTTTCTCCTTTGCAGTTTATAACCTGCTCCTAGTGTCAGGTTTTTGTTCTTGTGGTTGTATCCTTCCCAGTAATACATGTTGGATGTGAGGTCTCTTTGTTCAGGGTGCTGCTGTATTACTAGCTCTCGTGTATCAGTACACTTTTATTCCTGCACTGATTGCACTGAAGCTCATCTCTGACTTTCTTCCCTATCTGCTGCCTGATTTAGTAGCCATTCCAGAAAACCTTAAAAGTGTTTTCTTCCTTATCTACAACCTGATAATCTGATTTAGCCGCCCTTCCTAATAACATGAATGTGCTTTCCTCCCTATCTACAACCTGATTTAGCCGCCCTCCCTAATAACTTGAATGTGCTTTCCTCCCTATCTACAACCTGATTTAGCCGCCCTCCCTAATAACTTGAATGTGCTTTCCTCCCTATCTACAACCTGATTTAGCCGCACTCCCTAATAACTTGAATGTGCTTTCCTCCCTATCTACAACCTGATTTAGCCGCCCTCCCTAATAACTTGAATGTGCTTTCCTCCCTATCTACAACCTGATTTAGCCGCCCTCCCTAATAACTTGAATGTGCTTTCCTCCCTATCTACAACCTGATTTAGCCGGCCTCCCTAATAACTTGAATGTGCTTTCCTCCCTATCTACAACCTGATTTAGCCGGCCTCCCTAATAACTTGAATGTGCTTTCCTACCTATCTACAACCTGATTTAGCCGGCCTCCCTAATAACTTGAATGTGCTTTCCTCCCTATCTACAACCTGATTTAGCCGCACTCCCTAATAACTTTAATGTGCTTTCCTCCCTATCTACAACCTGATTTAGCCGCCCTCCCTAATAACTCGAATGTGCTTTCCTTCCTATCTACAACTTGATTTAGCTGCCCTCCCTAATAACTTGAATGTGCTTTCCTCCCTATCTACAACCTGATTTAGCCGGTCTCCCTAATAACTTGAATGTGCTTTCCTCCCTATCTACAACCTGATTTAGCCGCACTCCCTAATAACTTTAATGTGCTTTCCTCCCTATCTACAACCTGATTTAGCCGCCCTCCCTAATAACTCGAATGTGCTTTCCTTCCTATCTACAACTTGATTTAGCCGGCCTCCCTAATAACTTGAATGTGCTTTCCTCCCTATCTACAACCTGATTTAGCCGCACTCCCTAATAACTTTAATGTGCTTTCCTCCCTATCTACAACCTGATTTAGCCGCCCTCCCTAATAACCTAAATGTGCTTTCCTTCCTATCTACAACTTGATTTAGCTGCCCTCCCTAATAACCTAAATGTGCTTTCCTCCCTATCTACAACCTGATTTAGCCGCCCTCCCTAATAACTCGAATGTGCTTTCCTTCCTATCTATAACCTGATTTATCTGCCGTTCTACAAAAGGAAAAAAACATTTAAATTCTCTCCTGTCTGCAGGGCCAGTTTTAGGCAAAGTTTAAAATGTGTCCCGAATGCTAACATATTGCACATCATGTGGCACACCAGGAGTTTGGTTGCCACAGTTACCTTGCCTCCCTCCAGGGGGGAGTGATGTCATGCCTGAAAGGAAGAATCCCCTTAACAGGTAACACACAGCATACAACACTATTCCTACTCCAGACCAGAAGGGGGAGCTCTAACACCTGATTTCAGGGGCGCTTCCCTGGAACATTCTGGCTGGGGGAGGAGTTAGTTAGTTAGTGTCTGAGCAGGGTTGAGGAAGGACGTGTGGGTACAAGCTGGGGGACAGGAGCTATAGCTGAGCTCACCCCTAGTCCTGAGCACCAGAGACCGGACCTGGAGTCCGAGGCTGAATGGGTAACTAAAGCCCCAGCAGCAGAATCCGGAGGGCAGAAGACAGCAGGTCCTCTGTCCCCAACATATACTCGACGACACAGCAGCACATGTGAGCCAGAGACCCCAAAGAGGAGCGATCCCTGAAGTAGGCTACAGCTGCCTGTCATGCGAGTGGAGTTCTACTTAAGTAACAGAGAGAGAGAGGAACTTGAACAGAGTTTACAACAGCAAGTACCTCAGAGAATAGCGCTAGAAAGGAGGCCTCACAACCCACCTGAATCAGGAGATTCCCAAATTGCTTCCAGGCTGACCGACTCCAGATCCATCTGTAACCAGTGCCCTGGATGCTTTGCCTGCAGAACTGTGAGTAAAGCTTTGGAAACTGCATCTGGCTGTGTCTTCTCAAGATCTTCCTGCAACACCCACTCAACACTGCTGCATCCCTTGCCAAATACTACATCTTTACCATCCACCTTATATTACATCTGCCCTGGGACTTAGCTCCACCTGCGGGGAGCTTTAACAGCTCTGCTGCATCACCACCAGTCCCAGAGGATCTGCACTGCAGCGCTGGTCACCTCTGACCAGAAACCACAGGTGGCGTCACGAACACTTTATTACAAACTCTATTATTCCTTGTAAATATACCCCTTTTATTGGACGCCCAGGGACACGGACCGGGTCACTGCCGCTGTGACACTTCCCCTTTAAGAAGCGGCCCAGTACCGAGTACCCCACTGCCCTGGCGGACGATCCAATCACACAGAAGCATTTCGTTTGTATTTACATGCGCTGAGTTTAGGACACTAAATGAGTGTGATCGACAATATTGAAATCGTTCAATACTTGTTTCCCGGCCTCTTTCCACCGGCTGAGTAACAATGATGGGGACAGAACAATCACTAATAGATCACTAATAGATCCCCATACAGTATCATGTTATCAGCAGCATATCTGCAGTTTTCACAGGGAGATGTGCTGCTGAGAACAATGATTTTTGTTCCGGCATAAACAATCCAATCACTCGATGAATATGCAGCATTTTGCTTGTTTAGTATAATACACCCTGTAGTCCTCCATATATTATAATGTGCACCACAGTCCTCCATATTGTAAAATGCACACCCCATAGTCCTCCATACAATATAATATGCCCCATAGTCCTCCATATAGTATAATACAATCCCCATAATCCTCCATACTGTATAGTATAATACACTCCCTATAGTCCTTTATATATTAAAATACACTCCTCAGTCCTCCATAAAGTATTATACACTCCCTCTAGTCCTCCATATAGTATAATACACTCCCTATAGTCCTCCATATATTAAAATACACTCCTCAGTCCTCCCTATAGTATAATACACTCCTCAAAGTCCTCAATTAGTATAATACACTCCTCATAGCCCTCCATATATTAAAATACACTCAGTCCTCCATATAGTATAATACACTACTCAGTCCTCCATATAGTATAATACACTCCTCATAGTCTTCCATATATTAAAATACACTGCTCAGTCCGCCATATAGTATAATACACTCCTCATAGTGCTCCATATAGTATAATGCACCTCCATAGTCATCCATGTAGTACAATTCACTTCCCATAGTATAATGCACCCCAAAATTCTTCATATATTATAATGTATTCCCCATAGTCCTTGATACAGTATAATGCAGCCAAGATATAGTATAATGCAGCCACCCCATAGAGCATAATGCAGCCATCCCACAGAGTATAATGCAACCACCCCACAGAGTATAATGCAGCCACTCCACAGAATATAATGTAACCCCTATACAATATAATGCAGCCCCCTCATATAGTATAAGGTAGCCCCTATAGAATATAATGTAGCCCCTCCACAGAATATAATGCAGCCCCCTTATATAGTATAATGTAGCCCCTCCATAGAATACAATGTACAGTCATGGCCAAAAGTTTTGAGAATGACACAAATATTAATTTTTACAAAGTCTACTGCTTCACTTTTTCTAATGGCAATTTGCATATACTCCAGAATGTTATAAAGAGTGATCAGCTTAACAGCAATTACTTGCAAAGTCAATATTTGGCTAGAAAATGAACTTTATCCCCCAAAACACATTTCAACATCATTGCAGCCCTGCCTTAAAAGGACCAGCTAACCTCTTTTCAGTGATTGCTCCATTAACACAGGTGTGGGTGTTGATGAGGACATGGCTGGAGATCAATCTGTCATGATTAAGTAAGAATGACACCACTGGACACTTTAAAAGGAGGCTGGTGCTTGGCATCATTGTTTCTCTTCTGTTAACCATGGTTATCTCTAAAGAAACACGTGCAGTCATCATTGCAATGCACAAAAATGGCCTAACAGGGAAGAGTATCGCAGCTAGAAAGATTGCACCTCAGTCAACAATCTATCGCATCATCAAGAACTTCAAGGAGAGAGGTTCCATTGTTGCCAAAAAGGCTTCAGGGCGCCCAAGAAAGACCAGCAAGCGCCAGGACCGTCTCTTAAAAGTGTTTCAGCTGCGGGATCGGGCTACCAGCAGTGCAGAGCTTGCTCAGGAATGGCAGCAGGCAGGTGTGCGTGCATCTGCACGCACTGTGAGGCGGAGACTCTTGGAGCAAGGCCTGGTCTCAAGGAGGGCAGCAAAGAAGCCACTTCTCTCCAGAAAAAACATCATGGACAGACTGATATTCTTCAAAAGGTACAGGCAGTGGACTGCTGAGGACTGGGGTAAAGTTATTTTCTCTGATGAATCCCCTTTTCGATTGTTTGGGACATCAGGAAAACGCCTCATTCGGAGAAGACAAGGTGAGCGCTACCACCAGTCTTGTCTCATGCCAACTGTTAAGCATCCTGAAACCATTCATGTGTGGGGTTGCTTCTCAGCCAAGGGAATCGGCTCTCTCACAGTCTTGCCTAAAAACACAGCCATGAATAAAGAATGGTACCAGAATGTCCTCCAAGAGCAACTTCTCCCAACCCTCCAAGAGCAGTTTGGCGATCAACAATGCCTTTTCCAGCATGATGGAGCACCTTGCCATAAAGCAAAGATGATAACTAAATGGCTCAGGGAACAAAACATAGAGATTTTGGGTCCATGGCCTGGAAACTCCCCAGATCTTAATCCCATTGAGAACTTGTGGTCAATCATCAAGAGACGGGTGGACAAACAAAAACCTAAAAATTCTGACAAAATGAAAGCATTGATTGTGCAAGAATGGACTGCTATCAGTCAGGATTTGGTCCAGAAGTTGATTGAGAGCATGCCAGGAAGAATTGCAGAGGTCCTGAAGAAGAAGGGTCAACACTGCAAATATTGACTTGCTGCATTAACTCATTCTAACTGTCAATATAAGCTTTTGTTACTCATATGTTTGCAATTATTATATTTCTGTCTGTGATAAAAACATCTGTCAAACACACATAAAAACCAGAGGGCAGCAGATCATGTGAAAATATAATATTTGTGTCATTCTCAAAACTTTTGGCCATGACTGGAGCCCTCATATATTATAATGCAGCCCCCATAGAATATAATGTAGCCCCCTCATAAAGTATAATGAAGCCCCCATACAATATAATCTAGCCCCCCCATAGAATACAATGTAGCCCCCTCATATAGTATAATGTAGCCCCTTCATAGAGTATGATGCAATCACCCCTCATAGAATATAATAAATATAATACAGCCCCCATAGAATATAATGTAGTCCCGAATAGAATAGAATACAGGTCACCTCCCCAGATGTGTGTTGTCTGATTTTTGTACTCGGACACTACACAGACAGCACTCGGACAGCACACTGACCCATATTATTCAATAGGGCTGTTCGGATTAACAATTTTTCTCTGGGCCCGACTATGCATGAGAAAAAAATGGCAGCGTGCACAACCATCCTCCGAGTCTCAAATGAGACTCACACATTCGAGTCTGTAGGTATAGAAAAAGACTGAGATCCCACATTCAAATTTTATGGATACTTTTTTTTTTACATCCCTAGGAATCTGAATTTGATCATGTACATTTTTTACTTTTTCACTGTAGCTGTATGAAAACGGATCTCACACTGATGTAAAAAACATTGAAAAACGGATGAAAATTTGAAAAAAAAAATTCAGAGTTTTTTGGATGAAACTCGGAAGATTTCTCATACGTTCGTTGGCAGGGGCCATTATGTTGAAAAATTCCCTCCACCTTTGAGTTCTATGAACCACCTTTTTCAAAAGGGTGAACTAACCACGGATGGGTGGCATGGACGAGCTCCCGGAGAGGGTGGGTGTACTTTTTGAATATGTGATGGTGTTTCCCCTTCTCCATGTAAGCCCTTCGCCTGCTCTTTCAGCAATATTACATCTTCACATTTCTCCGCATTCTGCGTCGGTCTTGCCCCCAATATGAAGCCTCCGCTCTGTATTTAATAAGTAATTAAAGCAGAAGATTTAGATTCTATTTGAAGTTGGAAAATAAGAAATGTAAAACACAATTCAGGAGATTCTCGGAAAGACACAAATTCTTTGATGTTTGCTTCTTTTGTATACAGACTAATCTGTCTTTGGAAGCCCACATATTCTGAGCGGATTATTGGGCGAAGCATCTGTAGATTATTTTCACGCCGTTCCATCACACAGTCCAGGTTCTGTAAGGTTATTAGTAATGTTTTTAGGAATGTAAAAGCTATGAACACCTTAATATTTACTTTTTAACAACCTTCTGGACTTGGCAATTTTTCGATTTTGTGCTTCAGTTTCTTCCTCTCCTTCCTTTAAGAGCTTTAACTTCTATTTTTCTAGCAACATGTTATAAGGGGCATTGTTTAACCCCTTCCTAAGATGGCTATTTTCCGGTTTTGTATTTTTGATTTTTTTCTTCCACTTTTTCCAAGAGTCAAAACATTTTTTAATTTTTCTATCCCTATAGCCATATAACGATTTGTTTTTTTTTGTGGGACAAGTTGTGCTTTTGAATGACATCATTCATTTTATCATGTGATGCACTGGAAAGTGGGGAAAAAAAATAAAATGCAGCAAAATTTTGAAAAAAAAGTGCTATTCCACAACTGTTTTTTATATTATTTTTTTATTTGCAGTGTTGACTATATGGTAAAAATAAGTCCTGGTAATAAAATTCCCCAGGTCAGTAGGATTATGGAGATATATAGACATGTAAATTCAGAAATTTGTAAAAAAAAAATGTCGTCATTTTCCGAGATGAGTAACGTTTTACATTTTTGGATGATGGGGCTGTGTGAAGGCTTTTTTTTTGCCCTGAGCTGACATTTTTATCAATACCATTTAAGGGTAGTTACAATGTTTTTTATTTCATTTTATTGCAGTGTTGTGGTGGCCAAAAACGTAATTCTGCCGTTTAGATTTTTTTTTTCATTACGCCGCTAATCGATCAGGTTAATTAACTTTATATTTGGATCATACTTTTTCGGATATATAACAATATTGCAGATTTGCATTTTTTTTATGTATTTGAACTTTTATATTTTGTCTATTTTGTTTATATTTTTAAAAACTTTTTTTCACTTTTAATTGTGTTTGTTAGTTTCCTTATGGGACTTTAACCAGCAATCATTAGATGGCTTATGCTTTATACTGAAAAATCACAGGATTGCAGTATATAGTGTAATAACTACAGTTAGGGATTTTAGCCCTGCCCCAGTCCCACTACAGTTAGGGATTTTAGCCCTGCCCCGGTCCCACTACAGTTAGGGATTTTAGCCCTGCCCCGGTCCCACTACAGTTAGGGATTTTAGCCCTGCCCAGTCCCACTACAGTTAGGGATTTTAGCCCTGCCCCAGTCCCACTACAGTTAGGGATTTTAGCCCTGCCCCGGTCCCACTACAGTTAGGGATTTTAGCCCTGCCCCGGTCCACTACAGTTAGGGATTTTAGCCCTGCCCCGGTCCCACTACAGTTAGGGATTTTAGCCCTGCCCCGGTCCCACTACAGTTAGGGATTTTAGCTCTGCCCCGATCCCACTACAGTTAGGGATTTTAGCTCTGCCCCGATCCCACTACAGTTAGGGATTTTAGCCCTGCCCCGGTCCCACTACAGTTAGGGATTTTAGCCCTGCCCCAGTCCCACTACAGTTAGGGATTTTAGCCCTGCCCCGGTCCCACTACAGTTAGGGATTTTAGCCCTGCCCCAGTCCCACTACAGTTAGGGATTTTAGTCCTGCCCCGGTCCCACTACAGTTAGGGATTTTAGCCCTGCCCCGGTCCCACTACAGTTAGGGATTTTAGCCCTGCCCCGGTCCCACTACAGTTAGGGATTTTAGCCCTGCCCCGGTCCCACTACAGTTAGGGATTTTAGCCTGCCCCAGTCCTCAGTTAGGGATTTGTCTGCCCGGTCCCACTACAGTTAGGGATTTTAGCCCTGCCCCGGTCCCACTACAGTTAGGGATTTTAGCCCTGCCCCATTCCCACTACAGTTAGGGATTTTAGCCCTGCCCCGGTCCCACTACAGTTAGGGATTTTAGCCCTGCCCCGGTCCCAATATAGTTAGGGATTTTAGCCCTGCCCCGGTCCCAATACAGTTAGGGATATTAGCCCTACCCTGTTCCCACTACATTTAGGGATTTTAGCCCTGCCCCGGTCCACCACAGTTAGGGATTTTAGCCCTGCCCCGGTCCCACCACAGTTAGGGATTTTAGCCCTGCCCAGTCCCACTACAGTTAGGGATTTTAGCCCTGCCTCAGTCCCACTACAGTTAGGGATTTTAGCCCTGCTCCGGTCCCAATACAGTTAGGGATATTAGCCCTGCCCTGTTCCCACTACATTTAGGGATTTTAGCCCTGCCCCGGTCCCAATACAGTTAGGGATTTTAGCCCTGCCCCGGTCCCAATACAGTTAGGGATTTTAGCCCTGCCCCGGTCCCAATACAGTTAGGGATTTTAGCCCTGCCCCGGTCCCAATACATTTAGGGATTTTAGCCCTGCCCCGGTCCCACCACAGTTAGGGATTTTAGCCCTGCCCCAGTCCCACTACAGTTAGGGATTTTAGCCCTGCCCCGGTCCCAATATAGTTAGGGATTTTAGCCCTGCCCCGGTCCCAATACAGTTAGGGATTTTAGCCCTGCCCCGGTCCCAATATAGTTAGGGATTTTAGCCCTGCCCCGGTCCCACTACAGTTAGGGATTTTAGCCCTGCCCCGGTCCCAATATAGTTAGGGATTTTAGCCCTGCCCTGTTCCCACTACAGTTAGGGATTTTAGCCCTGCCCCAGTCCCACTACAGTTAGGGATTTTAGCCCTGCCCCAGTCCCACTACAGTTAGGGATTTTAGCCCTGCCCCGGTCCCAATATAGTTAGGGATTTTAGCCCTGCCCCGGTCCCAATACAGTTAGGGATATTAGCCCTGCCCTGTTCCCACTAGTTAGGGATTTTAGCCCTGCCCCAGTCCCACTACAGTTAGGGATTTTAGCCCTGCCCCGGTCCCAATATAGTTAGGGATTTTAGCCCTGCCCCGGTCCCAATACAGTTAGGGATTTTAGCCCTGCCCCGGTCCCAATATAGTTAGGGATTTTAGCCCTGCCCCGGTCCCACTACAGTTAGGGATTTTAGCCCTGCCCCGGTCCCAATATAGTTAGGGATTTTAGCCCTGCCCTGTTCCCACTACAGTTAGGGATTTTAGCCCTGCCCCAGTCCCACTACAGTTAGGGATTTTAGCCCTGCCCCGGTCCAAATATAGTTAGGGATTTTAGCCCTGCCCCGGTCCCAATACAGTTAGGGATATTAGCCCTGCCCTGTTCCCACTACATTTAGGGATTTTAGCCCTGCCCCGGTCCCACCACAGTTAGGGATTTTAGCCCTGCCCCAGTCCCACTACAGTTAGGGATTTTAGCCCTGCCCGGTCCCAATACAGTTAGGGATATTAGCCCTGCCCTGTTCCCACTACATTTAGGGATTTTAGCCCTGCCCCGGTCCCACCACAGTTAGGGATTTTAGCCCTGCCCCAGTCTCACTACAGTTAGGGATATTAGCCCTGCCCTGTTCCCACTAGTTAGGGATTTTAGCCCTGCCCTGTTCCCACTACAGTTAGGGATTTTAGCCCTGACTTGTTCCTAGTACAGTTAGGGATTTTAGCCCTGCCCCGGTCCCACTACAGTTAGGGATTTTAGCCCTGCCCCAGTCCAACTACAGTTAGGGATATTAGCCCTGCCCTGTTCCCACTAGTTAGGGATTTTATCCCTGCCCTGTTCCCACTACAGTTAGGGATTTTAGCCCTGCCCTGTTCCCACTACAGTTAGGGATTTTAGCCCTGCCCCAGTCCAACTACAGTTAGGGATATTAGCCCTGCCCTGTTCCCACTACAGTTAGGGATTTTAGCCCTACCCCGGTCCCACTACAGCTAGAGATTTAGCCCTGCCCCAGTCCCACTACAGTTAGAGATTTAGCCCTGCCCCAGTCCCACTACAGTTATGGATTTTAGCCCTGCCCTGGCCCCACTACAGTCAGGGATTTTAGCCCTGCCCCGTTTCCACTACAGTCAGGGATTTTAGCCCTGCCCCGTTTCCACTACAGTTAGGGAATTTTAGCCCTGCCCCGATCCCACTACAGCTATGGATTTTAGCCCTGCCATGGCCCCACTACAGTTAGGGATTTTAGCCCAGCCCTGGCCCCACTACCATTAGGGATTTTAGGCCTGCTTCGGTCCCA
This sequence comes from Oophaga sylvatica, assembly GCA_033576555.1. Taxonomy (NCBI): domain Eukaryota; kingdom Metazoa; phylum Chordata; class Amphibia; order Anura; family Dendrobatidae; genus Oophaga; species Oophaga sylvatica. Next base: position 627,203,080 of record JARQOD010000002.1, read on the forward strand.
CTACAGGTTTGGATTTTAGCCCTGACCTGGCCCCACTACAGTCAGGGATTTTAGCCCTGCCCTGGCCCCACTACAGTTAGGGATTTTAGGCCTGCTTCGGTCCCAATACAGTTTTGGATTTTAGCCCTGCCTTGGCCCCACTACAGTTAGGGATTTTAGCCCTGCCTTGGTCCCACTACAGCTTTGGATTTTAGCCCTGCCCTGGCCCCACTACAGTCAGGGATTTTAGCCCTGCCCTGGCCCCACTACAGTTAGGGATTTTAGCCCTGCCCTGGCCTCACTACAGTTAGGGATTTTAGGCCTACTTCGGTCCCACTACAGTTTTGGATTTTAGCCCAGCCTTGGCCCCACTACAGTTAGGGATTTTAGCCCTGCCTTGGTCCCACTACAGTTTGGGATTTTAGCCCTGCTCCTGACCCACTACAGTCCAAAAGAAACACCCTTTCTGTGGGCAGGATTTGTTAAACCCTGTACATTTTTGGACTGGGACACTGCAAATTTTACTGAATTGTTTCCAAAAATTCAGGACATCTGCTACATGCTTTGCTGGGATTTGTGGTTTCACAACAGCTAGGGAGCCATAAATTGAAGATTGTTGGCCCAATCATTGTATATTCATGTATGTGATGCATAAGAGACCCTGAATGTTCCTGATCAGCGATTAAGACCACCCGACACATTAGTAGCCATTTCACCTTATGGAAACCTGAGCCTAAAGAAATCAGAGCTGACCGAGGCCCAACAATTCATCAAGGGTGAAGGTTTGTACCCTTTACAGTCCCTGGATGACCATTCATAAATTCTTCTAATCTTAACTAAAAAAATGGAAAAGCTGGATATTATTAATAAATGCTTCTATTCCACATGAAATTACCATTCTGGAGGTTTTCCCTTTAGAACTATGATGTTGTCCCATTTTATTGCTCCTCCTGGGAATGTACAAACAAATTGACAATTGGCTATAACCATTGCACTTACCCAAAGGGGTGTGTCCCTACAAAGTCTAGCACTGCTGCCAGCTCTGATTGGACTATGCAGTGCACGCCCCTATAACACAAGCTCGGGTAATGCCCAGTTGGCCAACAAATTTATATTTTTAGAGGAAGAATAACAGAGGAGGCATAATTCAATGAAAAATACTCTGTAATTCTTATTCCATGGGGATCTTTGTCATCTGGCTCAGGACCTAACAGAATCATTACAATCCGTCCTTATTATGTTCCTTACTTTTCAGATGACACCCGTGTCTCTCACTCCTCGTTACCTCCTGTCTTTGGATTGATCCTATAATGATCACATATATATCTTTTCCTGTCCCCACGTCTGAAACGACGTCAGAGATGTCACTGGAATCCGCTCGTAAGACCTAATTTCCCGAGAAGTTGAAAGTGTAACAAAACATTACAGAAGCTCGTTAACTTCTGACAAAAACTCATCCTGACCTTTCAGGATCTAAAAATGCCTCATGTTGGATTTGAGACATTTCTGAAAGGCAGATTTTAAGATCCCACCACCAGCCGTGTTCATCTAATCCAGCTTCAAACATCACACATATCAAAGTCTCCCGTGTTCGGAACATCCCGGAAACGCGTTTTGAGTTGTTTTTTTTTTTCTCTCTCCGCAGGTAATAATTGCAGAATGTCTGTAATCTAGGAAATATTCTCACCGAGGAATAGTGGGCATCGCTATGAATTAATGTCTACAGCGTATCCGCAAGGAATGACAGCTATTCCTGGAGCTGGAAGGATTATAGGCTTCGATCTTCTGAGTTGCTGCATTTTTCCAATAAGGAGAAATATAGTTATTGATTTTAATAAACGCCTACACAACTGGGGGAAATTTTATTTTTGAGATTTAGCTTTTTATTTTCCTTCTTCCAAAAGACATAACTATTAAACTTTTCCATCTACATTGCCATATTAGAGCATGATTTTTGCGACAGGAGCTGTAGTTTTGAATGACACCATTCACTTTACCGTATGGGAAAATGGAAAAGATAATTATTATTGAGGGCGAAATGGTGAATTTTTTTTTTGTCATTATTACTGTTTTTGGGATTTTGCTTCTACTGCATTTATTGTGTGGTTAAAATAACCATACAAAATAATCCTTCAAGCCAATCCGATTACAGCGATACTAAGCAGGTAAAGTTATTTAAAGGGAACCTGTCAGCAGGATGGATGGATAGATAGATAGATAGATAGATAGATTAGACAGATAGATTAAAAGCCAGCAAAAGATCTGCCGCATACAGTATAATCACAGAGTGATGAGTTAGAATAGAATAGATAGAATGGATATATAGACATAGAATAGATGTATGTACACTGCTTAAAAAAATAAAGAAAACACTTCAACAACAGAATATAACTCCAAGTAAATCAAACTTCTATGAAATGAAACTGTGCACTTAGGAAGCAACACTGATTGACAATCAATTTCACATGCTGTTGTGCAAATGGAATAGACAACAGATGGAAATTATTTGCAATTATCAAGACACCCTCAATAAAGTAGTGATTCTGCAGGTGGGGAACACAGACCACATCTCAGTACCAATGCTTTCTGGCTAATGTTTTGGTCACTTATGAATGTTGGTAGAGCTGGGCGATTAATCGAATTAATTTGATTAATTCGCCCATAGTAAAATCGGCGATTTTAAATTCATTGAAATCCGATTTAAAATGGCGTGCGCAAGGTAATTGTGCACGCCATTTTACTCGGCTCGTCCAGGCCAGTTCCCGCCCACCGCTGCGTCCCGCACAGCCCACTGAGCGCAGTCACCAGCAGTCAGAGCTGTCAAGGACACGGCAGTGACCCCTCCCGTCTCTCCTCCTCCGGCCGCCCCCTCTACACTGCGGCCCCTGCAGCCACACCAGGCCCGCACGTCCCCCGCGCCCCTCACTCACCCCGCTTTCTGCCCTTCGGGGTTCTGCAGCTACTTAGCCTTACAGCCCACAGCAGAGTCTATCTGACTTCCGGTAGTGCAGCGCGTCGTCGTTATACAGGTGAGCAGGGGAAGTAAACCATTCTGCGCTGCTGACCGGGTTTTCGTACTTTATGCAGCAGAGATGAATTCCCGGGAACATTTCGGTATTAGAGCCCCGTTATCTCCTGGGGTCACAGCGGGCTGCTGTAGGAATGGCTATGCGCCCGTCAGTAATGTGTGGTGAGGGCAGAGCCGTGGCTGTGTTCACACGTTGCGTTTATTTATGCAACAGCTATGTGATCTATGACGTCTCCTGCACATGTTTTTTTTGTTTTCCTGTCTGGTGTGGTGAACTGTCTGTGTATTCTGTATTAAATTTGCAGCATGTTAATTTTATTGTTTTGCAGCTCAAAAAACTTAAGTGCAACACCGCAACCATATAGTTTGGTGAATGAAACAGACTTTAACAAAGTAGACATATGATGCATATAATCTTTACCAAAGAAACTCTACAGAATCTGTTGTAAGCAGTTTTACTGCCAAGAACGCCGGTTTTGATTGCAGAAAAGCAGTAGCATGTGAACGTAGCCTTATGGTTGTATCCTGCCATTATGATGTCCGGTCTGTATGGCAGTGTACGCCCCTGCCAGGGTATTACCCACAGGAGCACAGGACTTGCTGAGCGATGTGTGCCTCATTATAGGTCGCATGGTGTACGGCCGGCTCGGGCCTCGCCACTGTACCTGATGGCTCCTGCAGCTGCTGTTTCTGCCTTGTGGCGCAGGACTCCAAAATTTTATACCAACCTCAAGTGTCAGTAAACACCTAACGTTCTCCCTGTGTCTGCTGCAGCGCTAATGTCCTTCTGAACTTGCTAAAGAATAAGGGTGGGTGGAGCTTGTAAAAAGGGGGCGGGGCTTATAATAAATCGACTCGATTTAAATCGAAAATCGGTTTTAAGTTTGAAAAAAAATCGATTTTGTTTTTTTTGAAAATCGCCCAGCTCTAAATGTTGGTTGTGCTTTCATATTCGTGGTAGCATGAGATGGACTCTACAACCACACAAGTGGCTCAGGTAGTGCAGCTCATCCAGGATGGCACATCAATGCGAGCTGTGGCAAGAAGGTTTGCTGTGTCTGTCAGCGTAGTGTCCAGAGGCTGGAGGCGCTACCAGGAGACAGGCCAGTACACCAGGAGATGTGGAGGGGCCATAGGAGGGCAACAACCCAGCAGCAGGACCGCTACCTACGCCTTTGTACAAGGAGGAATAGGAGGAGCACTGCCAGAGCCCTGCAAAATGACCTCCAGCAGGCCACAAATGTGCATGTGTCTGCACAAACGGTTAGAAAGCGACTCCATGAGGATGGTCTGAGTGCCCGACGTCCACAGATGGGGGTTGTGCTCACAGCCCAGCACCGTGCAGGACACTTGGCATTTGCCACAGAACTACAAGATTGGAAAATTCGACATTGGCGCCCTGTGCTCTTCACAGATGAAAGCAGGTTCACACTGAGCACATGTGACAGACGTGACAGAGTCTGGAGACGCCGTGGAGAGCACCTGCTGCCTGCAACATCCTTCATCATGACCGGTTGGGCAGTGGGTCAGTAATGGTGTGGGGTGGCATTTCTTTGGAGGGCCACACAGCTCTCCATGTGCTTGCCAGAGGTAGTCTGACTGCCATTAGGTACTGAGATGAGATTCTAAGACCCCTTGTGAGACCATATGCAGGTGGAGTGAGACTTTGGTTCGTTCTGATGCATGACAATGCTAAGCTGCATGTGAATGTGGCTGAAGTGTGTCAGCAGTTCCTGCAAGATGAAGGCATTGAAGCTATGGACTGGCCTGCCTGTTCCCCAGACCTGAATCCAATCGAGCACATCTGGGACATCATGTCTTGTTCCATCCACCTACGCAAAATTGCACCACAGACTGTCCAGGAGTTGACTGATGCTTTAATCCAGGTCTGGGAAGAGATCCCTCAGAACATCATCCGCCGCCTCATCAGGAGAATTGTCCAGGTGTTATAGGGTGGTCATACACGACCGTGGAGGCCACACACACTACTGAGCATCATTTCCTTGTCTTGAGGCATTTACACTGAAGTTGGATCAGCCTGTAATTTGCTTTTCCACTTTTATTTTGAGTATCATTCCAAATCCAGACTCCCATGGGATATTAATTTTGATTTACATTGATCATTTTTATGTTTTATTGTTCCCAACGCATTCCACTATGTAATGAATAAAGATTTGCAACTGGAATATTTAATTCAGTGATATCTAGGATGTGGGATTTTAGTGTTCCCATTATTTTTTGAGCAGTGTATATATTTATGAATGTAAAGTATTTGTGTATTCATTTGTGTGTCTAAAGGGATAATCAATCCCTGATATTAGTTTCTCTTTCCACTCCTATGACATCAACAGATGACATCACTGTCTGGTTATATGTTTCAATCTGCAGAGGCCAATAGAGGGGAAATACGGTATTACATGTGGTTTTTCAAATTGTTGGACAAACACGTTCCAGCGAGATGTTCCTTGTCACTAACTCTTCATTCTGACAGATAAAGGGGTTATGTATGAGCAGGGCCATGTGATATAAATATGCCTGATTCATATTTTACAGCAGTTTGCTTATGATCAGAGGCAGGATTACAATGACAGTTAATAGATCTATACATAGCTGATAACACAGGATCCACCAATCACAATAGGTGATGTCACAGCTCACCTCCTCTCCCTTCTCTTCACAATGACCTCTGCACACTCTCATTAGATGCTTCAATATAAAAGATAGAGGTCAGGACCTGTTCATTGCGGCTAATGTACATGTGGATTTCCTCAATCGACAAGAAGTATGAGTCTAAAATAGCCGCAGTGGACAGTGTGAAAATTGCAAGATTTCTATTTTTATTTTAAATACAGATGTAAAAAAGTATATATTGCCATATTAAAAAAAAAACATTTAAGGCCTGTTTCACACATCCGGCGGGCGCCTAAATGGCGCCCCCGGCATTTAGCCGCAGCGCCGCATGTGAAAAGCTTTCACACTTCCGGCGGCCAAAATGCGTTTTTTTGCCGGATGGTTTCTGATGCTTGGAGAGATAAGAAACCATCCGGCAAAAAAAAAAAAACGTTACATGCAGCGTTTTTTCCGGATGCCGCAATGTACATTTGCGCCGCATCCGGACAAAACCGCATGCAACGCATTGACATGCGGCGCCATGCGGCGCTAATGCATGTCAATGCGAAAAAAAGCCGCATGCGGCGCATCAGATTTTCAGATGCGGCGCTGCGGGAAAATGCCGGGGGCGCCGCAAGGCGCCCGCCGGATGTGTGAAACAGGCCTAACACAGAAACTTTATTGAAAAAAGAGACATTTTCAGATAGCTGCCTAAAGGGGTTGTTTGAGAATACAACATTAATGATCGATCTTTAGGATAGGGCATCAATGTTTGATTGGTGCTGGTGCGATACCTGGCACCCTTACAATCAAGGCCGGCATTAGGGGCAGGCAGGCTAGGCATCTGCCTATGGCCCCAACCACCCAAGGCACGCTACTAGGCCGCTATGGGGCCCAGTGTCAGCACCCCCATATCAAGCATTCAACTGTGTCAGCATTTTAGATGCCGATATAGTTGAAAGCAATGATGGAGGAGAAGGCATCACATGATGCTCTCTCTCCCATCATCCCCCTTCTGCCTCTGACATCATCACGTACCGTGCTGTGGTGGGCTGTGGAGCTGCTGAGGTGAGGAGATGTGCTGCAGTGGGGGAACAAGGAGAGCTCAGTATTGCAGTTTTTACTTTTTAAATCAGTAAGCACTTGGTGGCCATAATACCCGAGGACTATAGGGGTGCATTATACTTCTATGGGGGCTGTATTATAATTCTATGGGGGCTGCATTATACTACTATAAGGCTGCATTATACTCCATGGGTCTGCATTATATTCTACAGGGCTGCATTATACTCCTATAGAGGCTGGATTATGCATTATGCTCTATAGGGCTGTATTATACTTCTATGGGGCTGTATTATACTTCTATGGGGCTGTAATATACTCCTATGGGGTGCATTATACTCTATGGGGGCTGCATTATACTTCTATGCGAGCAGCTTTATACTCTTGTGTGGGCTGCATTATACTCCTGTGTGTGCTGCATTACACTCTATGAGGACTGCATTATACATCTGTGGGGCTACATTATAATCCTGGGGGCCCCATTGCACTATATTGAGTACTTTTATGTGCATTGTACTGTATGGAGCACTATGGGTGTGTATTATACTATATAGAGGACTATGGGGCACATTATACTATATGGAGGACTATGGGGAGTGCATTATACAGTATGGAGGACTATGAGAGGTGCATTATACTATATGGAAGACCATGGGGTGCATTATACTATGTGGAGGACTATGGGGTGCATTATACTATATAGAAGACTATAGAGTGTATTATACTATATGGAAGACTATAGGCAGTGGCGTTCCGTGAATAGAGCAGACTAAGCAGCTGCTATGGGGCCCAGACAGGTGAGGGGGCCCACGACGGCCGCTGTCGTTTGGCAGCTGTGCTGTGCTGACACAGTACTATCTCCTTTAATTAAATATAAGCGACGGCCGGACACTGTAAACCCCCTTGAAGGTCCCCTTTCCTTGTTGTCTCCTGGTCAGCATTTGGCTTAAGTCTCTGGCTGCATTTGCATAAGAAAGCCAGCCTGCAGCCAGAGACACGTGCATCACAGGAAGCAGAAAACATTCATAAGTTTCACTCAGGGAGAGATACACTACACAAGAAGGTGAGCCCTGCTGGCTGGGGTATGGGGTGGATTTTTTTGTTGAATGTGTCCCCTCACTGTGCTGGCACTTTATATTTACAATGGCTAGCCTCTGGCTGCACTTTGCACCTTAGGGAGTGAGGGGGTCCTGATTGCAGGCACTGTGGAGGAGGGGGGCTCTGCATGCACTGTGGAGGAGGAGGATTGCCCTGCATGCACTGCAGCCACCCTTCTGTACTCCTCACAATGCTTCTCCATTAGAGCTGGTTTCATGTGATTTAACCCCTGTACCACCACCAGGCAGGATGATGCTTCCTAGCTGTAGGTAAGACCTCCAGTCTATGTCCCACCACCAACTTCACTGTCAAGGTGTGCAACAATGCATGTTCATGCAATACTAAAAATGTGCAATGCCCTGGAAATCATGGTGCAGCCAATAAATGTTACTAATTTATTCTGCTCCTTCACCCCAGAGGCATGCACCTGGGAGACAGCAATTACATGGGGCGTGCTGAGCTCATGAGGTGCCTGAGAGTGGAAGTTCTGCAGATGTTATGGAAGATATTGTGTGCGGCATTTCTGTGTCCCCTTACCTGTGATAAAATGTGTCTTGTAGTTTGTACACATGTTGGAACTTTGCATAGCTTACATATTCCAATCACTTCATATACAAAGATATGACATCCGTCTACCTGTCTTATATGATGCCATGAATGATGGGCATTGCTTGTACCTGCTGTCAGATTAGGTACCACACTTCTTACATCGGAGCACACTATGCAGCATGTTCCCTGTCAGGCTAGGTTCACATTTATACGCCTGCAGACTTAATGCGTTGGACGTATACATTAAAACGTATGCCATGCATCAACCTACGAATTTAAACAAGTACATTTGATACATATCATACTTCCATCTTTGTCTCTATATGTTTTTTTACTTAAAAAGAATCATTTTTTTCCATCTAGTTTTACTGGTGTCAACAGTCCCATCCCACTCCATTTTGGCATCAGTTCTGTGAGGAGGTGTCCAGAGGAATAAACTTTTTTTCACCCCACATTAAAAACGCATACCTTTGGTCAATTATGTTTTTTTCCCACAATACAACGTGATCAGGGCAAAACATAGTCAGAAGAACATTTTTTTTACACTACGTGTTGCCCATTATGGTTTGTGTATGCCTCCATATACGTCTGAATACCATTTTTTTTTGCAATTCAGACATATTTGTCCAGCAGACTGCACTGTATAAATGTGAGCCAAGCCTAAAGAAGTCCTTTTTGTCCAAGGAGGATAAAGCACATCATAAACACAAGTCCATACTGTGTGTTGCTGCTTTGCAGTGTGTATTTTTGCCATGCTGATTTTACAGGTGAAAGGTATTTACTTTGAGCCTTTTTTTGGTTGTAATGGTGAATGCTTCAGGATTATCAATGACCAAAGGGGCGGCAAATTTTTCAGCCGCCCTGGGCCCACAAACAGTTGCTACGCCACTGCACACACAAGATGGTGAGCCTGGCTGGGGGTCGATTTTTTTTTGTTAAATGTGTCCCCTCACTGTGCTGGCACTTTACATTTACAATGGCTCTGACTGCACTTTGCACCTTAGGGAGGGGGGCCCGGCTGCACGCACTGTGGAGGGTGTAGGGGGCCCTGCATGCACTGCAGGTGTGTGTGTGTGGAGTTAAGAGCACCTGTTTTTTTTTTTGGGGGGGGCCCCATTCAGACTTTTGCTATGGGGCCCCATGATTTCTATGTACGCCCCTGACTATAGGGTGCATTAGACTATGTGGAGGACTATGGGGTGGATTATAATAAGCAAGCAAAATGCTGCCTATTCATCGATTGATTGGATTGTTTATGCTGGACCAAAAATCATTGTTCTCAGCAGCACATCTGAAAACTGCAGATATTCTGCTGATAACATGATACTGTATTGGAACAGAATGATCTACTAGTGAACATTTGGTTGGTGTCCATCATTCTTCTTCAGCCTATGTAAAGAGGCCGGAAAACTATTGCCCGGGCCCCCCTTCTTATATATCCCATTTACTCTTATGGGACTAATGCCAAACTACATCAGTGTACAACAGCTCTGATTTCTTCAAGGTCAATGGATGACAGATTTGAAAAATGATGTAAAGTAATGTCAAGTTGCCATCAGTTTTAATTAATTGCTGAGAGAAAATAGTGAAGTGTAAACGTCTCCTAACCTTGCTGCCTGAAAAAAAGCCTTCATTCCCCCTCTCTCCGTTTAATTTATGAGTATTTGCATAGCTTAAAGGAGTATTCTCATCTTGTATTTCCATGGAATAGCCAGAGGATATGCCAAAAATATATTGTAAATTTGGGCCTTAATAGGACATTTATCTCAAAGACAGGGACATGATCGCTAGAGGGATGAAGGTCCTGTTTGTTTCCACATTTTATACACATTTATGGAATATCAATCTACAAGATGGGAGTACATATTTAAATGCACATACTGTGTAACCTGAGACTATAAATTAATAAATTAGATACTAATCGAATTTGTGTCAAATTGTAGGAAATTTGCTGGACCTTGCAAATGCAAAAATGTGTGATTTAATTTGTGCCAAGCGCCAAAAAAGCAAGATGCAGCAGCTTTGGCTGGGCATCAGCACAGACGGGTGGGTATAGCACAGCCAATGATTAGGGACTATCATAGCCTGTATAAAAGCTGATACAGGGAATGCAGCAGCCATTTTAAGGTGAATCAGGATAGTGAGAGGATGTCACAGTTCACAGATTAACCACAGAGATAGGGAGAAGTTAGAAATACTTCAGATAGTGAGTGAACGCATGGCAATGAAGAACAGTTACCATCTGTTTACCTATTGCCATATGTGTTACACACATGTCCTGGGTGTCGCGGGCTCCGCTTCCTTCCCCTCAGTCCACTGCCCTCTGTTGTCCTCCACGTCAAGTTTTGCAAGTTGCCCGACGTGAATCTATGACCTCATTTCCTTAAAACTATGTAAGGCCCATTAATACACACACTTGTGTCCTGGGATTAAGACTCTAGACCTGTATGTTTGGTCTGCTCCATCTTCTGTGCGTACTGTGTGTTCTGATCTGCTACAAGCACTAAGGAAAGGTGGGAATTCTGTCCCTACAATAGGACTGAGCTGGATCCCTACGATGTAACGGGGAACCTGATCCTGCGACCAGACCCGCTAAAGTTCTCAGCTAGTCTGAACGAAGACCTATAGTTGCGAGGGAGGAATCCCTACAAGATCTAGGGACTGGGTGAAAAGGTGGACACCTCCTAACAGAAAGTGTAGCAGGGAAAATAAAACAGAAAACAAATACTAAGAGATACTAAGATCTAGCAAAACTGACAGAGTAAGGCACCTAAGCACCCGGCTAGCTTAAGAGTAGATAATACAATGAAGTCCAGCAAGGCCAGAAGGGCGGAACCAGACTAAATAGGGAAAAAAGGTCATGTGACCAGCAAAGTGAAACAAAACCTAACAAGAGGGTTCTAACAGTACCCTCCCTTCTAAGAGGATCCTCCGGATCCCCTAGGACTTAGGCTTATCCGGAAACCTCTTGCGAAACGCTCTGACAAGTCTAGACGCAGAAACATCATCCGCCCTCACCCATGAGTTATCCTCGGGTCCATAACCCTTCCAAGCGACGAGGTACTGTAAACTCCCTCTATACCGTCTAGAATTTAGGATGCAGGAAATCTCATATTGCCCGTCCTCCACCACCAGGGGAACAGTGGCCGAGACGTCTCCATCTGAGACCTCAGCTTTTTTCAAGAGAGAAACATGAAACACCGGATTAATCTTCCAGGAGGTGGGAAGCTCCAACTTAACAGCAGATTGGTTAATAACCTGAAGCACCTTAAAGGGCCCTACAAACTTGGGACCCAATTTCTTAGACGAAATCCTCAAGCGCAGATTCTTAGAGGACAACCAAACCATGTCACCAATAGCAAACAAAACCTCTTGTCGTTTTCTATCAAAATACACTTTGGATCATTTGTTAGCCTCCTGAAGATTACCACGCACATCAGTCCAAACTCTCTCCAAAAGACCAGAAAAATTCTCCTCTTCAGGTACAGCCGATCCCAACTTGGAAAATGACCCAAACGACGGATGTCTCCCAGTACAACAAAAAAAAGGCGAACAACCAGCAGAAGCGGATGTATGGTTGTTAAGAGCAAACTCAGCAAGTGGCAGAAACTCAGACCACCCCTCTTGATTATCAGTCACAAAACAACGCAAGAACTGCTCAACATCCTGGTTTTTCCTTTCTGTCTGGCCATTAGACTCCGGATGATATCCGGATGAAAACGACAAATGAACTCCCAACCTGTCACAAAAAGCGCGCCAAAAACGAGCCACAAACTGAGGTCCCCTATCGGAAACAATGTCAGTAGGAACACCATGTAGTCTGACTATTTCCTTGACAAAGGCCTTAGCGGGAGTCTTAGCGCAGGGCAGTTTGATGAAAGGAACCAAGTGACACATCTTGCTAAAACGGTCCACGACCACCCAGATGACAGTGAAACCCTCAGAGGGGGAAGGTCAGTAATAAAGTCCATAGCCAAATGTGTCCAAGGTGCACTAGGGACCTCCAGAGGGCAAAGCAACCCCGCAGCAGGAGTATGAGAAGACTTAGATCTAGCACACACAGTGCATTGACGCACCCACTTAATGACTTCCTTCTGCCATCCTGGCCACCAAAAACTGCGACCCACAAGTCTCTTGGTCTCAGAGATTCCAGGATGACCTGCCAACCGAGAGTCATGACATTCATCAAACAAATCTCTCCTCAGGGTACCAGGCACAAACAACCTCCCATGCGGCGTGTTAGATGGGGCATTCTCCTGTGCTTTAAGAATCTCATCTTCCAACACGGAGTCCAAAACAGCGATAACAACCCCCTCTTGCAAGATGTTTTCCTCCTCCTCCTCAGTACCCACCATAGGAGAAAAGCTGCGAGACAAAGCATCAGCTTTAACATTTTTAGTACCTGGGATGTAAGTAACGGTAAAATTAAACCATGAGAAAAACAGTGCCCACCTAGCCTGACGGGCATTCAAGCGTTTGGCAGCATCAAGGTAGATCAGATTTTTATGATCGGTGAAGACTTGAACGGGAAATTCCGCTCCCTCCAAAAAATGACGCCAGTGTTCAAATGCGAGTTTAATTGCCAACAATTCCCGATTACCGATATCATAATTTAGTTCAGACTCAGAAAATTTCTTTGAAAAAAAAAGCACAGGGATGTACTCCATCCGTCTTTGCCTGAGACAACACCGCGCCGACCCCCACAGAAGAAGCATCAACCTCAACCAAAAATGGTTTAGTCACATCAGGCTGCGTAAGGATGGGAGCAGAGCTGAACCTCTCCTTTAGCAACACAAAAGCCTCAGTGGCCTAAATAGTCCACTGAACCGCATCAGCACCTTTCCTGGTGAGATCGGTCAGAGGTTTGGCAATCACAGAAAAATCTTTTATGAATTTTCTATAATAATTGGCGAACCCCAAAAACCTCTGTATTGATTTCACACCAATAGGTCTAGGCCAATTCTGCACAGCTTGCACTTTCACCGGGTCCATCTCAAAACCTTCACTGGAGACAATGTAGCCCAAAAAACTAAGTCTCTGTACAGCGAACTCACATTTTTCTAGTTTGGCAAAAAGTGAATTATCACTCAGTAACTGTAAATACTTCATGCACACTCCTCCAATGAGACTCCAAATCCGGTGAATAAATCAAAATGTCATCCAAATACACAACCACACTGCTGCCGATCAAAGGTCTAAGGATGTCATTAATAAGATTCTGAAAAAATGCCGGAGCACTGGAAAGCCAAAAGGCATAACCAGATTCTCAAAATGACCCAGTGGAGTGTTAAACACAGTCTTCCATTCAACCCCCTCCTTCATGCGCAACAAATTGTAAGCCCCTCGAAGATCAATTTTCGAGAACCACTTGGCCCCCACTAACTGGTTAAACAAATCAGGAATCAATGGCAGTGGGTAAGGATTGCGTACAGTAATCTTATTAATCTCACGAAAGTCTAGACAAGGCCGTAAACCGCCGTCCTTTTTTTTAACAAAAAAAAATCCAACCGCCACAGGAGACTTGGAAGGCCTAATGTGACCGGCGCCAAGCTTGTCTGTATGTATTCCTCCAAAGCCTTTCTCTCAGGAATAGTCAAATTAAATAAGCGACTTTTAGGAAGAGTCGCTCCAGGGACAAATTCAATTGCACAATCATAATCTCTATGAGGAGGCAATACCTGCGATTCCTTATCAGAAAAAACTTTCCAAAAATCCTGAATAGGTACAGGTAACTCCCCCTTAACTACAGCAGCAATACGCCCGTTACAACACTTGTCATAACAATTGGGACTCCAGGACTTAATTTCATTGGTAGACCAATCCAGTACCGGATTGTGCAATTTTAACCAGGGTAACCCCAAAATCACCGGTGAGGGCAAATTATTCAAAACCACCAAATCCAAATTCTCTTGATGAACACCATTAACCCTCTCTGACATTAGACGTACTATCCCGTCCATAAAACCCGTGCCATTCTGACCATGGACGGGATAGTACGTCATAGGCGATTAGCTGCGCTCCCCGAGGGAGCGCAGCTAATCGCCGCCGGGTGTCAGCTGATTATCACAGCTGACACCCGTGACTGTGTGTCAGGTGCGGTCACGGACCGCTCCCGGCACATTAACCCCTTGCACACCGCGATCAAACATGATCGCGGTGTACTGGGGGCACAGGGGAGGATCGCGCAGTGTGGGGGCTCCCTGCGCGCCCCCCTGAGACCCTCAGACCAGCGCGATGTGATCGCGCTGCTCTGAGGGCTTCCTCCCTCCCAGGACCCGGATCCAAGATGGCGCTGGGGTCCTGGAGGGAGGCGGCTTCCTCAGTGCCTGCCGAGAGCAGGCACTGAGAAGCCTGCTGCACTGCCTGAGCGATCCTGGTGTGACAGAGTGCTGTGCACACTGTCACACCAGCGATCTGATGAAATACAGTGATGTCCCACCCTGGGACAAAGTAAAAAAGTAAAAAAAGTAAAAATAAACATGTGTAAAAAAAAATCCAAAAAAAAAAAAAAAAAAAAAAAAATATTCCCCAATAAATTCATTACTTATTGTAAATAAAAAAAATAAAACAATAAAATACACATATATGGTATCGCCGCGTCCGTAACGACCCCCCTATAAAAATGTCCCACTAGTTAACCCCTTTTGTGAACCCCTTAAAAAATAAAAAATAAAAACGAAGCAAAAAATCAGTGCTTTATCATCATACCGCTGAACAAAAAGTGGAATAACACGCGATCAAAAAGACGGATATAAATAAACATGGTACCGCTGAAAACGTCATCTTGTCCCGCAAAAAACGAGCCATCACACAGCATCATCAGCAAAAAAATAAAAAAGTTATAGCTCGCAGAATAAAGCGATGCAAAAATAATTATTTTTTATATAAAATTGTTTTTATTCTATAAAAGCGCGAAAACATAAAAAAATGATATAAATGAGGTATCGCCATAATCGTACTGACCCGAAGAATAAAACTGCTTTATCAATTTTACCACACGCGGAACAATAAAAACGCCTCACCCAAAAGAAATTCATGAATTGCTGATTTTTGTTCATTCTAACCTCCCAAAAATCGAAATAAAAAGCGATCAAAAAATGTCACGTGCTCAAAAATGGTACCAATAAAAGCGTCACCTCGTCCCGCAAAAATTAAGACCTCACATGACTCTGTGGGCCAAAATATGCAAAAATTATAGCTCTCAAAATGTGGCGATGCAAAAAACTACTTTTTGCAATAAAAAGCGTCTTTTAGCGTGACAGCTGCCAATCATAAAAACCGCTATAAATAGTAAATCAAACC
This sequence comes from Oophaga sylvatica, assembly GCA_033576555.1. NCBI lineage: Eukaryota > Metazoa > Chordata > Amphibia > Anura > Dendrobatidae > Oophaga > Oophaga sylvatica. The sequence continues at coordinate 627,218,708 of JARQOD010000002.1, forward strand.
CCCTTTATCACCCCTTAGTTAGGGAAAAATAATAAAATAAAAAAAATGTATTTATTTCCATTTTCCCATTAGGGTTAGGGTTTTCGGCTAAAGTTAGGGTTAGGGTTGGCGCTAAAGTTAGGATTAGGGTTAGAGTTTGGATTAGGGTTAGGGTTGGGATTAGGGTTGGGACTAGGGTTAGGGGTGTGTTGGGGTTAGGGTTGGAGTTAGAATTGGGGGGTTTCCGCTGTTTAGGCACATCAGGGGCTCTCCAAATGTGACATGGCGTCTGATCTCCATTCCAGCCAATTCTGCTTTGAAAAAGTCAAACGGTGTCCTTCACTTCTGAGCTCTGCCATGCGTCCAAACAGTAGTTTATCCCCACATATGGGGTATCTGCGTACTCTGGACCCCAAGAGTTATTGTGAAATTTGTCCTATTTCTTCTGTTACCCTTGGGAAAATAAAAAACTGGGGGCGAAAATATTATTTTTGTAAAAAAAATAAGATTTTTTTGTTTTTACGGCTGTACATTATAAACTTCTGTGAAGCACTTGGGGCTTCATAGCGCTCACCACACATCTAAATAAGTTCCTTGTGGGGTCTATTTTCCAAAATGGGGTCACTTGTTGGGGATTTCCACTGTTTAGGGCATCAGGGGCTCTCCAAATGCGACATGACGCCCCCAGACCATTCCATCAAAGTCTGCAATCCAAAACGTCACTACTTCCCTTTCCGAGCCCTGACATGCGCCCATACAGTAGTTTTCTCCCACATATTGGGTATCAGCGTACTCAGGACAAATTGGACAACAACTTTTGGGGTCCAATTTCTCCTGTTACCCTTGTGAAAATAAAATATTGGGGGCGAAAAAATCATTTTTGTAAAAAAAAAAAGGATTTTTTATTTTTACGGCTGTGCGTTATAAACTTCTGTGAAGCACTTCGGGGTTCAAAGTGCTCACCACACATCTAGGTAAGTTCCTAGTGGGGTCTATTTTCCAAAATGGGGTCACTTGTGGGGGGTTTCCACTGTTTAGGCGCATCAGGGGCTCTCCAAATGCGACATGACGCCCCCAGACCATTCCATCAAAGTCTGCAATCCAAAACGTCACTACTTCCCTTTCCGAGCCCTGACATGCGCCCATACAGTAGTTTTCTCCCACATATTGGGTATCAGCGTACTCAGGACAAATTGGACAACAACTTTTGGGGTCCAATTTCTCCTGTTACCCTTGTGAAAATAAAATATTGGGGGCGAAAAAATCATTTTTGTAAAAAAAAAAAGGATTTTTTATTTTTACGGCTGTGCGTTATAAACTTCTGTGAAGCACTTCGGGGTTCAAAGTGCTCACCACACATCTAGATAAGTTCCTTGTGGGGTCTATTTTCCAAAATGGGGTCACTTGTGGGGGGTTTCCACTGTTTAGGCGTATCAGGGGCTCTCCAAATGCGACATGACGCCCCCAGACCATTCCATCAAAGTCTGCAATCCAAAACGTCACTACTTCCCTTCCGAGCCCTGACGTGCACCCATACAGTAGTTTTCTCCTACATATTGGGTATCAGCGTACTCAGGACAAATTGGACAACAACTTTTGGGTTCCAATTTCTTCTGTTACCCTTGTGAAAATAAAATATTGGGGGCGAAAAAATCATTTTTGTAAAAAAAAAAAAGGATTTTTTATTTTAAGGCTGTACGTTATAAACTTTAGTGAAACACCTGGGGGTTCAAAGTTCTCACCACACATCTAGATAAGTTCCTTGAGGGGTCTAGTTTCCAAAATGGTGTCATTTGTGGGGGGTTTCCACTGTTTAGGCAGATCAGGAGCTCTCCAAACACGACATGGCGTCCAGCCAATTCTGCGTTGAAAAAGTGAGACGGCGCTCCTTCCCTTCCAAACTCTGCCATGCACCCAAACAGTGGTATACCCCCACATATGGGGTATCAGTGTACTCAGGACAAATTGCACAATAACTTTTGGAGTCTTGTTACCCTTGGAAAAATAAAAATTCGGGTGAAAAGATCATTTTTGTGGAAAAAATATGATTTTTAAATTTTACGGCTCTACGTTATAAACTTGTGTGAAGCACTTGAGGGTTCAAATTGCTCACCAAAGATCTAGATAAGTTCCTTAGGGGTCTAGTTTCCCAAATGGGGTCATTTGTGGGGGTTTCCACTGTTTAGGCACATCAGGGGCTCTCCAAATGCAACATGGCATCCAATCTCAATTCCAGCCAATTTTGGTTGGAAAAAGTCAAATGGTGCTCCTTCCCTTCCGAGCTCTGCCGTGCGCCCAAACAGTGGTTCCCCCCCACATATGGGGCATCAGCGTACTCAGGACAAATTGGACAACAACTTATGTGGTCCAATTTCTCCTGATACCCTTGGGAAAATAAAAAATTAGTGACTAAAAGATAATTTTTGTGGGAAAAAAATAGGATTTTTTATTTTCATGCCCGGGCATTATAAACTTGTGTGAAGCACTTGGGGGTTCAAAGTGCTCACCAAAGATCTAGATAAGTTCCTTAGGGGGTCTAGTTTCCAAAATGGGGTCACTTGTGGGGGATTTCCACTGTTTAGGCTCATCTGGGGCACTGCAAACGGAACATGACCCCCATCAACGTCTGCATTCCAAAACGTTACTACTTCCTTTCCAAGCCCTGCCGTGCGCCCAAACAGTTTTCCACCCCCACATATGGGGTATCAGCGTACTCAGGACAAATTGGACAACAACTTTTGGGGTCCAATTTCCTTGGGAAAATTCAAAAATTTAGGACTAAAAAATCATTTTTGTGGAAATTTTTTTTTTTTTTTCACACCCAGGCATTATAAACTTTTGTGAAACACTTGGGGGTTCAAAGTGCTCACAACAGATCTAGATAAGTACCTTAGGGGGTCTAGTTTCCAAAATGGTGTCACTTGTGGGGGGTTTCCACTGTTTAGGCGCATCAGAGGTTCTCCAAGCGCGACATGGCGTCCAATCTCAACTCCAGCCAATTTTAGTTTGAAAAAGTCAAACGGTGCTCCTTCCCTTACGAGCTCTGCCGTGTGCCCAAACAGTGGTTTTCCCCCACATATGGGGTATTGGCGTACTCAGGAGAAATTGCATAACAACCTTATCTGTCCATTTTCTCCTTTTACCCTTGTGAAAATAAAAAAAAGTTTGTAAAAGATCATTTTTGTGGCTAAAAAGTTAAATATTCATTTTTTCCTTCCACGTTGCTTTAGTTCCTGTGAAGCACCTGAAGGGTTAATAAACTTCTTGAATGTGGTTTTGAGTACCTTGAGGGGTGCAGTTTTTAGAATGGTGTCACTTTTGGGTATTTTCTGTCATGTAGACCCCTCAAAGTGACTTCAAATGAGAGGTGGTCCCTAAAAAAAATGGCTTTGTAAATTTTGTTGTAAAAATGAGAAATCGCTGGTCAACTTTTAACCCTTATAACTTCCTAACAAAAAAAAATTTTGATTCCAAAATTGTGCTGATGTAAAGTAGACATGTGGGAAATGTTATTTCTTAACTATTTTGTGTGACATATTTCTCTGTTTTAAGGGAATAAAAATTCAAAGTTTGAAAATTGCTACATTTTCAAAATTTTCGCCATATTTGCGTTTTTTTCAAAAATAAACGCAAGTTATATGGAAGAAATTTTACCACTAACATGAAGTACAATATGTCACGAGAAAACAATCTCAGAATCGCGAAGATCCGTTGAAGCGTTCCGGAGTTATAACCTCATAAAGAGACAGTGGTCAGAATTGTAAAAATTGTCCCGGTCATTAACGTGCAAACCACCCTTGGGGGTGAAGGGGTTAATAGTAAGAGGAAATTCACAGATATGGTGAGTAACTGTCATGTATAGTGTACAGTTCCTATAGCGTCTTATGCTTGGGTGCGAGGAAAACACAGGAGACACAGGTTGATATGAAATGACTTGTATTACTTCATACAAGCATGCTGAAAAGTTCACACAGTTTGCAGGAACAGCGACAGGAGACACAGCAGGCCAGAGTAACTTCAAGAACTACAATAAATCTCCAAGCAGGTTCAGGATCTCTTCTCTGTACCGTAATTCCTCTGCAAACATGGATTCACCAAACAGCAGGTTTCCAGAGTCCAAAAGTGTTCCAAGGTTCCTCAGTAGGGAATAGCTGGAGTACAAGTCCAAGGTTTCCAGAAGTCAGGTCACAGACTGACTGAGGCTTGATTCAGGAGCACTGATTGTTCAGCTGAGGCTGCTTAAGAAGCAAGAGGGAAGAATCAGGGCGGGAACATGAAAACTGGAAACTCCATATTAACTGAGGGCAAGAGCTGCAGAAAGACAGAAGCAAAATGGCCGACGGAAAACTGAGTTTCAAGGAGCATGTCAACAGAGACAAAGAACCTTACATTACTCCCCCCTTAGGGACAACCTCCGGATGACCTCAGACCAGGCTTGTCAGGGTACCTCTGATGAAACTGGCGGAGCAGGCGAGGAGCATTTACATTATTGACTGGTTCCCATGAGTTGTCCTCCACTGGGTAGCCCTGCCATTTAATCAAATATTGCAACTGATTTCTGTACAACCTGGAATCTAGAATCCTTTCCACCATAAATTCTTCCTGACCATCGACCAGCACTGGGTCAGGGCAAGGAGAAGAACGTCCAGGAAACGTATTGGGTGTTGCAGCCTTTAGTAGGGATACATGAAAGACAGGGTGGATTCTCATAGTTCTGGGCAGTTGAAGACGACAAGCAACAGCACTTATAATCTTATTGATCTTATAAGGTCCAATGTACTTATGTCCCAATTTAGACGATGGAATCTTTAATTTAAGATTTCTGGTTGACAGCCAGACCAAATCTCCTACCTTGAAAGCTGGTGCAGGTTTACGAAATTTATCTGCTGCTTTCTTGTACCTTTCCTGAGCCAATTCTAGATTTTCCTTTAGAAGATCCATATTCTTTTGTAAAGAAGTGATTCTTTCAGCCACTGCCGGCAAGGGCGTATCTATGGGAAATCGAGGAAGAATGTTAGGATGATAACCTAGATTGGAGTAAAAAGGAGACTGCTTAGTGGAGGCGCTCTGAGAGTTGTTATAAGAGAACTCAGCCAGTGGAAGTAGATCCACCCAATCATCCTGTAGGTGGCAGATAAAACAGCGGAGATACTGCTCCAGGGTCTGATTGGTTCGTTCTGTCTGTCCATTAGTCTGGGGATGAAAAGCAGAAGAAAGGTTTACTTTAATGTCCAATGCTGCACAGAAATTTTGCCAAAACCTTGAAGTGAATTGCACCCCTCGATCCGAAATGACCTCATCCGGTACTCCATGTAAGCGAAACACATTCTTAATCATCAAGTCTGATGTCTGTTTTGCAGTGGGTAAGCCGACACAAGGGATAAAATGAGCTGCCTTTGTTAGACGGTCAACCACCACTAGAATGGTGTTCTTCCCTTGAGAGGTTGGTAACTCCACAATGAAGTCCATAGAAATGGATCCCCACGGGCGGGACGGGGTGGGAAGAGGTTGCAACAGACCAGTTGGTGAGGAGCGAGGTGTTTTGCATCTTGCACAGACTTCACATGAAGTGACATAGTTTAAGACATCTTTCCTGTAAGTGGGCCACCAAAAGAAACGAGAAAGAAATTCTTGTGTCTTTAGAATTCCCCTATGCCCGGCTATCTTGGAATCGTGGATGAGTTGCAATACTCTCAATCTGACTGTTTCAGGTATATACAGACGTTGTCCCTGAATCCACACACCATTCTTAAAGACAAGACTTACGTCCCTTGGGGGTTGAGCCAACAAAGAATCCGCATGGTATGCTTCCTTGATGTCCTTAAGTAGGTCTTGATTATGAATCACTCCCAGGAATCTAGAGTCAGGAAGAATAGTCTTAGGAGGAGTAAGTGGACGTGTCTCTGCTGAATGAATCCTAGAGAGTGCATCAGCCTTTCCATTGCGCGATCCTGGTCTATAAGAAATGACAAAATTAAATTGGTTTAGGAAAAGATTCCAGCGAGCCTGGCGAGGAGTCAGGCACTTAGCCGACCTGATAAATTCAAGGTTACGATGGTCTGTCAGGACGACTATTTGCTGTACAGCTCCCTGAAGAAGGTGTCTCCATTCCTTGAAGGCGGCAATAATGGCCAACAATTCTCTATTGCCCACATCGTAGTTCCTCTCAGCCGAAGACAACTGCTGGGAAAAGAAGGCACAGGGATGCAAGACATTCTTCTCACCTGTTCTCTGAGAGAGTATAGCTCCAACGGCACAGTCTGAAGCATCCACCTCTATTATGAAGGCAAGCTCGGGGTTGGGATGTACTAAGATAGGTGCGGTGGTAAATTTATCCTTTAAACAGGAAAATGCTTCCTGAACTTGCGGGGTCCAGGAGAACCTAGACTGTTTCCGGGTAAGTTGGGTGATAGGTGACACTACCTCAGAAAAATTCTTAATGAAACGTCTATAGAAGTTGGCAAACCCGATGAAACGCTGCACCTCCTTCACATTTCTAGGAATTGGCCAATCCTTGATGGCTTGGGTCTTGCTTTCATCCATACTAATCCCTTGCGTAGATAGTACATACCCCAGAAATTGAATTTCGGTCCGATGGAATTCACATTTTTCAAGTTTGATGTAGAGATGGTTTTGTCTTAGGCGTTCTAAGACCATTCTCACATGTCCATGATGTTCCTCTGTGGAGTTAGAAAAAATTAGAATATCATCCAGATAAATCACCACAAATGTATCTAGGAGATCCCTGAAGATATCATTCACGAAGTGTTGGAAAGTGGCTGGGGCGGTACTCAGACCAAAAGGCATAACTAGATATTCAAAGTGTCCATAGCGTGACCTGAAAGCAGTCTTCCATTCATCCCCAGGTCTAATACGGACCAAGTTATAGGCCCCACGGAGATCCAGTTTAGAGAAAATTTTGGCATGCCGCACTCTCTCCAACAACTCAGGGATTAAAGACAATGGATAACGGTTTCTAATAGTAACCTTATTGAGTTCCCTATAGTCTATGCAGGGTCTCAGAGATCCATCTTTCTTCTTCACAAAGAAGATGGGTGCACCTGCGGGAGATGAAGAGGGGCGTATGAAGCCCTTGGCTAAATTTTCGTCTATATAATTCTTCAAAGCTTTTAGCTCGGGCCCCGCTAGGGGGTAGATCTTACCAAAAGGTATCTCGGCTCCAGGCAATAATTCAATTGGACAATCATATGGACGGTGAGGAGGAAGCTGATCAGCGTTCTTCTTGTCACATAAATCCACATAGTCCTGGTATACAGCTGGTAGTTCAGGGACTGACATGGTTCCTTTAGGAACAGAGCAAGCTGAAACTCCTTGACTCATCTGTTTCTCCGGAAAGTGTAATTCCTTGGTCTCCCAGTTAATCGTAGGATTCTGCGCCTGCAGCCATGGTAGCCCTAGAATAATGGAAAGTGGGGAGAAGAGATAAGCAAAAAAGACATTTTCTCCTGATGATCTTTACCCATAAGGACCCTCAAAGGCTCTGTTTCTTGATCCACTGGTCCAGAAGTCAGTAGAGAGCCATCCACAGTCTCCATCTGTACTGGAGTAGCCTTCTTTACTGAACGTATCCCCTGTTTCAGAGCAAAGGAGATATCCATAAAATTTCCACTTGCTCCTGAGTCGATCATAGCAGAGCTAGACACCCAGACTGAGTCAACCCAGAGTTTGATGGAAAGGAAGCAATGAGAACTGTTTCTTTTATAACTCAGCTGGGACACCGCTGAGGAAACTTGAAAAATTGCAGCGTTTATACCGTCATCGTCCCCAGAACTAACAGAGTTTAAGTCCGAGAAATCAAGATCTCTTGCAGCAGATCTCTCTGGAGCCTGAGGCTCGGACATGACAGAGCTCCTCTCGCAACACTCACAGTGAATGAGTGCTGCAGTAGTCTTACGAGAACGGCTGGGGCAGTTTATAATGAAGTGCCCTGACTTACCACAGTAGAAACATAGATTTTCCTTTATACGATGTTCTTTGCGTGCATCACTAACCCGTCTTTGTAAAGAGTCCACCTGCATGGGTTCAGGTTCTGGTTCCCTTGTGATCCTACTCAAAGGTTCCTTAGCTGAGGAGGGAGGTAGTAAAAGGTTAGTGCGATTATTTTCGAACCATCTCTCTTGTCTGCGTTCAGTCAGACGAGCATCAATACGGATACAATAGTTAATAAAGTCACCTAACGCAGTGGGAGGGTCGGTACGAGCAAGTTCATCCTTAATCAGTGGAGACTAGTGTTGAGCGATAGTGCTCGATATCTAAAAATATCGTATCGAAATTGTATCGCCGATATCACTAAATATCGTCGATATCCGATTACGATACCGGAAGTCCCATGTAAGTCTATGGGAACAAAATATCGCAACAAAAAAACCCTTTCTTTCGTTGTAAACACAAAATATACACACATAGAATACATATATATATATATATATACATGTCATTGTGACATATATATACATATATGTATAGTTTATACACTTCTACATAGTAAAATATCCTCTGATTCAATTGCCGGGTAAAGCCGGCTTCTGTGAAAAGACAGAAGCACCCGACATGAAATGACACTTGGTGTACATAGGGTTAACCATGTCTTTTCATGTCGTTTGCAATCTGATTTGCACAAACAATTACATCAGTCTATGTGTGCAAAATTTCACACCTGTAGGGGTTAATTAAAGGTGTAAATTCGTTGTAAAAAAAACGGACTTTTTTGCTACAAATTTACACCTTTAATTAACCCCTACAGGTGTGAAATTTTGCACACTTACACTCATGTAATTGTTTGTGCAAATCAGATATCAAACTACATGAAAAGACATGGTTAACCCTATGTACACCAAGTGTCATTTCATGTCGGGTTCTGCATTTTCACAAAAGCCGGCAATTGAATTAGCGGCTATTATACTATGTAGAAGTGTATGAACTATAAATATAAATATATGTATATGTGTCACAAATTTAATGACATGTATATATATATATATGAGGTGTAAAATTGCTGAAAAAAAATGCGTGGGCTCCTGCCCTATTTTCGCAACCAGACAGACAAAGCCAGTGAGTGGGGGCAGATAATAATAGCCCAGAGAGGGACCATTATTTTTGTCCCCCCCCCCCCCCCGGCTACTAACATCTGCCCCCAGACACCCCAGAAAGGGCAAATCTCTAATTAGATTTTCCCTTTCTGGCACTTTGCCCGTCTATTCCCATTGCCCTGTAGCGGTGGCGAATGGGTTAATAAGGGGTTAAAATGACCTTGCAATTGAAAGGTCACTTTAAGCCAGGTTAATAATTGAGAGCTGTCAATTAGACAACTATCAATTATTAATCCTATTGTATGAAAGAAAAATCAAACACACACACTTTAATAAAAAAGAAGTTTAATGAAATAATCACACAGTTTTTGACCATATTTTATTTTCCTGCTAAAACCATTTCCTGTAATAAAAATAAAATAATAAAGCAAAATTATTCTTACCAATCCGATGTACAGTCAGGTCCCACGGTGTAA